>CM055764.1:5490293-5907583 GCA_029465975.1 Dallia pectoralis | reverse complement strand
CCAATCCAACCCAGATCGGCAGAGCATTAATCAGGCACGTATTTTAATTAAACGGTATCGAGTTAACAAGCCGTGCCTCCGACACCTCCTTGTAGGTGCACTAGGACTTGTCCATCCCAACTCACGCACATAACACAGTCTACAAACTCACGAGCACACGTACACACACCAACAAAGAGTCAACCTCGCCCAGTCTTTCCTAAGACATCTCAGGCGTTGTTGACAAATCCCGCCAGCTAGCGCCAAACAACAGTGCAGATATCCAGCCTAATCTACAGGGCCATGACCCAGCACACAGGGCTGCTTTGAGAAGCTCAACCCCCATTGATTTCCCATACATCACAATGCCTAACCCCCACTGACATCCACACACACACACACACACACACACACCTATCCATCAGTACACTGTCCCGGCTCCCGGCGTCCCGAAAGCTCGTTATATTGCCCAGCCCAGGTGCATACGGAGGCATACGTGCGCACACACAGCACACACACATCTACACACACACAGCACACACACATCTACACACACACAAACACACTGTGCACACACAACAAGCTTTGCTAATTACAGTCTACAGAGGCAAAGCAGTAGCAGACAGGTGTTGGTTCTAATCAATGGGGGTTGTTTGTTAGCACACCAAAGTAAAGACAGTCAAAGAGCAGGATTCCCCGAATATATGATTTGGCACCGGCAGAAGAGACACTTCTTATATGTTCAAAATCGCCAGGGAACCGGTAGCTGGCAAAAAGTCCAAATGTAAACCAGTCCTTCTGTTAGCACAGTCGTGCTGTTCATATACTGTAAATAATTCCTATTGACGTGTTCAATTCCCGTTTCTTCCACTGTCCAAGTGTTCTTATTCCCCTGGAATCGAAAATGTCAATCTGATCCCGGATCAGCATTCCGCGAGAGCGGTCGCCACTGCAATGACGCTCTTCTGATGTGTCATATTTGTTGGTGAAATTCTACGGGATTGTCGGTAGTTCTTTCCAACACTAGCACTACCGCCAAATGGAATGTCATGGTGTTTTAGTGTTTTCATTGCGCTGAAGCCGTACTCTCGAGAGAGACAGAAAAAAAAAATGCTCAACCTATTACAGAAAAAGCCATGTGTGCTGATGTTGGTTCCACGGGAACCTGGGCCGAGACAAACATAGAGTTTTGGGTTGTGATATTTTTCAGGCAAAAGTCAACCGCTATAACCTTTGAAACAGCAACATTTCGATGTGCTAATTCTCCTCCGTAGTCTGTCTAGACACTTGTTTTGTTGCCTAGCGACTGCAGTAAACAATCCGACTGCAGTAAACCAGCCATGCACGGTTAATGTTCATGCCTCAGACCTGACGTTCACCAATCCTGGTTCGTTGAAGCTTTTATATCACTAACTTCCGCTTGAAATTTTTCACAGTTTCCCTGAGCGGCATTGGCCAGATTTAACCTGCCGACAGAAATCCAGAGTGAACGTTCGTTTTTTGTCACAAATGTTTACGAACCAAAGAACGGTCTCCGCGCTGTAGCAGCTAGATGCTAGCTACGCTACAATACAGAGCAGAACCAAAGTGAGTGCAGGTGTCTACGTGGGGAAGCTGTTCATCAGCCTCAGCGTTCAACACCATAATGCCTTCCAAGCTTCCAAGTCTTCCAGCGCCCAACTACTGACCTGGGGACAGCTAAGTCGTTGGTGAGCGGACAATGCAACCGTATTAGGCCTGATCCCAGACGACAGGGGAGACAGGCTATTAGGTAGCGGACAGGGATGCGACAGGGTGGTCTCAGGACAACGGCTGTACCCTCTGAAGCAGCATCACAAAGGCGCTGATTGCGGACCTCAGGAAACGCCATCCAAACTCACCACATACATCAACTAACACTGACACACACACACACACACACACACACACAGCGTCATGCTTCCCTCAGGATGCTGCAAGAATGTAGCACAAGCCCTTAGATTAGCCAGATGTTCCAGCTGCTGAATCGCCACTTGATACGCCAACAGCATAACATCTGAACACATGGCGCTACAGAGGGTATTCAAGCACTGCACAATGCCTGGGCCACGCTCCCTACAACCCAGGACAACCATCTTGTCCTCCCTAATCTTCTGTAGAACATTAGCTATATAATTACCTCTGTTTTGACAAGATGATTTCCATCCGTGGCCCTAAACTAACTGTAGTCCCGCATGGCAGCACAGCCTCTCTTGTTTGAATGAGTTGCGGCCCCACTCGAGATCAGACATTAATCCACGCCGTCGCGTCTCTCAAAACTCGGGGATTTACGACAACTAGCCTCTCGACTGATTGATTTACAGCTCAGGCACCTTGAAGAGGCCACTTCCCGTCTGGACCAATTCTGTGGATACGCGAAACGGAAAACGACGGCGGAGCGAAGAGAGATCGACAGAAAGAAGCGGATAGTACGAGAGACTTTCAGGCTCTTGACTGCCTCGCCCAGTGGAGCCTTCTGGGTAGTGTGAGGGAACATACTGGGCCTGGTGTGTGCTCCTTGGGACATCATCGTATCATTAGGTTTCTGTCCTGGTTACAATAGACACAGATCGGTATACACCTAACACTTCGACAAGGAGCGTACTGCGTGTGACTGATCATACAGAACGGATGTTTTAAATCTCCGGTCGGGGAGCATTTTGACATCCCAGCAGATTACAACAGAGATGTAAGGAGTTGGGGATAAAACGTTAACAGAGTGAAGGGGCCTCAGACGATGTGAATAAGCCATCGAATCCATCTATGGACTCAGCTAATCGCCAGCACCCACTTTATATAAGGACGTTTAGGATGAGGTTGTCAACGAAGTGGCAAATGCAGCCGGTAAATGGCCAGAGGCCACACGTAGCAATGCCTTGATGTAAGAGACTGCCTCTGTTCCCCTCTATGCCAGTGTGGCCACTCCCCTTGCCAGCAGTGAGAATTATTCAAGGACAATGTCTTACACCTGTGTTTGTTTCTCACCTGTTCTGTGTTCAGTTCGTTAGTGTCTGCATTTAGCTTGGTCTGTGTCAGTTTGTCTGTGTCGGTCATTGTTTCAGGTACGTTGGGTTCTAGTTCTATGTCTGTGTGTCATGTCTCCGTTCCATGTCGGTATGCATGTTACTTTGTCGTTTGTTAGATGTATTTCCTTGTTCGTTCAAGTATTTAGTCTTCCCTGTGTCACTGAGTGTCGGGCTTTGTTAAGGTATGTTGGTTCGTTTGTCTTGAGTCTGTTTGTTTGTTTGTATGGAGGTTTTGTGCTTAGTACTGTATTCCTGTCAGTCTGTGTATTTGTTGGGTTTGTCTGGTTGTGGTGCATAGTCTGTGTCTAGGTTTATTAGTTCTGTCTTTGTTTCTAGTTACTGTACCCGTTTTTAGTAGTCCTTGAGGTTTCATTCACTGTCAGTCCTGTTAGAGTCTTTGTGTTTCATGCTGTGTTCTGTCTGTTAGTCCGTTTGTGTTTAGTTCGGTTCTAGTCCATGATTTCTTGTGTTTTAGTTTGTGGTATTCCTGTTTTGAGTTTACTCCTTGGTTTTGTGTTTCAGTGTTTCAGTTCTGATGTTCAGTGCCTGTTCTGCCTGGATGAGAATAAAAACCCTGTTTTGGAAATTATTCTCTGCAATTGTGTCTATTCCTTGCCATCTGCCAAAAGGCAGATCGTGACACTTGAGCTCTAACGACATTGAACATTGTGACTGGCGTATCATTTGCCGCCGTTACTGCAACCCAACCGAACCCTGAGCCCGGAAACTCCAACACTTTCCCAGCCCGCGGGCTTGCAGAACAATTGGAGTTATCTTCACTACATTCACCGCGGAGAGAGCAAAATATTGACAGGATTCAATTATATAGACGGCGTACGTGCGTATCGCCACGAGACGTGCGCTTAACAGTCAGAACCGGGACTTCATCTCAACAGGGACAAGGTGAAGAACGTTGAATACGAGCCATTTCACAACAAAAGAACGCAAATCAATCCACATTCTCCATGTAGAGGACACGGCTGTTTCAGAATTATACAGAGTTAAGCGCTGCTACACCGTTTCTTTTTACCGCACGTCAATAGCATTGACCCTGAGCCGAAGTTGAGTCTCCACGGACTTATTATACAGCACTTTAGACTATTTAGCATTGATTGTTTTTCTAATTAAACATCCCCTATTCTTCGCCCAGCGCCGCTTCGTTTCAAATTAAGATATCATGGCTTTTCAATACCTGACACACGCGGTCGCATTAGGCTTCCGGAGTCTTCTCAGCTGACGACCGTCGTTCACTTTAGTAATGCCAGGCCGAACCTGCCTTGGACATCTGAGTGCCCTGAAATCTATTGGAGGCTCCCATCAAACTTTTGTCCGGAGAGCTAATGGACGTCAAATACGTCGAAGAGAGAAGGTATGGAGAAGACAGGAAGGTATGGAGAAGACAGGAAGGTATGGAGAAGACAGGAAGGTAAGGCATTATCAAGGATGTGATCTGGTGTGTGTGTGTCACAGTGATGAGAAATGGCCGCACAATGTGATCCGGTGTGAATATGGCGCGATATGTTTATAGTACGTCGTCCGTTCCAGCGTGCTGTGTTGGTATGGTGGAGGTGCCCCCGGGTGCCACTGTGTTTTCTAGGTGGGTGGCAGGGCCGTAGGGGCCGGTCTCAATCCATTCTGAGCTCTAACAAGGACGCCTAATCCCTCTGATCCCATTGAGTTGTGCTCAGTCAGCCCTTTCCCCTCACACCAAAGGCTGTGTAGGCTCATATCGATGGAGAAGTCTGTGCCCTGTTCATCCGCTCGCTTTCCCCGTCTCTCTCCCCCTCTCTTTATTGTGTTTTAATTACCTCTGTTGTTTCTGCCCCCCCCCCCTCCCACTCTCTCCACGTCCCCGTCTTTCTACCTCCCACGCAACGTCTCCGTCGCTCACGCTCGCTCCCTCCCACTTCCCCTTCTCCCTCAGTCCATCTCCATCTGTCTTTGTTTGTCTTCCTCCGTCTCTCCCCCTCTTTATCTGCCTTCGTCCAGTGGACTCGTATCATTGCGTTGGTCGGGACTGGGCCTGCCTCTCGTTAGAACCACAGCAGCGGCGCTTATATCAAGGTCTGCCTACACGACCTCAAAACAACCTTTCACACACACACACACACACACACACACACACTGGCACGGAAATACGCTTCTGTCAGCGCATGACGGAATCGCAGTAATGACGATAAGCTAAAACCCCGACGGCTGTTTTCCCCTAAATGTTTTCCCATTTCCCTGTCCGTAACATTGCCTGTCTAAAGACGCCCGCGACCCCGTTGTCCTCTCTCAGAGCCGGTCAGTGAGACCACACAACGTCAGGTCTTTCTTCTGTCCTCCCTTTTTTTCTCTCCTTCCTGGATAATTCTACGCTGCACTTTTTCTTTTGCTGTCGTTCTTCAACTGAGTCTTTCACGTAATATTCTGCCTCGTAGAATCTTAAATGCACTCTACTATGTATCCGTGAAGGCGTGTCCATCTAGTTTATTCTGCTGCAGGTGAGACCGACTGAGGGGTTGTAGTATCCCCTTTGCCGTTGGCTGTACAGTGTATCGTATGCTTTGTACCGTGCTGTGAAGTCTGACTGGCACACGCACACAATCGTAGGCGCAAAGCCCCAACTTAAGATGGCTCTTCCATGTCATTCAACCAATCACACGATGCACACATATTGGCACACACACACACACACGCTCACACACACACACGTACAGACAGACTCGCACACATAGTCACATTGTTCACACGATTAAAACACACTTGTTCTGGGTTTTGTATGAACAGAGCCAGTGTGTTAACCCTATGTAATACCTGTTTTTTTGTGTCTGGGCAACATGCTCTCGCAGTACCTCCCCCCCTCCTCCCCCTCCTGCCTTCTCCCTCACTCCCCCCTCACTCCATCCCTCCCTCACTCCCTCCCTCCCTCTCTGTTTCTCTCTGTGATGCTGCTAAATAGAGACATCAATTGGATTTGTCAGACCTCACTACATAGTACTTGACACATTAAACAAGCACAAGGCCCCCTCTCTCGGACAAAATAAAAGACAATAAGCGTTTTCCTTTTACGGCTACTGTCCACTGATTCCAAAATGGGCCTCTTCTTTATCCTGTCCCCATCACACTCACTCTCTCTCCCTCTGTATCTGTCTCTCTCTCTATCTCTCTGTCTCTCTTTCATTCTCTATGCCTCTCTCTCTCCATTCACTTCGTCATTCTCTTTCTCACATCCTCTCAATTATTTTATTGTCAGAAATAAACCCCTTGAACAGCTCGGCTGTGTGTTCGAGTGTCTGTGTGTGTGTGTGTGTGTGTGTGTGTGTGTGCGCGCGTGTGTGCACGAGCATATGTATGTTTAAACGACAGCCAGACACTCTGACTCAATCCGTTCTGGTCATATGAACTATGTAGGTTTGCACTACGTTAACTGGAGGTTACGCACAAACCACATCAATGAGTGACGGCACTTTGATTACGCTCTCCCGTAGTGTTCCCGGTGATGGTGATTACTTCCTCTCTGGTCTCTTGGCCTAATGTACGGCCGTCAACGCAGTCATTTCGGAGACAGAACAACAGCTCTGTACCGTTTCCCTGCAACTCCCCAATAAGAAAACCACACAGTACCGTACCGCACCAACCAACACAGAGCTGGAGATTAAAGTATTTTAAAAGACATAGGCAAAGGGTAAAGGTGGGGGAAGAGGAGGGTGGGTACAGGGGGAGGAAGATGAGGATTAGAAAGGAAGTGAGAGGGAGAGAGAAAGAGAGAGAGAGGGAGTGAGAGAGAACTAGAGATGTCAATTAGTGGGAGAACCAGATAAAATTAGAGGACAGAGAGAAAGCTTGAAAGAAGAAAGGGGCCATTCTGATTAATCAGCGGCTGCTCTTTCAGCCGCCCAGGTGAAACAGGAAGTGTCTGCGGGCCTGAGACGAAGCCGCCACTTAAACCGGTCTCTAATGGAAACACGAGATCTGCCAAACGGAAAATGGGATAAGACAATGCGGTTGCGCGTGTCCTTTTTACTTCACTGTCAAAGGAAACATTTTCCCCAGCTTGCTTTGGGCGCCCGGTCTGTTGTAGACATACAAACGCCGTGTGTCTTGTTTCCCGCCCGAGTGGTTGAAAGGGTTTGCTGGAGATGCTTCTGACAAGTGCTCCCTTTCAGCACGTGGCTCTTATCAACGCGAGCTCAATCACGGCCGTTAAATTAAAACGTCGCTTTCTTTTTTCCACCGGATTACATCTGAACGGCGACGAAATCGTGTCGCCACATTGGCCCCCGTCAGATAGAGGGGGAGAAGACGAGGCAGCGGGGACGAGCGTGAGAGAGCGAAGAGCGAGAGATAAACAGAAGGAGTGAAAGAGAGACGCAATGCCTGTGACACAGGGGACGAGGTGCTCAGGTCTGTATCACATTAGAAAAAAGCAACCGACGGACAAGAGAAACACTTCAGTGATTAGTTATTAGTTACATAGTTATTCATTTATATAAACAGAGCCCAGTGACGCAGGCCATTTGTCTTAGATATATTTTACAAATGTGCAACGAGCGAAAAAAAAGAGAGAAAAATAACCCACATCACCATCGCTCCTCTCGGGGTAGAAGTGAATAATTATCTTCTTTCAGCCTCAGCCCGGCTATTGTGTGATATAGACTGTCAGGCCAGGGTTCTCTCTCAACTGCTAATTCGTCTTTTACACGATTCATCCCGTGCGATTTCATTCGAAGCCGTAACATTTGTCCATCGCGACGTCGAGTTAAACGTCCCTTAAGCCTTCCGATTCGGCCTTCCCGACGACCATCCGCCTCGCCCTCAGGCGCGCGCTTCTAACGGCCTACGTCAAACATCCCTTCAGCCTGGGTCCCATCCATCCAGGCCGAAACGGGCTCGTTGCCACCCCGCCACGGTCGTCTCCACTTGGTGGGTCTGAACAACTCACTCCGTACACCGCCTGTTTTGTCCGCTCGCCAAAAACTCAATAAACAGTCGAGAGAAGATGCCGGCAGAGACCTGAGCCCCGAGGTCTGTGTTTGTGCTACGCGGAATGTAAACGACACATTCATAAAGAGGATGTGGTCGGAGCGGACTGCAACTTAGCGCTAAAGATAGTTATTCTGAAGGACATGGATGTAACTAACAGAACTGGTGACGCACGGAAAACACACACAGGCTTTCCAACCGTTTGAACATCGTTCGGCCTCTGAACTTTGAGCCGGTTTTATCGTCACCGTAGCAATAAACGAACCCCTCCCATGACATAAACAGAACTTCATATCCAGGACTTCGAAGCAGTAACTGTACTGAGACAGTAGGTTGGGTATTTCGAATCCTTTCAGGTAAATATTAAGCTGAACTGGCTGGCTCAAAAGCGTTCTTAGTACGGATTTGACAATACAATGCCATTTGTTCTGTCCAAGAATGTTTTCTTTGTAACGTTTTTTTTTTTTTGACGCGTAACAGCCTGAAAACCAGCAGATCTTCAATACATCCCCCGGCTTCGTGAGATCTACAATTTTCATGTTTTCCTTGCATTTCTGAACAACTAAACTGTGTAGTTATTGAAATGTAATTGTTGTAATCTGAATAGGCCCTTAAGCAGTGATATCACACAGTATCAATTGGTTTATGAGGGCAGGCCAAACAGTATTGTCCCTTGGGATGAGTAGCTAATGGCAGCCGTACGGATGACTCCTACTCTACGTGGATGCTCAAGTCCGTGGAGCTTTGAATCAAGAGCCTTTCAGTTTTAGCCAAGTGTCTCCGCCTGGTCCTTGCCCGGTCTGTGGCTGGAGCAGTGTGTGTGGCCGTTACCAACGACGTGTCAAATCAAGAAATCGCACAGAGCGTGCTCCACAATCCTCCGCCCAGCCCCCTCAACACGTCTTCCCTAGCAGGCTGGACCAGGGTAAAGGGTGCCGTCCGGCCAGATGTTTCTCTCTTCCTCGCCGCTGCTTCCCAGAGACCCGGCCTCCATCTCAATCGCCGCCAGCCTCTGCCCTAATGAGGGCGGAGGAGCCAGGAAGCAGATGGGAGCGCCTGTGGGATTGCGGGAAGACTTGGGAAGAAGACGGGAGCCTTGAGACTGGTCGTTGGTGGGAGCGAGAAGAGCATCGCCATTTGGCCTCCTGCCCGGCCACCACGCAGCATGCCCGTCCGACTCCCCCCCCACCCCCACCTCCCCCCGGCCACGCCCTCTGGTTGTGTGTTAGTCCTGCTCGGTGGTCATTCAGCCGGCACGGCGGCCGGCCAATTAAACCCAACCTCCAGGCTTCCCTTAGAGCCTCCACGGCTTCCTGTCGTGTTTTTCTTCCCCATCAGCCCCCACGCTCGTCTCTCTATTCCTCGTTTCTCATTTAAGGGGGGCGTCGCCGTGAGCGGACGGTTGTTCATTAACCCTCTTCTTTCGGGTTGCTGTCAGACTTCATTTGCCAGCAGAACCAATCATTGTCTGTTCTTCTGACATATAACTTAAAGCATGTTTGAAGTCTTGCGGACATGTGGACACAGCTGTGTTGTTTATTAGCGAGGAAGGGAACGCATGTGTTTTTTTCTTGGGGTCAAATCACTGTGGGCACAATCGGAATGTGTTCGGCGGGGTACGGCTGGCTCACAGGTCAGAGGTCAGGAGCCCAGGGTTGAAAGGTCACCGCAGAGACTCCAGGGCGGACAGAGTCAGCAGCGATGTGTACCCCGGAGAGAGCAGCGTGCCATGTGCCGCCGTGAGACGCGGATCAAGGTGTCAGCGAAGAATTGAGGAAATCACGGACGACAGGGTTAAAAGTAAAGTATAGGATAAGAGAGGGAAGGAGCGGAGAGGAAAGAGAGGAGGGATAAAAGAGAGCGGGAGCCAGACAAGGAGACGGGAACAAGCATGCAGAGAAAAGTGCATTTTCACAGAGTTGGCTCTTTTCACGCTCATTATCCCCAGCATTCAAGGGTGGGAGCTACTTGTTCTCTTTTATATTCTCTCTCTCACACACACACACACAAACCACACACACACACACACACAAACCACACACACACACACACACACACCACACACCACACACACACACACACACTCCAAACCCTGCTTGTCTTTTCCTTACTCAGTCCCTAATTCTGTTTCTCTCGAACAACTTCACCTGGAGTCAACTTCGGCGGGGTTCTAAGTGGTGTTCCTTGATGGAGAACCACGGCAAACCGCTGAGCGTTTAACAAACTTAAGCACAAGCAGATGGGCTCACAGAGGACCAAATTACTTGTCTCCAACCGCCGCTTCCTCTCTCAACTTTCGGTTTTTCCACATCCACCCTTCCGTCTCCACTTCCTGCTCCTCCTGGTTCACTGTGGGCATCAGAGCTGCTCCTGAGAAAAGGTTAAGCTGAGGAGAAGCAATATCGCATGCAGTGCCAAGCAGCAAGAGAGTTTAAAAAGACTGGCCGAAACGATTTTTCCCTTCACAAAAAACGCACCAAAATACATCAACTAGACAAAACAAGGGCGTCTCAAAATGACACATCAAGTTAAGTTGCAAAAATCGCAAAATCGGCAGGAAAAACAAAACGATTAAACGATATAATAACAAATTGAAAGCATAGTAGCATTTTCATTTCTGTAACAGTTGTTGGTCACTCAGCAATCTCACTTATAGTAACGTGAAGGTCTGTAAAACAAGGATCGAACAAACTATTCTGTAGATCGTTGTAACTGAGAGAACAGATCCAAACAGACGGGGGAGATTGACAACTAGAAGAAAAAGGCACGATACAGAGACAGACAGCGAACGAGACAGACAGAAATGGACAGAGAAAGATATACAGAGAGAGAAACAGGTAGACAGAATCACAGATGCCAAGTCATTACACTGACCAAGCCATGGCTTTTCCCACAATCCCTAGAATCAATATCGAGCAAAGGTCACGATGGGTCACCAAGTAGCAAAGCTGAGAGGGATCAACCATGTCATCACGCCATCTACCATGCCATGGGCGACCAGACCTTACCACCACTGTCCACAGATTGTTCATGTGGGGTTAAGCTGGCGAGTTCCCCATTTTCTAAGTCTAGATCTTCACCCCGTAACTAGCCTGCGTTGATGGTACCGAAGCTTAGCCCTAAACCCTAACCCGCACGATAATACGTCGCTTCACCTACGAGATTAAACATTTACTTAATATAAACTTCACTTTTCATTTCGCACGATTTCATTGCATTTATTTCCAGTTGGATGTCTCCCTCTGGATGAGTGTTGAATCACACTGACTTCACACGTACATCCCAACACACACACACCCAAATACCCACCCCCACACACAAACACACTCCTCCATCTTCTCTCCGCTACCATCTTCACCTTTACCCAACGCACCCTCCTCCTTTCTCACCCTCCACTCTCCACTCTTCCTCTCACAAACCAGCGCTCCAAGAGCCCCCGAAACCATTTGGTAAACAGACAGAGAAATAAACCGCCGTGATCCCATAATGACCGTATCAGCCCTTCAAGGGAAGAGTATTTAAACCGTTACAGGCCGGGGAGGGCAGGCCGTGCGGAGCCAGAGTCACACCCGTTTATAGTGGGGCTGTTAATTAGGGTGAATCTGAGCTCACACAGGGTGACACAGTAAGGAAGACTACAGACATGGAACTACAGACATGGAACTACAGACATGGAACTACAGACATGGAACTACAGACGTGGAACTACAGACGTGGAACTACAGACGTGGAACTACAGACGTGGAACTACAGACGTGGAACTACAGACGTGGAACTACAGACGTGGAACTACAGACATGGAACTACAGACGTGGAACTACAGACGTGGAACTACAGACGTGGAACTACAGACGTGGAACTACAGACGTGGAACTACAGACATGGAACTACAGACATGGAACTACAGATGTGGAACTACAGACGTGGAACTACAGACATGGAACTACAGACATGGAACTACAGACATGGAACTACAGACATGGAACTACAGACATCACCACATAACAGCATGTTGTCGAGTCACGGGAGGAAGTAAACAAACTGGAAACACACAAATCAACACAAACACCCCGACACACAGACAGAGAGAGAGAGACACCCACATACTGTTCTGGTATCAAACAGAGACGCCACTCAATACCTATAGACAAATTCACGCGAACATAAAAGCCTGACAGGGGCAAAACAAAACCCGGAGAACTGAACATAAAGTCGGAGCCCTCGTGCGTTCTCCAACCGGGCATAATGGGGTCCATTTCAGCAGTGATACCACCACAGAGGAGAGGACCACATCTCATTAATCAGGCCAGCACCAACACTACAGGCACTTCATCAACTGCTGTGTCCTAAACGGCACCCTAATCCCGAGTGCACTAGTGCTCTATGGTCCCATGTGCCCTGATGAAAACAAGCAACACACTGAGTGGTGGTGCCCTGTTGATACACACTAGGTCCAGACACACACACACACACAGCGCACACGCATGACGCAAAACAATAGCCGGCTAGCTAAATGAAATGTCCTCGTTGGGTACAAATATTCAAACGGTACATCAAGCGAATGTAAAAAAAATGACAAAAATACATCGTCCCAGGGGATAACACTTGAAAGCATTAATTCAAACACTTATTTCCACATTTGGGTTTAAATAGAATCGGTTTTCTCCCTTGAACTACATAGCGTCGGCACTTAGCTCGAACCGCGCGGCGGAATGAAACTAGCGGCGCCACTGCTTTATAACACAAAGGAAAATACGATCGTTAACGTTAAGGCCACGAGAGCTTATTCAGCAAGATCCCAATATCACGCTTGGAGCGCCGAACGATTAGCCCGTTTAGCGTTTGAAATCTTTTTCTCTTAGTCTTTTGTTTCATATTTAATAAAAACAAAGGCTAAGAGCACCGACCAAGCAATGCTTAATCCACCGCCGAAATAAACAGCTTCTCTCGGGGATAAAGACGTGGCTAAATACAAGAGGGAATAACAACTTGAGAAATCATTCGCTTGCTGGCGATTTTCAGTTTTCCGTTTTGTCCCGATGCTCCGCGATTAGAGTATTGAAGAGACCGCGTGGCAACTGTATTTCTATTGAGACAATTCTGTCTTGATAGTAGAAGCAGTTATACCAATAAGCTGGACTCCGTCTTGTGGCCCAAGTTAATTGCGAAGTAAAAAATGTGACATTCTTCGTTTCTTGGCCATTGGTTTTATATCAGTCATTTGAATAGTGCATCATCCACCATGAACTGGGTTTTATAGCAGTCCCATCCAGTTATTTTCTCCCATCCAGTTCTGCTGACTCACTGTAAACAGCCATTCACACTCATCTACCAGGCCATAACATGCTAGGTAATGGGGCTCTATTGAGCTCTGAGAGAAACCGCCAGTGTCGAATGAAAGTAGCGCCGTGGGTGGAGGGGGTCAAGGTTCACAGTAGAGTAAAGTAAGAGGGGCATGTGGGTCTGTTTGCTTGTTGCATCCAAGCTTGTGTCTGTGCTCGTGTATGTATGTTTCTGTAATAATGTATTGTGCTACGCCCCCCACACGGAACTGCTGGAGTGCTACTAATTTACACAGTTCTTACGTAGTACTACTAATATACACAGTTCTTTTGTAGTACTACTAATCTACACGGAACTGCGGTTGTGCTACTAATTTACACAGAACTGCTGTTGTGCTAAAAACACACAGAACTCTTTTCAGAGCTGGGGATGCTGTATCCGATATAGGTCTGTCACATCTAGCCAATTATGCTCCCTTGTGGAGGACGTCAACACAAACACACAGAAAACTTAAACAAACACCTCCGATAAGTACCGTATGAGCGTTCACATGAAAACACACTGTAAAAGTACAAATATGGGTCAGCTAAAAACAAAGCGAAGGAACGGAATGTAAATCGGAAGAGGGAAGAGAGGGACTAGGCCACCGTTGTGAAGAATGTGGCACACAGAAAACCCAGTTTCAACTAATACTGAGTCAACTGTGCTATTGACCCAGCTGCTTACATACTGTTGTAACACACACACACACACACACACAGCTCTCATGGCAGTAAATGCCCCCAGACAGGACAGGACAGGTAATGTCACCATAACAACCCCACACACCTCCCCCCTCTACACCGTTCTCTCTATCGCGCTCAGGTTCGCCGACGAAGCAGAAGTAAACGGAGGAAGATGTCGATTGCTTCTGGCCCGCCGAACTACAACACGTAGTAAGATGGCCAGCACGCAGGTCAACCGGGTGTGTGTATCTTTCACGCCACTGGCAGTTCACTCATCTTCTTGCGATGGACAGAACATTCACAATTGGATTCCAACGCCAGTTCTTCCGAACACACTGAACTGCTTTACACGTCCGGGGTATTTGTCACCCAGGGTCTCAGAGGAACAACTTTTTCCGCTGTTAGAGTGGCCCAGAAGTCCTACGCATATATATAGATATACTGTACATCCTCGGTTACACGCTGGGACTTGTAGTCGGAGGCCTTTTAATGAAAACCTGGAGGACGTTTTCTCCTGAGTGCGGCACGCAGGTACCGGCAAAACCCATTACGGCTCGGCTCTTGTGTGTTGATGACAGGTTACACACCGTGTATCTTGGCAAGACCTGCTCCGCCCCACCTCCCCCTCCATCGGTGACTAGCTAAGTGGGCCCTCTGGGCTCCTTCTCTGAGGAGGCGCAGGAGTATTGTCCATGTCTCTGTCTCCCTCGGGCTGCGCGCCTCGTTGTTACACGCTAGAAATCGTGTTACCCAGCGCTACGCGCTAATACCTTATGTGACCCAGTGCTACGCGCCAATCCTTTGGTCCGCGTACGGGTTTTGAATATCACCCCCCGTCGGCATGGCAATGTTCGTTACTCAGAAACATCGGAGGCGTTTTCCTCCTGACGTGCTGTGATGTTAACATGTGTGAAGTCTGTGCCGTTCCTGTATTGGGAATGTATTACATACGACCGGGTAATATCCATATCAACAGCCATCCAATCGGTAATTACTAGAGAGACACACATCAATGAAAACCAGGGGAGCATGTCTACGTCCTGTGTGATGAAGACCAGGGGAGCATGTGTACGTCCTGTGTGATGAAGACCAGGGGAGCATGTCTACGTAATGTGTGATGAAGACCAGGGAGCATGTCTACGTAATGTGTGATGAAGACCAGGGGAGCATGTCTACGCCCTGTGTGATGAAGACCAGGGGAGCATGTGTACGTCCTGTGTGTTGAAGACCAGGGGAGCATGTGTACGTCCTGTGTGTTGAAGACCAGGGGAGCATGTCTACGCCATGTGTGATGAAGACCAGGGGAGCATGTCTACGTAATGTGTGATGAAGACCAGGGAGCATGTCTACGTAACGAGTGATGAAGACCAGGGAGCATGTCTACGTAATGTGTGATGAAGACCAGGGGAGCATGTCGACGCTCTGTGTGATGAAGACCAGGGGAGCATGTCTACTTCCTGTGTGATGAAGACCAGGGAAGCATGTCTACGTCCTGTGCGATGAAGACCAGGGGAGCATGTCTACGTAATGTGTGATGAAGACCAGGGAGCATGTCTACGTAATGTGTGATGAAGACCAGGGGAGCATGTCTACGCCCTGTGTGATGAAGACCAGGGGAGCATGTGTACGTCCTGTGTGTTGAAGACCAGGGGAGCATGTCTACGCCATGTGTGATGAAGACCAGGGGAGCATGTCTACGTAATGTGTGATGAAGACCAGGGTGCATGTCTACGTAATGTGTGATGAAGACCAGGGGAGCATGTTTACGCCCTGTGTGATGAAGACCAGGGGAGCATGTGTACGTCTTGTGTGTTGAAGACCAGGGGAGCATGTCTACGCCATGTGTGATGAAGACCAGGGGAGCATGTCTACGTAATGTGTGATGAAGACCAGGGGAGCATGTCTACGTAATGTGTGATGAAGACCAGGGAGCATGTCTACGTAATGTGTGATGAAGACCAGGGGAGCATGTCTACGCTCTGTGTGATGAAGACCAGGGGAGCATGTCTACGTCCTGTGTGATGAAGACCAGGGAAGCATGTCTACGTCCTGTGTGATGAAGACCAGGGGAGCATGTCTACGTCCTGTGTGATGAAGACCAGGGAGCATGTCTACGTCCTGTGTGATGAAGACCAGGGGAGCATGTCTACGCTCTGTGTGATGAAGACCAGGGGAGCATGTCTACGTCCTGTGTGATGAAGACCAGGGAAGCATGTCTACGTCCTGTGTGATAAAGACCAGGGGAGCATGTCTACGTCCTGTGTGATGAAGACCAGGGAAGCATGTCTACGTCCTGTGTGATGAAGACCAGGGAGCATGTCTACGTAATGTGTGATGAAGACCAGGGGAGCATGTCTACGTAATGTGTGATGAAGACCAGGGAGCATGTCTACGTAATGTGTGATGAAGACCAGGGGAGCATGTCTACGCTCTGTGTGATGAAGACCAGGGGAGCATGTCTACGTCCTGTGTGATGAAGACCAGGGAAGCATGTCTACGTCCTGTGTGATGAAGACCAGGGGAGCATGTCTACGTCCTGTGTGATGAAGACCAGGGAAGCATGTCTACGTCCTGCTCCATATGGAGGCACTGGCAGCAGAGAGCTCAGCAGACCAAAGAAAGCTCTGACTGGGCCCACTGCCAAGCCCGGGAGGCACACAAACACACACAGTACACAAACAGTACACACACACACAGTGTACACAACCACACACACACACACACGCTACACTAACACACAGTACGCAGAAACAGCAAACAGAGATATATAATCCCCAACAACAGCGTCTCTAATAGGTCCATCAGAGAGGTCCAGATGATATCAGAGGCCATATTGTGTGTTCCCTTTGATGTAGAACATTCATTAGCAACCCGGCCAGCTACGACCAAATGCAGGAGACACTTTTCTCGGGGTCACACGAAACAGATAACGCGACATTACAATACAAAGAGTCAGGACCTTCAAACGAGAATACAATACGAGATAACGTTCATTTGTAATGACAACAGGGCCCGACGCCACCTGACGCATTTCACACGACGCCCAGATCTCGCCACTCGGATTCCAAACGAATACTCCCACAATCCAGCGGTCCACGGAGATCGTTGTTTGCAGACACTGCGCTCCCGGATTCTGCCGACTCTGTTCTTCGCTCAACGGCGGCGGCAATGTGAACACTTTCACTACGGGGACAAACTAAATCGAGATTTGCCTCTATTGGCATCCGCCATGGTTATGGCTTGAGTGAGTGAGTGAGTAAATGGAAGAGAGGGAGAGGTGGACGTGGTGACAGATGATCAGAATATGAAGCAGGCTCACAGTATATATCTGTATTGACTGTGAATATGTCCTCCACCTGCTACCAGCACTTGATGGCTGCACAGTACATGACGGGCAGTTGACAGCCTACAGGCATCACGGCTGCCCTCAATCTCCAGTTTAAAAAACGAGGCTGACGTTTGACTGGACGAGCTGCAGGAAGTTATACCTTGTGTTGTCTCTTCTACTTTAGAGCAGCCCCGAAAACTAAAACAGCATGTCCGTCTTCATGTCCGTCTGTCTGGCAGTCCATCCCTTGGCGTGAACCACTTGAATATTGGCCATGGGCTGCTCTACTGAGAACAGAGGGTGCAGGCTCTGGTTAGGACAGAACACCAAAAGGCAGGTTCAGGTTCACATATGAGGCAAGCGAACCCCACAGTGATACTGTTGTCACCCTGGGCGTGGCCTGAAGACTAGCTGGGCGTGGCCTGAAGACACCCCAGGCATGGCTTGAAGACAACCTGGGCGTGGCCTGAATACAACCTGGGCGTGGCCTTAAGACTAGCTGGGCGTGGCCTGAATACACCCTGGGTGTGGCCTGAAGACAACCTGGGCGTGGCCTGAACACACCCTGGGCGTGGTCTGAAGACACCCTGGGCGTGGCCTGAATGGCACCCCATGTGATATCCACCAGCACACGGGTAAATGCTCACAACAACTCAAACACTGTGCACTACGCAGGGGACAGGGTGCCATTTGGGACGCCGGGCCGGGACTGATTTAGTCACCGCCAGGCAGACACGCTCACACTCAGAGATTACGGTGACTTCCTCCATCCATATTCAACACTCCAGTGTATCCCTGAGCAGATATGACTGAAGGTCAATGGTAAATACATTTGTAGAGGGACAGATGTACCGTAAATGGATGTGATACTGGGTCTGAGAAATAGCCCACTCAATACCGGACGGCGATGGATTGGATTATCCACGAACACAGCCCTCTTCCGGGGAATGCCTAAAAGGGGGTAACTGAGAAGCCACCGTCGGCTAAAAAGCATTGCCACAAAATACGTTTTGACGAATGAAACGGAGCTCGAAAGCAAAACCCAAAGACATGCAGACATTCACTCACACAGGCGGACATTCACTCACACAGGCGGACACGCATCGGAACCAAACATGTTCCGGTGGTTGTTTCCTTCACTCTTCTCTGGCTGACTGAGCGCCCTGTTATTTGGGTTATTCAGAGTTGTGGCACTGGAATACATTCTCAGAAGAAGGGAGGGAGAGAGAGAGAGAGAGAGAGAGAGAGAGAGAAAGAAAGAAAGAAAGAAAGAAAGAAAGAAAGAGAGAGAGAAAATTAAAGGAACATGGGAGCACGAATGGCAAGAAGAGTATCTCTCCGTCTGCACAGACTAAGTTGCTAGAAGTGAGACAGAGAGAGAGAGAGAGAGAGAGAGAGGGAGGGACGAGAGAGAGAGAGGGACGAGAGAGAGAGAGAGAGAGCGAACAGGAACGCGAGAAGAAAAGCTTAAGCAGTTGCTCCGTTTTTGTGTTTGTTTTTGTATTCAGTAAGTGTTTACACGGATAAGCCCAAAGGCACAGAATGTCTTTTTTCATGCGGCGCCGTGCGTTGAATGCGTGCGTGTGTAAGAGCGTGCGCGTCCGAACGCATGTGGCACGTTGTGCGTTTACGCCGGTTGAGAAGGCGATTGTGAAGACGACGCCTAAAAAGGAACAGACTTCCCTGTGTGAAGCTGCGGTGGAAAACTGCGCTGTCATTGTGATGCCACAGCCGTATTGTATCGGAGCATCACGGGAACGCCATCAATTAAGGCTCGCTGAGGCATACAGAACGCTTCCCAATAGGCAGACGTCTCTCCGCGTAGCGCGGCACTTTTTACCACGGCACAACGCGGCCCAGTCCGGAGTACTGCAGCGAGCGAAGAACACCGTGTGACTTGTGACGGTTCTCCGCCGTTGTTTCCCCTCCCGGTCCACCAACTGTCCACCAATCTCTCGTTTTTATATAATAGAATGACTGACAGGTATACGTGAAGGTAGCTGTGACCGCGGCCTCTACTGTAACTAGCACATGGGCGCCATTAGCCCGTTAGACGAGCTCCGTTTTCCCAACTACGCAAACTCGTAGCTTTGAACTCGTGTTTTAACCCAGCCTGCGACAAGATGTATTTTAAGGAGACGAAATCATCAAATGTATACAGCGGGTCGTTCTGTGTTAATAAACACCTGAAATAGGACCCTTTTTCATCCTCTTCAAGCCTCACTCTCCAAGCTCTCATCTCCCTCTCATCTCCCTCTCATCTCCCTCTCATCTCCCTCTCATCTCCCTCTCATCTCCCTCCCCCCTCCATCTCCATCTCCCTCTCCATCTCTTATTTCTCATATCCCTCGCTCATCTCAGCCAAACCCTCTCCTGTCTCTCTTTCCACCTCGCTCTCGACTCTATCGTGTATCTCTCCATCCAGTCACATGTATGCCCATCTTTGATAGTCACGACCGTACGCCGACCGTACGTAAAGTGACGCTCTAATTCAAACGCCTCAGCCAAAGTGTCTATAAAGCCGGGGATGAATCAATGGGGTCCGCTTAGCCTGGGAGGCTGACAGCACTCAGGTGTAATTAAAATAGTAACTATTGACAAATGAAGATGGATGGAGACCCCTGCCTGCTGCTCACCGTGACTGAGCGGTTATCTCTGTCGAGGCTGATGTAGGCGTGTGCCGTGTGTTTTCTGGATCATGCCTGTTTGTGTGTGTGAGTGAGTGTGTTTGTGTGTGTGTCCACTGAAGGTGTCTTCTTGGAGCGTTGAGTTGAGGTCAAGGCATCACAGTCGTCTGGGTCAACGACTTTCGTCCTCACATTTATCAGGTTCCTGTCAGCGCCGCAGACCACACCCACTCAAACGACACATTAACACGCCACGGTTCAGATCCGCCGATCGACCACTACGTAATTAACGCAAATCGTGACTTAATACATGGTCATGAAGAACGGAGAATCTCAAGCATCACAAAACCGTGGAAGACGCCTACTCGAACTCTGAGGCATGTCAATACATTCATCAATCAAATATGCAGACGGGTCAATAATCAAGCATCACGACGACAATTACAGTGAGAAAACAACTTACATATTGAGAGAAATACACACAGTCGTTGGAATTGCACTGAGAAAACTCTACAAAAGCCAGGTGTTTGATTACCCCGAGACAGGGGAAAGATTAGAATTATCAAGAAGTGCTACAAATGTTGTGTCTTTTCCCAATGACACACTGACAAAATAGACAAAAAGACATTAAACATTGTATTCAATATTTGTTCTGCTCACAGGGACCGGCTACTATGATTTGTGAAGGTTCCCGATACATTATAGATAAAATAATAAATGATGCATGTCCATGAACGGAAAGCAATTAAAAAATATCGGCCATTACTCATTAAAGTAACAGAATAGAAGGGCCACGGAGACGCAAAAGAGGGGCCTGCGTCCCTCACAGTTTATTAAAAGTCGCTGTTCTTAATCTTTACCTCACAAGGGGATACGTGCCAGTCACGCAAACCTCCAACTTATCAACGCTCACACTTTTTCACAACTAACCCCCCCCTCCCCTGGGCATTAAATCAGAGCTGTATGTTCATATGGCGGTTTGGCAACAGCCAAAAGCTACTCTAGTCATCAACGCTATGATCAGTAGCTTTATCTCAGAGTCCCGTATGATTGACTACTCAATACGACAATTTCTCTCTCCGACGACGACTGCTCGAAAGTCAAACGCGCACGAGAAATCAAATCACGACGGGCTAACATTACAAACGACGATAATATCCATCCGTGAATGTTCTTTTAAAGAAGTACCCCGAGAGTTTGCAGTGATTCACCGGTTTGTCAGACGGACGACTAAATGAAGCGGTCCGTTTTTTCACGGCCCATCCAGAGCGGTCGGGCTGTCATCATTATACGTTCCCCAGTCGCGCTTCCATTCAGCAGGGAAGTTCAATCGCCGGCTAATTATACGAGAAATACAATGTCTCCGCGCCGCGGAGTACCCATCATTTCGCTGTTTGCGTTTCGGGACGCTAGGCAGACAGAGACAGAACCATTGTGAGACGGATTCATTTTTTAGCCATATCCTAACCTGCTGTTGTACACTGATTTGACTGAGTTAGACAAACTCCCGCTGTCAGTTGGACCGACGCAACGTATTTCATCGGGCATTATAACTTTTTATAACATAATAACATTTCGAGCGTATACCGTCTATAAAATGATCCCGGCCTCTTGTCAGAGATCGCAATTATTTGGGGAGTTGGAAAAATATGAGCTTTACTATTCGAAACACAAAGAAATCTATTGTTTCAGGCTGTAATAAAACATGTTTGGCTTAGTGACATTTTAAATAAATATCTGTTGCTTTTGAGCATGTCTAAGCTAGCAAAAAAACATTCAATGTTTGTAAACGCTTCTGAAAACGTTGATACACAGCGGCTAGGAAGAACTCCTGAGTGAATTTCAGAAGAAACCTAGAGAGGAACCAGGCTTTGATGGGTGGCCAGTCTTCTTCTGGATGTGCTGGGTGAACTCATACTTATTTAGTTCAATAATTATTATTATTTTTTTTAAATCGAATAATCCAGGTCAAATAAAGTCATAAAGGTTGGGTTAGTAACTGATGGAACACACTTTCACAGCAATAATCTCAAGCCAACATGTTCTGTAGTTGATCAGACCTGCACAATGTTTTGAAAGACATTTACACTATTCCTCCGTATAGACATGTCAGTCCATTCATATTACTGGTATGTCTCGCACGTTCGACTGGCATCAGGTCATGTCGCCGTTTCAATAAGTTAAGGTCAAAACTGCGTCTTTTCAAGATGCAACTATTTCATCCGTACAAGCACCTTGTTAATTTGCCTTGTGTTTAGAGTCACAGTTATGCTGCACGACACAACCTATTTTAAGCTTTAGATGACGGATTGAATGTAATTCTCCTAGTACCAGTTTGAATGCATTGGCCCCCTCGACCATAGTGGCACCATCACAGTTGGTATAAGGTTTTGGAGTTGGTATGAAGTATTATTTCACCTCCAAACATAGCATGGTGCCCACCTGCTAAAAGGTTCCAAAAAAGTCCCAAAATTATTTCAGTTGTGAAATGACAAATCTAGGTTGGTTTTGCAAACCTGGGCCGGCAGGATTTTTGGGAGAGAGCGCACTGGTTTCCTCCCAGGAATCCTCCCAAGAATCCTCCCAGGAATCCTCCCAGGAATCCTCCCAGGAATCCTCCCAGGAATCCTCCCAGGAATCCTCCCAGGAATCCTCCCAGGAATCCTCCCAGGAATCCTCCCAGGAATCCTCCCAGGAATCTCATATATGTTTATGTTTTTGCGGACTCATTGGACACGGATGTAAACATGTTCCCCGCTGATCCGTAGCTGTTACTTTCAGGTTCTTTGTCACCTCTCTGACCGTTCTACCCCTACTGCTGTGTTCTTTTACTGGACGCCCACTCCCGGGCACACTGTAGCAGTGGCGCCGACATTTCTTCTCCGGTTCTGCACAATCTGTCCGACGGCGGATTGACAGATGCTAAAGAAAGTCCCTTTGTCGCTTTTTCTAATCTTCCGAGCTTCGACATCTCCTCTCCCGAGGCTTTATGATATTTCTTTTGACCCGGGTCATATCAATAGATCTGTGTTCTGAGGGGAAGACTAGCCGGTAACCAGCCGATGTGAGTTTTATATGACAGTTCACATTTTACCCACACCGAATGTCATGTCATTGATTTGAACGTCTGACTTTAATTCCACACGTTGAAAGAAATCGATATGCCGCATACTTTCCTCCAGTATATGCCGTTAGACCAAAGTGGTAATTGAAAGCATGTAGAAGGACACATATTTGTGTGCCCTTGGTTTAATCATGCTGTTGTTTGTCTATTGCCACGGCTTAGATGAATATCTGACTATATTTTAGAAGTCATTGATGGCGGTGTTTTGAAAAGGTTAACGTACAACCACACAGACTCAGCTGTCCAATCAAAAACCACGAATGCCAGAAAACGACAAACGTCAAAACTACAATGAGATGGCTACATGGCTTTACGTAAACGTGCCAAAACTGGACACCTTTTCCCACTTTTCACTCACAGTCCCGCTCTCCCGGATGTCCCTTGTGTTTCATTGTTCAATCTACTAGCCGGTTCACTGTCTTCCTCATATCGGGAGAATTCAGAACGGGATCATTTTCGAAGCGATCTCCACGGAGGGGAGGGACTAAAATCTTTGGCGATGACAAATTACCTCGACAGTCCCTGAGTGCGATTCAGTAAACGTTTAAGTGCAACTCAAGCGTTGATGAGTCAACCCGGTCCAATATCTACGTATATATACAGCCATAAACCGTCCAGGGACCACGCAGAGCCCACGGGAGAACATCTACTGTCTTATCCCGTGTGTCGTCTACGAGGCTGTCTCCGAAAATGACAGGCGGATCACAACATCACAATCTGCCGCGCCTGTCACAACACAGCGTGTCCACACGGCTGATGGTACCGCGGGGTTTGGCAGGGCGCAGACGTGGACGAGGACATGCAGGGGAACAGGACGGGACGCCTTTAGCCGGCCGGATCTGGGCAGGCCCGGTGAGCACAATGTAACACAATATCTGGGGGAAGATTAGCTGGAGGATTAGCGGTCAAGCTGCTAGCAATTGATAGGTGAGCAGGGAAGGTGATACTCTGGCAGGAGTGCAACACAGAGGTCCGACGTGCAGCATTTCACCCGCGGTAATAGTCGTGCGAGTTGCGCGCAAACAGGAATTAACGAACGTCCGTAACCGCGCCGTAATGTGCAACGAGTAATCAAAGCCGTCATAGCAACAGGAAAGGTTACTCCGTCTACAGAAATACATCCGGAGGTATCAGGGGAGAAGCATTTCCCGGGGCCTCATAGTTTTTCCCGATCTCTCGAACATCACGTGAAACGTAAATGCCTTCTCGAATCAAAAGAAGAAGACGAAAAAGAAAACGCACGACAAATCAAAGTTAGCGAAATTACCATACTTATTTCACCCTTTCAAAATGGCAACAGCTGTTTTCCCTGGTCAGAACTGCGGCGTAATTACGTGCGGTAGCATATGGTACCGGCTGATTGATTCAACTGGGGAGACGGAAAGAGCGGGTGGCTCCTGTCGTTTTTGTGTTCGCAGAGGTAAACACCGAGACGGCATTGGAACTAGTTATTGGATGGACGGGTCACCTGATGGCATGGCGGAGAGACAAACGTAGAGACAGAGAGAGATTAAGGGAGTCGACGAGAGAGAGAGAGTTGAGGGCTGAAAGAATAGTATTACATTTGAAATTATACGTATATCTGTCCGCTAAAGACGAGGTGATCTTTTAAACAGGTCAGATTTGTAGCTAGCTGCCGTGATTGTTATGCAATGGCTGCGGGCAAATTGATCTTTCGGAAGACAGCTTCTGAAAAGGCCGAATCATGAAGCTAATACAGAAATAAAAAGTCTCCAGAGCGTCAACACACTTTGGTTTATCGCGATTAGAGTATATTGCAAAAGGCTTCTGGAAGTCTGGGGAATTTCTTTATGATCTCTGGTTAGGGATTATTCGTGTGTGCGTGTGTGTGTGTGTGTGTGTGTGTGTGTGTGTGTGTGTGTGTGTGTGTGTGTGTGCGCGTGTGGGTGTGTGTGTGTGCGTGTGTGTGTGTGTGTGTGTGTGTGTGTGTGTGCGTGTGGGTGTGTGTGTGTGTGCGTGTGTGTGTGTGTGTGCGTGTGGGTGTGTGTGTGTGTGTGCGTGTGTGTGTGTGTGTGTGCGTGTGGGTGTGTGCGTGTGTGTGTGTGTGCGTGTGGGTGTGTGTGTGTGTGTGCGTGTGGGTGTGTGTGTGTGTGCGTGTGTGTGTGTGTGTGTGTGTGCGTGTGTGTGTGTGTAATTTAGCTCCCCGTAACCCTACAAACAATATTCCTTAAAGTGTTTTACACACTTCGATTAAAATGTAATTTGATTTGAATCAAATCTTTGAATCCAGTCCGGGGCAAATCTTGGTAAGAGTCGTTGCTCATAGAGGGACTTCGATAATCTTTTTTTAAGTCAACCTTGTAGCCATTGAAGTGAGAGAAAAAACTGCGTTACCTGATTCGACGTTGACCAGAATGTGATTACTTGATGACATTTCCAGACACATTCCTTAAACACATCAGCCCCCAGTATGACATCTAGATATCCTGTGAGATCGTTAGCAGGTTGGTGACCCTCAAGTTTGTCAGGATGAGAAACCTAAATAGACTAATTGTATGTGTTGTGGGCGACCTGATGTGAGAGGAACGAGACATTGTGGTCGTTTTGGGGATTTAAATCCCCCATTTACAGTAGGTTTGGATGTGTGATATGTGGTCTGTGTGTGTGCAAATAATATAGGTAGATATCAATAATATAGATATCACTAGCATACCGTAGCTAGCCATGCAATTCCAGGTTTCAGTCTTCTTGGATAGCTTGGGGAAAATATTGACACGTGAAAATGAAAATCTTTACGAGACCAGTTTCACACGAGAGTGCCTCTTTTAACCAATCTCAAACTGTCTAAATATAAGAACCTATTTAGTGTTATAACGCCGTTAATTAGCTGTAATTTGATAGAAAGGACTGAAACGTGTGTGTTTGTGTGTCTGCCCGCGTGTGTGTGTTGGTGAAGAAGTTCTGCCATGTGATTAAGGGCCCCGGGAGAATAGTGTGTTTGACAGCCATGTCAGGGACATGATGACAGTTAAAAGATCACTTAGTACCTTACACACACAGCACAACACACACACAGAGATATGCACACACCACAACACACACACATAGATATACACACACCACAAACACACACACCACAACACACACAGAGACACACACACACACACACACACCACAACACACACATAGTCATACACACACACAAACGGAGAAATACAGAGGGGAAGCTCCAGACTCTGGCACCGGTAATGACTGGCCGATACAAATATTTATATAACACAATTGGCCGATATTGATACCATTATCAACACACACACACACACACACACACAATTATTGTTTTTTTTTGTTTTTCTCCTCTTCTAGTTCTACTAGCCCCACCCAGTTTCATCCACCATCTCAACTTCCAGGGTTCTCACCTCTAATAATTCCTCATTTTGCTGGGTCTTAGTACTTCACCCGTCATCAATCTTACTCTTCTCATTTTCTTAAGCTTCCATTCCTGATTCCTGATCCACCTGGGTCATTGAGTTTCTCAGACCGTCCACCTGGCGCTATGACTTAAAATGATAATTACCCACCTGTTGTGGAGTGGACCTGTCGCAGTGTAGAGTGGACCTGTCGCAGTGTGGAGTGGACCTGTCGCAGTGTAGAGTGGAACTGTCGCAGTGTGGAGTGGACCTGTCGCAGTGTAGAGTGGACCTGTCGCAGTGTAGAGTGGACATGTTGCAGTGTAGAGTGGACATGTCGCAGTGTAGAGTGGCCTGTCGCAGTGTGGAGTGGACCTGTCGCAGTGTAGAGTGGACATGTTGCAGTGTAGAGTGGACCTGTCGCAGTCTAGAGTGGACATGTCGCAGTGTAGAGTGGCCTGTCGCAGTGTGGAGTGGACCTGTCGCAGTGTGGAGTGGACCTGTCGCAGTGTGGAGTGGACATGTCGCAGTGTGGAGTGGACCTGTCGCAGTGTGGAGTGGACCTGTCGCAGTGTGGAGTGGACCTGTCGCAGTGTAGAGTGGACATGTCGCAGTGTAGAGTGGACATGTCGCAGTGTAGAGTGGACCTGTCGCAGTGTGGAGTGGACCTGTTGCAGTGTGGAGTGGACCTGTCGCAGTGTAGAGTGGACATGTCGCAGTGTAGAGTGGACATGTCGCAGTGTGGAGTGGACCTGTCGCAGTGTGGAGTGGACCTGTCGCAGTGTGGAGTGGACCTGTGGAGTTATCCCGCTCCAGCAAGTTCCTTCACTACAAGCATTAACAGTCACCCAGCTCCAGCAAGTTCCTTCACCACACCATTCGTATGCTATGATCACACAGAGGAGGTGGTGTCATTCCTAATTCATGCACTTGTCACGTACTGTCTGGATTGCTGTAACCGTGTGTTGGCTGGGCTCCTCTGTCCTGCTGTCAAACCCCTACGACTTATCCAGAACGCGGTAGCTTGTCTGGTTTTCATCACGCGTCACCCTACGCCTCCACACACTTCACTGGCTTCTTGTACTGGTTATTTTGTGAATGGAAAACAATGTTCAGTGTAAACTTATATGAATTAAACCAGGACTTAAATTACCTCGAAAATAGACACCTGTATATTGTGCAAAAAAACAAGCTTAGGGAACTGTATAACTGAATTACACAAAAAATGAAATGTCTAAAAGGCGCCTCAAAAATTCCGCAGCACCTTCGGACCAACCGAACAAATTCCCAAACACCCTGTCAGGCCAACCACCTAACGCCTATTTTGTTCGAGAAACACACGTGCAAATAAACACACACGCACACTGAACTGTCACTGATGTCATCCTTCATTCCTGTCCGCTTAGGTTTGCATAATTGCGTCCTCACTCAGGGCATCCATAATCAGAAAATCTGCACCTCTGGCTTTTCATTAATATCTTCAAAGGTCATCAGGCATCAAAACAACAAGTTTAAAGGACATCCATTGTATTAGCGGTTAAGTAGGAAGAAAACTTTAATTTAGGCTAATGACCCAGGGCATATTTTTGGGACATTGCCCTGTTTAGGGTGCCACCTTTCAGACTGGCTCTTAAACAGGTGTCTCACTGTCTGTGGCTGTGCTCAATTGATGTTTTTAGCATTCCACATTTTATAACTGCTTGTTTTAAAACCTCCATTTCAGCATGTGTATTGATTGTTTGATAAATGTTTACTTCACAGGCATGAATCCACGGTTAGAAGTCTTTCTGCACTATTTACTAAGCTGGCTGTTCCAGATTATATTATTTAGCCTCCACAATAAGACATCTCTTCTCAGTCAGTCATACCTAATGCAGGTTGTAGGAGATTAAAAGTTCCCAATTGTTGAAAATCCAAACTTTTGGATGAATTCCAATATGAATTACACAGAACTTAGCCAAAAAATAATTGACAGTGGTTAAATGGAATGCAACCAGTTTAGATAGGAATGTTATTTTGCTTAAAAAATGGAATCGGGTTCGACTCAACATAAAATCCCAAGTCTGTGATAAGACATTTCTGTTTGCTCAAAAAGAAAAGGTGTGATTGAACTGGTCTCTGGAGGAGATATGAACAGGGAGACCTACGATTTGCATGAGCGTATGATAAAAAAAAACTAAAGGACGGTTGTGTTCATGCGACACACGAGAAAATGCTCTGTTAAAAAAACATGTACACAATTATTCTCAATAAAAAATACACAGAACGAACAAGCTCAAATACACTACAGAGACCTCCCGAATGTCACTGTATAATTTTCCCCTCACCGGAGAAGCTCATCGTCTGTGTGCAGACAATAAACACATGTGCAAACTCTGTGCTTCTGATGCAACACTAAAGATGAACAAATACTCCGACCCACAGCCGCAGCATTTATGACCACACCCGCTGGTGTCTGGCGTTTTAATTCAAGCCGGTGAGACGACGCCACAATCAGCGGGCTTCTTTGTGATTTTCGCCACGGCAACCATCTATTATATGCACTGGGTTTGTTAGTCGTTACGCGTTAAAAAAGTATCTGAGGGAAACCGGATGTCACGGACTGAGGGAACCATGGGTCGGGTCCTAGGGCTCGAGTACGTAGCGTCGGGATGCTAACTGCCCCTCCACACTCCGACCTTAACAAATAGAGCTCAACGGTCGTACGTAAAAAAGCAGGTGTCCGGTCTCCGCTATGGGTTTCCATTCTATCGACTATGGGTTTTGCCGTGGCTGACATATTGCTTATCGGTATGAGGTTGAAAGAAACTGAATCAATCAATGGCAACACACACACACATACACGCACAGACAATAACAGCAAAGCAATGTATGGGTTATTAATCTAGCTCAAACGCTTCGGCGTATGAAGGATTAATGAAGAAGGTCGTTAAAAGACCATGTGACTATGTGGAGGAGGGGCTGGTGGGCATTTCAGCCATAGGATGACATATAGATTAGATTCTGTTGTAACCTGAAGGGCTTATTATTCATCTGTCGGCTGCTTAATTATGGACCAGACCATCCACATCACCAAGAGGTACCAGCCAACAATCACGACAAGTCAGTTATTCATTCAGAATTACTAATGCCAGGAGACGTTGGCTTAGAGGCTATAGTGTACAGTGTAAGATCCAGATGTGTGTGTGATAGGACTATAGACCAGTGTGTTGTGATAGGACCATAGACCAGTGTGATGTGATAGGACCATAGACCAGTGTGATGTGATAGGACCATAGACCAGTGTGTTGTGATAGGACTATAGACCAGTGTGATGTGATAGGACCATAGACCAGTAACACACACACACACACACACACACACACACACACACACACACACACACACACACACACACACACACACATACAGTAACACATACATATACACACACACACACACACACACATCTACACATATATACATACAGTAACACATAAATATACAGACACATTTACACACACACACACACACACACACACACACACACACACACACACACACACGCACGTACACAAAGTGTCCCATCAACCCTGGTAGCAGTACAGCACTTTGCAGGCATTAGTGGGCAATTTGGGACTAAAGACTGCTCGACCCCATTCTAGGCAAACCCCAAATCTGTGGTAGATGTAGGTCCATGTTTTAGAGCAGAAGCAGTTTATATGCAAATGGGGCAGCCTGGGATTGTGGCATCTAACTGGTCTGCAGGAACCCGACACACAGCCCAGACAGGCAAAGACTGCAGACAGGCAAAGACTGCAGACAGGCAAAGACTGCAGACAGGCAAAGACTGCAGACAGGCAAAGACTGCAGACAGGCAAAGACTGCAGACAGGCAAATACTGCAGACAGGCAAAGACTGCAGACAGGCAAAGACTGCAAACAGGCAAAGACTGCAGACAGGCAACGACTGCAGACAGGCAGACTGCAGACAGGCAACGACTGCAGACAGGCAAAGACTGCAGACAGGCAAAGACTGCAGACAGGCAAAGACTGCAAACAGGCAAAGACTGCAGACAGGCAAAGACTGCAGACAGGCAAAGACTGCAGACAGGCAAAGACTGCAGACAGGCAAAGACTGCAGACAGCCAAAGACTGCAGACAGGCAAAGACTGCAGACAGGAAGACTGCAGACAGGCAACGACTGCAGACAGGCAAAGACTGCAGACAGGCAGAGACTGCAGACAGGCAAAGACTGCAGACAGGCAAAGACTGCAGACAGGCAAAGACCGTCAAAGAGAAAGGTTTTTTCAGACCAGTAGGTGATCATGATCAATATACAGTATATTATGTTATACAGTATGATATATAGTATGTTATATAGTATGTTATATAGTATGATATATAGTATGATATATAGTATGTTATATAGTATGTTATATAGTATGATATATAGTATGTTATACAGTATGATATATAGTATGTTATATAGTTTGATATATAGTATGTTATATAGTATGATATTATGTTATATAGTATGTTATATAGTTTGTTATATAGTATGATATATAGTATGATATATAGTATGATATATAGTATGTTATATAGTATGATATATAGTATGATATATAGTATGTTATATAGTTTGTTATATTGTATGATATATAGTATGTTATATAGCAGAGACTCGGACTCAAGTGCGCCTTAAGTCGCACACACAGTGACTTCAGACTCGACTTGAGACTCGTCCTCGAAAGACTTCAGACTTGACTCGGACTCGAGCTGCGGGACTCGTGAACAATGTTTATTTTTATGAATCATCTGATGAGCTCGCTGTTATTCCCCTCCATAGACCGTAAAAAAATACGGTTCGCTGTTGTTCCCCTCCCTCCGTTACCTATAACCTTCCAACGACGTAACACGTGACGTACTACGTATCTGCTGCGTGCGAGGCCACACATTAGAAGACAGCAAACAAACATGTCGACTGCACCGGCCGCTGCTGTGCCATTCATCGTAAGCTAATAATTGAGAATTCTCTATCATAAGGAAGTTTAGTGTGTTAATTTTTTTGGATAGTATATTTCACATCGTTTGGTTCAATGCAATAGTGTTTTGCATGTAGCTACAATGTGATGTTTTGCACTAAATATGTTTTACAGCTTTAAACATTTTCTATGGCCCCACAGAACCAGCACAATAGGAGCCAAGGCCTTTCATTATAGTACATCAAGTTTTTTTGTGTGTTCATGCTACAAGGAGAAATACAGATAATACTTTAAAAGTAAAGCATTCTTGTTGATTTTTTCATGTTGCAATACACTGATTATATACCAAAATCAAAGCTGATACTGTATGCTAATAGATAAAGGAGTCATAATAACATTACATGCTTTGAATTCCTTATATATAGTAAGTCTTCTAAGCAGCCTGGTCGCCGTACGTGATGCAATACTTATTGTAACCGGAGACTTACTGGGCTCTAGCCCAGAGACTTGAGACTTGACTTGGATTCGAGCTCAGAGACTTGTGAGCATCTCTGTTATATAGTATGATATATAGTATGATATAGAGAATGTTATAGTATGATATAGAGTATGTTATATAGTATGATATATAGTATGATATAGTATGATATAGAGTATGTTATATAGTATGATATATAGTATGATATAGAGTATGTTATAGAATGATATAGAGTATGTTATATAGTATGATATAGAGTATGTTATATAGTCTTACATGTTGACAGATGGCACATTTGTTTGAATGTGTGTCACCTCGTACATATCATATGAAACAGGAAGTCATCATGGACGGTCACTTAAGAGTTTGTAAAGACGAAGGAGTAAATATCCCGTTGGTTCGTTTGTGGGGCCATATCTACAATCTGTCCTGAAACCTGTTGTTCTGCAGGAATCTGGTGACCCGTTCTCAACCCGATGCAACGGTCCATCCGCGTTCCTGAGGTAAGTTAATCTACGCTGCCGAACGACTACAAGACAAAACAACAGCCTGTGAACTAATAACCGTGCTCATATGTGAGGTAGGATGGGAAAAAGAACCTCTGTTCTTGCACAAATGAAAACTCACCCAACTAAATGAGGTGTCCATCCCCACTGAAAAGACAAGTCGTCTCCTTAATGGCGAGCAGCTGTACCAGATGAGAGGAAATGAGTACATCCTGGCATTTTAAGCATATGCACATTTCCAAATGTCACATGAACGAGCTATAAACTTTCCATTTTTGCATGTCCAAACAGCATACTCCTACTTAAAAAGCACGTAAGTGGAAGCGGACACAGACATCATCTCATCTCAGTCGGCTGCGCGGTATTAGAGCCAGAATAGGATTTAGGCTTAAGCCTCAAATCCCCCACAAAACAAACATATGGTAAATGTTTTCTTATGATAGACGGAGGCATACCTTTTAGTGTGTGGCACTTAAGCTCTTATATAACATTGAGTGATACTAAGAATCCCTGTACAGTACCACATTAAAGTTTGACCTAATTTTAATCTTCAGTGTTTATCCGGGCGAGTTTGACGAGGGCTAAACGAGCACTTACGCCACGTTGTGAAAAAAGCCGTTACCACGTCTGGCGCCCCGGCCTCTCGGGTGGCGAGAAGACCCCCCGAGGACCGGTGGGTAAAAAACAGAGACGTCGCCCCGGCCGGCCAGATCTCCTCTCTTTCAACTCTGGAAGCGTGGCTGTGGCCCCGGTCGACTGGGAGTTCAATCAGAGGGTGAGAGGCTACGGCAGCTGAGGCGCTGTGCATGGGAGTCTGGCTCTGCTTTATCACAGGGGCCAGTTGTTAGGCACAACAGGGGCCAAATGCTTTATTGACAGAGCCCTCGAACACGCACACACTGTTTAGCCTGGAGAGGCCATTTGAAGAGTATGTGTGTGTCTTTAAACCTGTATGTGTGTGTGTGTGTGTGTGTGTGTGTGTGTGTGCCTCGCGTGTGAATGATCGTATGGTAGTTCATTAAGCTCAAAAGGCAACCCTCCCACGGCGTCCATAATGTGGTACAAGACACTTCCTCTGCCCTAATGATTCCATAGGCTCCTCCTTTATATTTCCTGCAATTAGACAACACTACAGAGGGATGGGGAGAGGGAGGGAGGGAGCGAGGGAGAGGAGAGAGTGAAAAAAGACAGGAGAGATAGACAGAGGGATAGAGACACAAGCGATAGGAGAATAGCACTGGGATTGAACAGGGGAGACAGCAGATGTGCTCCTCTAAAAGTCATATCCATTTGTGTGTGTGTGTGTGTGCGTATATGTTTGTGTGTGTGTGTGTGTGTGTGTATATGTGCGTGTGTGTTCGGGTGTGTGTGTGTGTTCGGGTGTGTGTGTGTGTGTGTGTGTGTTTGTCTGAGCGTGTGCATACTTTATTAAGCGCATTATTCTGGGTTACTGTAACTGGGTGAATAGGAAACACGCACAGAATGCATCGCTATTAACAAAACACAAATGTTGCCATTTCCGATAGAGGGAACGCGTTGCCAAGTACAGAATCTTTGCCAAGGCACATTGAGGCTGTTCTAGAGGCTCTCCTCGGACCATTTCAGACACAACAAGTCGACGTTTCCTTTATTTTGGCGACTAGCTCTGCGTACGTGCTCGGGGTCTGTCGAACATTATTACGTGGAATTTGGACAGCTATGTGGGAGGCAAGTCACCTAAGTTTCAAGTCGTTTAACAGGTTGTTGGGTTGAAGTGGGTCGAGGAGGACACTTCTATAAGTGATTCCTATTCATGAACATTACCTGATCTAATCCCCCCTGAGACTTGGCCCCTGGTCGCAGCCAGTTCACATAACGGGGCCAGACCACCTCCCAAGTCCCACCGCAGACCGGCCAGGCAGGCAGGCAGGGCAGGGCGATGTATATGGGACTGAGGAGACTAAATAAAAGAGACTTAGTCATCCAAAGATGTCCGTGGGGCAAACGCGAACAGAAACTTGATCGATAACACTCTTGTGAAGTCAGAGAAGCCCTGTTTTTTTTAACTCTATCAGAGCGTCAAGGTTGTTCTGTTTTTTTTTTCCTGCGCGTGTTTGTTTTTGTCAAAGGCTCGGCACAATCGCCGGAGCCCAAGGCCAGGTTTTTTTTCATATTAGGCTAAAACGAGGGCCATTGTTCCGATGGTTACAGAAAGTCAGGAGAACATGACCACGAGTTGACCTCCCCACTAGAATGTTAAACAACCCCGCTGCTGGGGGCTGTTGTGGTTATGTCTCCTTTCACCTCCTTTCTCCCGCTCCTTCTTCAACAGGCAGTCTCGTAGCTGATAAGACACAGAATCTCACGCGGGACCGAGGAGACCTTGGCGATAACAAACGTAGCTCTTGTGACGTATCGCGGCACTCGTGGGGGGGAAAATGCCTACGCCAGATGACGTGGCGTCTCGATAGCGTTCGACGACGCTGTATTCAGACCGACTGTGAACGAAGTCCAAGTGAACAAAGCGTCAAAGTTTTCAACGGTCCAGGCTACATACGTCAACGTCAACCATCACGGATTGCATAGAAACGGTCGCTAATGGCCCTGGAGAAATGACCCCAATTCAAAAAATCCCCTGCATGTGTAGGGAAATTGTAGAGCCATTGGAGAGTGTCTGGTTTTCATATCCCCCAGGAGGTGGGTGAAAGGGTCCCTTCGCTCATCCCCGTCTCTCATCACCATCTGCTTTGACACTAAGCTGAATGAAACGCCTTCATTCCCTCATGCGGAGAAGGTCCTTACCCAGTGTAAGTCGCTGGTGGTATCCAATATCCCTCTCTCTCTCTCTCCCATTCACTCTTCCACTCTCTCCCTCTCCCTCTCTTCCATTCCCACTCCCTCTCCCCCTCCCACTCTCTCCCTCCACTCTTCCATTCCCACTCCCTCCCTCCCTCCCACTCTCCCTCTCCTCCCACTCTCCCTCTCCTCCCACTTCCTCCCTCTCACTCTCTCCCTCTCACTCTCTCCCTCCCACTCTCTCCATCGCACTCTTCCGCTACCCCTCTCCCACTCGCTCTCCCACTCGCTCTCCCACTCTCCCTCTCTCCCACAACACCAAAAGTCTAACTGTAAGTCACTCAGGCTAATCTGCTCTAATGTTGAGTGATTTATAAGTGTGTGCTAAACATGCCATTCCAATTGAGTCCTCGCCTGCTGCTCTGCATTCCAAAATAAAACCCTGTTAAAGATAACTCACAGCAGACACCCGGAGACCATTGTCTCTACAAGGCCCCAGTAAACGAGGAAAGGATCGAGAATAGAAACATACTTTGAGAGGCGGTGCGCTGTAGCTCTAAATGTCAGACCAGGCATAATAGCCAGGGGGAGCACGGCTGGGGTGTATTCTGTCACCCTCGTTTATTTAGGGATAATGTTATCTGAGCTAAGCTTACTCAAATCACACGCCATAGAGGGCTTTGTGCCTGCTTCCTGGGTCCCTCGCTCTGAACACAAATCCATTAGACAATATTTGAGAAGAATGAACAATATTTAGATTGACTGCTAACGTCGATGCATTAGTGTAACCTGCTACGGTCTCTGGATGTAAGAAAACGCTCGCTTGAAACCGATAGGCGATATTGAAGTGGCACTGTCGATACTTCGTAATGTCAATTCTGTACCTGTGAATCCTGACATAAAACACATACAAAACGTTGCCTCTAAGGATAATACATGTAATTTGGTATTAGACTTAGACAGAAAAACACATGACTCGAGGACAAAAGCAATCAGATGTTACAGATGCCTGCAAGCTGACTGCGTTTGAAGGTTAAACTCCAAGATCCTGGTATGGTCAACTTCCTGTAATATTACTTCCAGTAATATAATAATATAACTTCCAGTAATATCACAATTAGCATGAATTGCGGGCCATGTTTCGGAGGACACATGTCCTGATTTTCAATTCTCCTGAGCCTGTTGTAGTTTTCTGTAATAAGCAACTAGACCTTACCACAAAATTTAAATAGAATTTTGTCAAAATGGATCAACCAAGATAATCGACGGAATTATTATAGATATGCTTCAGTCAGCCCCTATGAAAACGGTTAAGTCATGCCTATGAGAAACACACACACACCTCGTGTGTCAAAGCAGTGTTGGGCTGGCAGTCCAGAGTACAGTGCTCTGCTCATCTCGCTTCTTAATGTTCTCTGTGACTGTTCACGTCCAGGCCGGGACGTTTGAGAGCCTTCCTGGCTTGCATAGTCTGCTCAACATCAATAGGGGTAAAGAAATGTGTAAACAATCTAATCGAGGATCCAAACGTAACATTGATCAATACCTTAGATACGAATGCACCGCTAAAACAAACAAAATACGCAACAAGTTTTCTGACACACAGTCAATACTAGACCACTCAGGCAAGCTGCCGGAAAGTTGAAGCAAAGTGGCGCTCCACCAAATTGGAAGTCAGACTATTTCTCCGACGTGATTGAAGAAGACGAAAATAATCCAGAAATGTCGTTTTTGTACAATTGCAAAGTTAACAAAAACGCAATGCTCCACAAGTGAAGTGGATCTTCAATTCAACAGTGATTACTATATTAATGTATTTCATGAAAAATATCATCAACACCAGAAATCAAATAACAGACTCCGCCGTAAAATATGCATAGAAGTCCTCAAGATCTCGGCTTTCCTAAGAATGCACATAACTGCCCTGACCTGGTATCAACAGGGAAAACATAATTATTTTCTGAATTGTCACCTGGAAATAATTTCAACTAAACCACTACCTCTCATGTGCTTAGTTTGTCAATGCTGAACATTATAAATTGCTCCTTTTCCACCAAATACTTACCAAACTCACTAAAAGTAGTCAGAATGCAAAAAGCAAATCTCGATCGGGATAATTTAAACAACTACAGACCTATTTCAAACCTCTCTCTTTTCTCTCAAAAATCTAAGGGAAATCTGTTTCCCATCAACACCTTTCCTTTCTGAAGACAAATAATATTTCTGAAATCTGAAATGCTCCCGTTCGGGTTATAGACCCGATCACAGCACTGACACTGCACTCGTTAAGGTGGTAAATTACCTTTTAATGGGTCTGCATCCATCCTATTTCTTATTGATCTAAGTGCTGCCTTCAACACCGCTGATTACTCCCTCCTCTTAGAGATATTGGAAACCCATGTTGGGCTATGAGGATAAGTTCTTAACTAGTAGGGAATCAGTGTGTCAATGACACATCAAAGGGATGTTTTGGTGTTCCTCAAGGCTCAGATCTGGTACCACTATTGTTTTCACTACATATGCGGCCTCTCTGTGATGTCTTTCGAATACACAGGGTAACATTTTAGCATAATGAAGTGGTTGAGAGAGAACGTTTTGCTTTTAAACTGACATTGTTTGTGAGATACCTCTGTGTACTACTGCTTTTGCAATATTTGGAACAAAATAAAAAACTTTGTATCAAAAAAGTATGCAGAAAATTCTATCCATGCTTTTGTTACTTCAAGATGAGATACCTGGAATGCTCTTCTCGCTGGTGAGTTTGTAAAATCAATAAATACAACTTCAATTAACGCTAGAGTCTTAACTATAACAAAAACATTTGGACACTACTCCGGTATTTGCCTTCTACAATGGATGCCTGTTAAGGCTAGGAATGACAATAAGGTTTTATTGTTAAACTACAAAGCATGCCATCGACTTGCTCCTACACTTCCCCGTGTTTGTACAGACAAATATATATCAACACATAATCTAAGAACACAAAAAGCAGGCATTCTAATTGTACAAAACGAACACCCAGCGGCTAAGCTCTCCCATAGAGCCCAATACTGTGGAATGATCTGCCTATTAATGTTGGAGACTCGGTTTTAGTGCACACTTTTAAGTGACTACTAAAGACTCATCTCTTCAGCGATGTATATGATTAAGTGTAGTTTGGCCCAGGGGTGTCAATCCGAACGGAGAGCCTTGGCTACAATCCACACTCTGGCTGTCTTCGCCAGATGGGCTCTCATCTCCACTGGGATGTCCTCTCTCCAATGCCATTCGGGGGTGGGGTTACTGGCTTACTATTGCTCTCTATCGCTGTCCTTGTGCAACATGAGTGATCTCTGTGGTTGATACTCTGCCCTCTTTCAGGGTGGTTGTGGTTGGCTGGCGTCCCATAGGTTGACGCTTGGCAAACTGGGCGGTTAATTTCCTGCCTGTTGGGCCATGTTCGGGTGACCCTCGTACAGGGTCACGGTGTCACCGGAGCCCCTCGTCTAAACCCCAAGGTTTGACGCGGCTATATTATATTGTCCTAGGGAGGTAGGGTCGATTGTCAGTTCTTTTTAATCTAAGGTATGCGCTCTCTCAGTTCTCCTTGAGTCCTGCGCCCTTTAAAAATAGGACAGGCGCCCTTTGTCCACACCTCAGGACTGCTAGGCCCGAAATGACTCACAGCTGTCCCTGTCCAAAGTCCTTCCGGTCACGTTGCGGATCAAGGAGCTGACCACACTTGGTGATTTCAGCTTCGACTCCGCTCTCCACCCCCCAAATTGTGACAGTCACAGCCACTGGAGGACTGGACACCTCTCAGAACATGGTTCCTCTCTAGGTTTCTTCCTACATTCTGACCCTTTTAAGGACTTTTTCCTAGCCCCTGTTGCAGGCACTTCTCTCCATTGTATTATACAGTGAGACAGTTCTGCTGTGGAGAGAAAGCAGCTCATCCCTGGACTGCGGAGGAAATACCTGAACCACAATTACCTTTCCATACCGCTCCAGTGCAGCAAAAAGCCGAGGAGGTGAGGGAAAGGGGAGGAGGAACTGGGATGAAATATGGGGAAGATTTACCCCAAGGATACACTCTCAATCTCACTCTTTCTCTTCTCAGCCTCTCTTTTCACGCGGGCTTCTCTCGTTCGTTCTCTCTCACAAATTCGAACGGTGCTACGTTCAACGAAAACACCACGGAGAAGAATCGAAAGCCCGGACGAGCATTTATTACGGGAAGGGGTTGATGGGAGGGCGTTGGGAGGGGAGCTACGTAACGATCACACGGTGGCCAGCCTCCCTCGCTCTTTAAATGATTAAAATCGAGTGCTGTGAAGGAACTACTGGCATCCACACTCACGGGAGATTTGTCAAGTCTAAATAACTATTCAGAATCAAATGGATTTATGCTCGAGTGGCTTATTTGCATAAATGCAAAGTGAAAATGTCTACCCCTTTGAGGGCGTCGACTTCCGTGTGTGAGAATGCACCACAAGTGGGTGTGACTCAGTAAGATAACGGGGATGATAAAACATATTGACACACACACACACAGATACACACACACACACACAGACGCGCACGCACGCAGGCAGACAGGCAGACAGACAGACAGACAGACAGACAGACAGACACACACACACTCCACAACTTCACATTCAGTAGGTGCTGTTAGTAATATAGGAACACGAGCATCTGTTGATTGGTGTGTTGACGAGCCAAAACAATTTGCCGTCGGTCCTCTGCTCGACCACAAAACAGCGCCGACCAGCCGAGGCAGGGACTCTACAAGGCCCCTTAAAGGTGGTATTCAAGACATTAGTAGCAGTCGCCGGGCCAGAACAATTTGGCCTTTGTCAAAGTCTCTCAGGTCTTTACTCCTGCCCAGTTGTCCTGCATCCAACGTTAACTAATTGTTCCCTTGCATCTAATCTACCCAGACCTTGACACGTACCCTTGTTAGGAGATTATCAACGTGATTCGCATCACCTGTGCTCATATGTTTCGGCTCATTAGTGTTTGTGCTTTCACAGCTGCATGCCAGTAATGCACACACTAATGTTGTTTTGCCACAACTGGATTAATTAACTAAGAATTATTAAACGCATCACTCTGGGCATCTAATGTTCAATTCATAGTGAGTGTGTTCGAACGCCAGAATTATATTTTCCATTAAACGGTGTCTTTTACATTAACAGCATCACACTGTAGATGTTGTGTCAGATACAGAACTTTATGTTTAGCCAAACTATTCAGTTGCACTAGAGAAATACGGTGGTATGACATATCAGACTGAGAAGGACAGAGCGAGAGAGTGAGTCGGTGAGTTGTTGAGTCTGTGATGCTATACCCAAAGTTTTTTTTATGACCGTCTTAAACGAAAATAGACCCACTGGGTGTTTCAAACATACCATTCTGAGCGAAAAAAATTATCACAGGAATCAGGTTCCCAGTCGACCGACGACGGCAACAGATCTCTGGTCATGTGGACTCTTTAGCATGGTTTCGTTAGCGTACACAACTGCAGTGGGTTTAGTCCTTCCCTTTCAACAGTAATATAGGCTAACAGTACTTCAAGATCCACTGAGAGCGGGGATAATTAATTCACCTTGTTCCAGGCACTGAATGGCAGGGGTACTTAATGAGCGACCATTAGGGGGCGCCCAACCCAACAACAAATAGAACATTTAGGAAATAATTTTTTTCAGTCATATTTCGGGTTATCGTTGAAAGTGAACTAGGTAGAATTTCAAAATGTGTATTTAACTTAACAACCTTTAGTAGGTATTTATCCAATCGGTTATCCACACTTCTAGCAATGGTGGGTAATTAACCAACAGGCACATAGGACAAGGGCCCCGGGGGGCCCAAATTATAGGGGGCCTCCGGTGAGATTGTTTGTCATCATTTTTCTTAATAAAATATTGTATTCGTGTGGGAATTCATGGCGAAGTGGGTAGAAATGAAAAAAAAAATTAAATTAAAATTAAAATGAAGACTTTAGTATTGCAATCAAATCAGCCATCCAAATTACTCAAAAGTTACTATGAACCAAGGCAAAAGACAAAAATTCTCAAAAAGTGTTTTAAAGACACAACAGGTTAATCTAGTGCCTATTGCACAATGTGTAGAATTGGAGCAAATGTAAAAAGTAAGGGGGCCCCCAACAAACTCTCCCATAGGCCCCCACACACGGCCGGTGCTGAACATGGTTCCCTCACCTTGAGCTGCTGTGTGGTGGATGAACAGGGAGAACAATAAGATCCAGGAGACGCGCCGCCTCGGTTCGCCTGAGTGCCCGACATGCGCAACTTGTGTCCGGCAGGCAGGATGCATGACGCTCGGTGGTGTGTGTTGTGTGGTCCTCCTGCTGTTACTGTCCTTATAGTGGGCACGGAAACCGGCAACCTCCCGGTCCCGGTGAGTTCAAGCCAGACAGTGCGATCTAATAAACTAATCCGAAGCCCGAACGATTACGGAAATGACCGATTCAAGAGTAGGCTATTATTCGCACCCATAATAAACCCAATCAGGCAATTAGGCGGTCAATCAATTAATTAGATGTTATTCCCTTTATTCTCATTACAAATAGGAACACAGTGTTCATGGACACATACAGCCTATAACCAAAACATCCCCAGAACATACCCGGAGTATTAGTTATGATGTTCAATTGGCTGCCAGAGACTCCCAGTCTGTCTTTAAAGGATGTAAAGCCTTTTTTATTTAAGCATCCGTTTAAAGGAACCCGACTAATCCAATGTGGGTCCCTTAGAGATATTCCGGGTCAGTCTGGCATCGCAGTTGATTCATAGTCCGTTTATTTCCCCGCACCTGCATCTGGGGGCAAGTTGATCCAATATAAATATCCTATAGGATCACTTTATAACAGCAATGCTTGTTCCGTTTCCAAAAAAGTTCTCAGGGTCCAGTTTATCCTCAGTCAGGTGGATTTGGAGAAGATCTTAAGCACTTAGAAACATGCCTGCATCATGCGGTGTCTGCCGCGGTGGAGAGAAACGGGATCCCGGTGTATCCGGTGCGCTTTGATGGGAGCGTTCACGGTTCCTTGTGAGAGTCATTTGCAGAACTGTGTCTGACCGTCTGTCTGCTGCCTGTACTTGCATGTCTATGGGAGTGTAGCAGGGCGCCCCCCCGCGGCGGAGCGCAGTAGTGCATTCGATACCAAGCGCATCAAGCCCTCATAACACCACATATCGTTTTGTCTTATGCTTTTATGTTTACAGCCGGTTTTCCGAATTAGAAGTCACTGACATCATCATCATCATCAGTTCAAAGCGCATGCGTGCTCGGGCGCACACTTATGGACATTATAGGACATGAATATGCACACTGTCAATGTCGGGCTTGATAGATTATAATTGGACAGCTCTCTTGAATATGCAAATCTAACTTTAGCACATCGGCTGTGCTGCAGCGTGTGATTCACATAGTTATCCAGACAGATGACAGCAGAATGAGTGAGACCAAATGCCAACCAGAGACCTGCTGACAGGCAGTCACTGCATTAAATACAGGTATAAGGAGAGACCTGTTGACTGGCAGTCACTGCATTAAATACAGATATAAGGAGAGACCTGCTGACTGGCAGTCACTGCATTAAATATATAATGAGAGACCTGCTGACTGGCAGTCACTGCATTAAATATATAAGGAGAGACCTGTTGACTGGCAGTCACTGCATTAAATACAAGGAGAGACCTGTTGCCTGGCAGTCACTGCATTAAATACAAGGAGAGACCTGTTGACTGGCAGTCACTGCATTAAATACAGGTATAAGGAGAGACCTGTTGACTGGCAGTCACTGCATTAAATACAGGTATAAGGAGAGACCTGTTGCCTGGCAGTCACTGCATTAAATACAGGTATAAGGAGAGACCTGTTGCCTGGCGGTCACTGCATTAAATACAGGTATAAGGAGAGACCTGTTGACTGGCAGTCACTGCATTAAATATATAAGGAGAGACCTGCTGACTGGCAGTCACTGCATTAAATATATAAGGAGAGACCTGCTGACTGGCAGTCACTGCATTAAATATATAAGGAGAGACCTGTTGACTGGCAGTCACTGCATTAAATATATAAGGAGAGACCTGCTGACTGGCAGTCACTGCATTAAATACAGGTATAAGGAGAGACCTGTTGACTGGCAGTCACTGCATTAAATACAGGTATAAGGAGAGACCTGTTGACTGGCAGTCACTGCATTAAATATATAAGGAGAGACCTGTTGACTGGCAGTCACTGCATTAAATATATAAGGAGAGACCTGCTGACTGGCAGTCACTGCATTAAATATATAAGGAGAGACCTGCTGACTGGCAGTCACTGCATTAAATACAGGTATAAGGAGAGACCTGTTGACTGGCAGTCACTGCATTAAATACAGGTATAAGGAGAGACCTGTTGACTGGCAGTCACTGCATTAAATACAGGTATAAGGAGAGACCTGTTGACTGGCAGTCACTGCATTAAATACAAGGAGAGACCTGCTGACTGGCAGTCACTGCATTAAATACAAGGAGAGACCTGTTGCCTGGCAGTCACTGCATTAAATACAAGGAGAGACCTGTTGACTGGCAGTCACTGCATTAAATACAGGTATAAGGAGAGATCTGTTGACTGGCAGTCACTGCATTAAATACAGGTATAAGGAGAGACCTGTTGCCTGGCAGTCACTGCATTAAATACAAGGAGAGACCTGTTGACTGGCAGTCACTGCATTAAATACAGGTATAAGGAGAGACCTGTTGCCTGGCAGTCACTGCATTAAATACAGGTATAAGGAGAGACCTGTTGACTGGCAGTCACTGCATTAAATATATAAGGAGAGACCTGTTGACTGGCAGTCACTGCATTAAATATATAAGGAGAGACCTGCTGACTGGCAGTCACTGCATTAAATACAGGTATAAGGAGAGACCTGCTGACTGGCAGTCACTGCATTAAATATATAAGGAGAGACCTGCTGACTGGCAGTCACTGCATTAAATATATAAGGAGAGACCTGTTGACTGGCAGTCACTGCATTAAATATATAAGGAGAGACCTGCTGACTGGCAGTCACTGCATTAAATACAGGTATAAGGAGAGACCTGTTGACTGGCAGTCACTGCATTAAATACAGGTATAAGGAGAGACCTGTTGACTGGCAGTCACTGCATTAAATATATAAGGAGAGACCTGTTGACTGGCAGTCACTGCATTAAATATATAAGGAGAGACCTGCTGACTGGCAGTCACTGCATTAAATATATAAGGAGAGACCTGCTGACTGGCAGTCACTGCATTAAATACAGGTATAAGGAGAGACCTGTTGACTGGCAGTCACTGCATTAAATACAGGTATAAGGAGAGACCTGTTGACTGGCAGTCACTGCATTAAATACAGGTATAAGGAGAGACCTGTTGACTGGCAGTCACTGCATTAAATACAAGGAGAGACCTGCTGACTGGCAGTCACTGCATTAAATACAAGGAGAGACCTGTTGCCTGGCAGTCACTGCATTAAATACAAGGAGAGACCTGTTGACTGGCAGTCACTGCATTAAATACAGGTATAAGGAGAGATCTGTTGACTGGCAGTCACTGCATTAAATACAGGTATAAGGAGAGACCTGTTGCCTGGCAGTCACTGCATTAAATACAAGGAGAGACCTGTTGACTGGCAGTCACTGCATTAAATACAGGTATAAGGAGAGACCTGTTGCCTGGCAGTCACTGCATTAAATACAGGTATAAGGAGAGACCTGTTGACTGGCAGTCACTGCATTAAATATATAAGGAGAGACCTGTTGACTGGCAGTCACTGCATTAAATATATAAGGAGAGACCTGCTGACTGGCAGTCACTGCATTAAATACAGGTATAAGGAGAGACCTGTTGACTGGCAGTCACTGCATTAAATACAGGTATAAGGAGAGACCTGTTGACTGGCAGTCACTGCATTAAATATATAAGGAGAGACCTGTTGACTGGCAGTCACTGCATTAAATATATAAGGAGAGACCTGCTGACTGGCAGTCACTGCATTAAATATATAAGGAGAGACCTGCTGACTGGCAGTCACTGCATTAAATACAGGTATAAGGAGAGACCTGTTGACTGGCAGTCACTGCATTAAATACAGGTATAAGGAGAGACCTGTTGACTGGCAGTCACTGCATTAAATACAGGTATAAGGAGAGACCTGTTGACTGGCAGTCACTGCATTAAATACAAGGAGAGACCTGCTGACTGGCAGTCACTGCATTAAATATATAAGGAGAGACCTGCTGACTGGCAGTCACTGCATTAAATACAGGTATAAGGAGAGACCTGTTGACTGGCAGTCACTGCATTAAATACAGGTATAAGGAGAGACCTGTTGACTGGCAGTCACTGCATTAAATACAGGTATAAGGAGAGACCTGTTGACTGGCAGTCACTGCATTAAATACAGGTATAAGGAGAGACCTGTTGACTGGCAGTCACTGCATTAAATATATAAGGAGAGACCTGTTGACTGGCAGTCACTGCATTAAATATATAAGGAGAGACCTGTTGACTGGCAGTCACTGCATTAAATATATAAGGAGAGACCTGCTGACCGGCAGTCACTGCATTAAATACAAGGAGAGACCTGCTGACTGGCAGTCACTGCATTAAATACAGGTATAAGGAGAGACCTGCGGACTGGCAGTCACTGCATTAAATACAGGTATAAGGAGAGACCTGCGGACTGGCAGTCACTGCATTAAATACAAGGAGAGACCTGCTGACTGGCAGTCACTGCATTTGTATTTTTTTGCCTGAATTTCATTCGACACTTTATGCTCGTGCGGTGGCCCACGACCATCTCTCAGAAAGGGTGCCTGCCATGCCATTCCTTTGACCAACACGTCTTCCTCGTCTTTATCGTCTTCCTGCCACCACTGCTTGACCTCCATTGTGACCTGGATCACCTGCTGGCTCCATGTTACGAATCACTATGCCCTGGCAATTGGATCCAAATCAACTCTTTATGTATATTCCACAATGTGCACTAAATCATCAGTAACAGGTTCGCTGAATTGGACAAGCAATTACTGCATCTATACAGTGCAGTACTGTCAGTACTGTAAATAGTCTAAAACAGTGGTGCAGTATTTGGGACCATAGACACAGTGTCTGTTGAAGCATTACAGTATGATAAAATATTAGGCTACATCCATGGATATTGTAGTCTAATTGGTTCATGCTCCATGCTAATTGGTGACAAAAAATCTCAGTATCTTGAATCTTTCATGATTTACTGTAAACGTGGAATATTGTTTGTCAGTTTCCATAAAACTATGCATTAAGAGTAATGCAGCAAATTCTTTTAACTAGTTGTATCAATTGATAGTTAGATCTGTGAAATGAAATGAATAGACTATCATTTCAAACGTAATGTAGGAATCGCATTTTGAAATAGTAGTACTTTGATGTTACATTGTATCATATTGAACCGGTGATACAAGTTAAATGAACAAATGATCTTCAGTTTAGGCGTATTGTATCCAAGCAATTGAAAAAACGTATTAGAGTTTTGAGAAAAGTGCATTTTGATCTTCAGTTGTGAGTTTTGTGTCTAGAGTTGTGGAAAATTACATTAAGGTTCTGAGATAATGGTCAAAGGGATCGCTAAAAACTGTAATATTGGCCCCCCATGAAATGTGCACAAAGGGGCAGCGTCTTGGTCGTTTACCCTTTTAGTCGTGCAACCAAAATATTCACAAAAAATCTAAATGACCGGGCGCCCATAGAACATCTTACGAGTAATATATTTATCGAAGACTGGTATTACGAGGTATTAAGCCAAGGCGTGCCAATAAAATGCATTTGAGAAAAACACGGGTGTTCCGTTTAACTCCTTTAAAGTAATTAAAAGGTTATTTTCGTTTAGTATCACCACATTTTTTTAACATAGCTAGAAATAGAGGATTCATGTCCAGGCAAGATCGAGTAACACATATCCACGATTCAATCCCCAGTAGGTTGGACAACTGTAATGGGACTTTATTCAGCTCTCAGGGAACCCATTTATGTGAAGAGGCTTAGTGACCCATGACTATCAAAGGTACTGTACTACATCACAATTCACTGGTACGCACACAATGGAGACACAAGCCAAAGGGCGTGCTAACTAGCATTATATCCCAGACTTTCCTGGATTGGATCTCGGACCACTACATCAGTGATTACGAGTCCATGACAATGCCAGCTGCTTCCAAACAGGGTCGATGATGCTAAATTTACGAACCGGCGTCGTTAGCAGTGTGGTGTTGTTTAGGCGTCGGACGCCCATGGAAGTCTGATTTGTACAAGAAACTTTAGAGAACGCACATAATCAAACTAGATTTCTGACATCGTCAATCGGTATTGTTACACAGATGCAAGCTTGAGGATGGGATGAGACTCTGAATGGAACAGAGAAAAGAGTAACGCAGAGATTTGAAAGAGAAAATGAGGGTGAGGGGAAAAAGGCAATGAGCTATCTAGATATCAGCAGAAGTGGCTTGAGATTCACTGACTGAGGCCATGGTCATATTACATGCCACATGGTGGATGGATATATCTGCGTTTGGGCTTGGACCTACTTGTTTTCTACTACTCTGTGGCAGAATATGCTGGTTTGTTACATTTCATTTAAGTGTTGCATTACGTTTAATTGAATGTGAAAAACAATGTGTGTCATTTATAGGTCTGATTATATTGTAGCACGTTTTAGCTAAATTACGGTTTCTATCTAGAGGCTCGTTCAAATGTAGTATTTGCAGCGATACCTAGGTGGATAAAATGTTTCTTAAAAGATTAAACAGCTGAATTGAAATTAATTAACCAGTAATGGAATTGCCCCCGCGCTCCCATGGAACCCCCCCCTCCCCTCCACCACCCTGGCAAACAAGCACCAGATAAACCCTTGAGTCAATCCAGACACGCTCACCAGGCAGAAAGTGAGCAGAAAGTTGAAAATGTGCTTTCAATAACGGTGGCATTAGTCTATGCAATGATTTAGGACGCACTCTAACAGCGGGCCTGATCAATAACTTGCAACAGAATGCTTCTGAGGAGAGTGGACATGTACACACGTACACACTAACATGTACACACGTGCACACTAACACATACACACTAACATGTACACACTGTGTACGCACGTGCACAAATAAGCCGTTTTTTTATTGGAGAGATTTGTGGTTGCCCAACAGTACACACACGCGTGCGCACACATACACATACACACACGTGCCAATGCAGAGGTTAGAACTGAGCAGGCAAACGATGCTCACAAAGTTCTCCAGAGAGCCGTGTAAAGTCTCATTCACACACACACACTAGCGCCCACGCACGCACGCACTCTCACACGCACTCACACACACACACACATGCCCACAGCCCACACACACACAGACACACACACACACACACACAGACACACACAAACACACATGCCCACGCACACACACACGTCCACACACATGCCCACACACACAGGCACTCTCACACGCCCACACATGCCCATTCACAAACACACTCCCACACACACGCGCGCGCCCACGCACGCACGCACTCTCACACGCACTCACACACACACGCCCACAGCCCACACGCACTCACACACACACATGCCCAGACACACACACGCACACACACACTCACACCCACACACATGCCCACACACATGCCCACACACACGCACTCTCACACGCACACACACACACCCACACACACACACACACACACACACACACACACACACACACGCACACACACACACACACGCACTCACACACTCACAAAAATGCCCACTCACACACACGCTCCTCACTCATCATCCCGTATTCTCTAACACAGTGTTGTGTGTTGTTACTGCTTATGTTTTGTCTTGTTTGGACACCAGGAATAGAAGATCCGGCTTTGGCAAACGGTAAGTGAGAATCCAGATGAATGAATAATCCTCCAGACTTAATAGGTTCACCCAGACGTCAGATGCCCCCACATCTCGTCGTTCTTTATTCATGGTCTGGTTTAATAAATGATCCGCTGTCTCCAGTTCGAGGCGGATCACCTTGTGTTTCATGTGTGGGCTCGGTCCAGTATCCGAGGACAGGAGGTAGTGGGCGATGGAACCATTAGGTTAAGGCGTGTTGTAAAGGTCCTGGAGTGAGCTCGGCGGGTACATTTCAATCGGCCCATATAGAGACGTCATGTTCGCCAACGGCGGATGAAACAATGGTTTCATGAACCAGCGATCGAAGCAAAGCAACTGTTTCATTGTTTCAACCGATTCATCGCCACCGATTCATCGCCACTGTTGTCATTGCTTTGTCAAAACACACACACCTGTGCCATAGATGCCCCGCTGAAAAACAATTAGCTCCTATCGACTCCAAAAAGATGTGAACGTTTGCCGTAATACCTCCCAATAACCAGAACATTTTGCAGATAGCGTGGGTGCGACAGCAACCTGTGAACCTCTACTGGCATATTAAGGAACAGGCCTCCCCCACACCAGCCAATGTACGCACCATATACGCTGGTCCCCAAAGAAAACAACTCGTTATCTGTGCATTGCCACGTGGTCAGACTGCTTCTTCCCGCTCTGTGCCACAGTTCTATATTTTTATCCGTCACCTGTTCTCTGCCCACATCGATCTTCCGGCGCCACTAACCCAGTGCTCGGCAAACACAGCTCAACCACTCAGGGGTTGAGAGGGAAACAGCCACATCAGTGAAGATGGATGCTCCCTGGTCCCCATTAGTGCGTTCATCACCGTTCATTCTCCACACCCTCGCTTTCTTATCTACATTTCTCTCCGTATACATTACAACAGTCCGTTATTTATTTAACATCTATCGCGCCGTATACATTTCTCCGTCAGCTCGGCCTCTAGTGCTGGAGAGTGAGAGAGAGGGTTTGTACAGAATCCCTAGGAAGCACACCCTATCCCCCCCCTACACACACAGACACACACACACACATTCCCCCAATACACCCCTGCACAACATTTCTCTATTCATTAGAACGTTGTTACAGGGAGAAGGGAAAAAGCAGAAAGACACTCCAAAACACACTTCCTACACGCGCACACGCGCGCACACGCGCACACTCACACAGAACCTTGCAAACACATTACCCCAATGTTCCAGCACCCCAACCGACCTCAGAAAGTTGCCTAATGAATCGGAACGAGCGGGAGATTAGCTTTATGGCGAACAGTCTGGGAAAGGAGAAAAGTGAGAGATGAGTGCTTTGCTTATTAGCACCACTCACCAATTATATTCCAGGCCCCTGTCAGAGCCATCACGGTGATGAGAGGTCCTGTGATCTCAGGTATCTTTCTCCACCACCCCACCCCCACCTCCCTTTTCACATTCACCCTAAATCCATGCCGAAAGTAGTTGGGAACCTTAATACCGAAACACAATTTAAATTTTGTACAAATCCAACAAAGTTAAGGCTGATTCGTTTATCTAGGCGCTTCAGTAGTCGTGCGTTTGAGCTCTCCCTTGTGTGGCGCCGTCCACGCTGCCCAGTGTCATTAGTACTTCGCTTGCAGTGAACGCCGAAACCACAGTGAAGGTGGGCGTGTCCAATGCAATTGGCTCGACCTACTATTGAGAGTAAGAAGTAAAACACACAACTGCAATTTGAGAATTACACATTTTATCAGGTTTTCTCTTATGACAATCAATTAGCCAAGTTGTTTTAGATTAGTCCAGCCTGCAATCTACACTAGTCATCATGGCCTAATAGTAACCGAGGTCAAAGGTCTCTTTCTGAGGGCCCCTGACGCTCTCGGAGCCACCTCATTCAGATACCATATTACCGTGCATTAGAAAACCGTGACACAACGTGTAATAATACTGGAATTGATACTATACATAAAGTCACACACTGTTTAGTCTTTTTCCTGATGGCGAAAGAAAGAAAACTTTTAACATAAAAATATAACCAATCGTATTTGCACTACAGCTACAGATGCATAATTGCAGAATTGTTATATTAAAATGATCTCTCTTACTGAACGCAAATGCAGACCCTGGAGGTTGGTTTGACGTGAACTTCAGAGATGATGGTTATTTTTTTGCCTTCTTCCCAGTCGAACAAAAATAAAAATGGTGTTGGTGAACGGCATCTAGGCACATGGCAGAAGGAATATTACATAGAGAGACCGAGAGTCGGAGAGGGAAAAAGGGAAGGTAGGTAAGGCAATTGGTTAGTTGAATAGTCTTCTCTGCACCCTGGCATATCATCTGCTGTCTCTGTACCGACTGGAGGGATGAAACGCCATTCTTCTGAAAAGTATTCCCTCGTTTGGAGTTTTGACGATATGGTCGAAAAAAACGCCCATAAGTGTTCAATTGGATCGAGATTTGGTGACTTTGAAAGCCGTATAATATGATTAAGATCATCGTCACGCTCGTCAAAGCATTCGGTGTCCCTGCCTGTCCCGTGGAATTGGGACATTGTCATCCTGGAAGAGACCCTGTAATGAAGCCTCTTTCCAAGTCACCTAGGTCTTTTCCTCGTGCCATCTCGATCCAGAATCTAGGTCAACTGGAGTGGCTCAGCATTTTATTAATGTTTGGCATTTATTTTTAAATATAAATATATTTAACACTGTCTTGGGAATAAGGACAAATCATGTCCTACCAAAACAAATCGACAAATGATCACGTGCACAAATTCCAAATATATTGATTTATTGAGAAGTCTTATGGCCGGGGGGTAAATACTGTTTGTGAGTCTGCTCGACCATCTGGTAGACTGTGCCCTGTTGCTCCGGTAACATCTACCAGACGGCAGCAGTGTGAACAAAGCGATACATATATTATTTTACGACGTTCTGTGCTTCCTTATGTATGCCTTGCACGATTGGATGATGGCAGCCGATGTTACTTCCCGCTTACTTAACCCCGCCCTCTGGAGAGTCTTGCGATCAGCGGTGAGGCAGCAACCGTACCAGGAAGTGATACAGCTCGACATGATGCTCTCACTAGTGCGTCTGTAAAAGTTGGTCAGAGTTTCTGCAGACGTGCCAAACTTGTCGAATCTCCTCAGGAAGCACAGGTGCTTTTGGCAGTTTTCACCGCCGATTCTGCTCTCCTTGACCAGGTAAGATCATGATCTGATGAACACACCGAGGACTTGTTGGAGACCTCTCTCCACTTCAGCTCCATCAATGTGTACTGGAGCGTGACCCCCTCCTGCCCTTACGTAAGTCCACAACTTTTCCTTAGTTTTGCAGATGCTGAGAGAGAGAGAGAGAGAAGTTGTTGTCCCGGGCAACCGTCTTATATTAATCCACTATAATAATCGTCTTTGTTTTAAAACATATTTTTTATATTATTTTTGTCAACTCTGTAAGATTTCTATTAGAACGTTATTTAATCAGACATAATAAGGGTTAGCTATATGCCAAGTCTCACTTCCTGGTTTCAAGCAAGACGTTAAGTTTTGTAGTTTTTGGTTTACGACACAATATTGCTCTCAGGTGTGTCTCAACCCTGATTGCTTAACTCTGCTGTCTTTCAAAATCCAAACAAAATAAGCACATGTAGATTAGAATTAGCGTTAAGATTAAAGAAACAAAGTCACTATGACTATGCCAGAAAAAGGACAAAAAATGTACATTTTGTTAGCTCTGTAAGACGTCAACGCCGTCAGATATTCCATTTTTGTCGAGAGCTAAGCTGACAGAGTTGACATTACTCTCAGTTCTCACCAATAATTGGATAACACGTTTGAAGGTTAAGCTATCTAATTACCATACGCTAATCGTGTGTATCAATGGAGGCATTTCAATTACAAAGACGGCTATTCACTAAACATGTTTCAGGTACAAATGGTTAAACACAACCTGTTCGAGGTGAAGAGGACCGTAAACAGAAAGTATCAGAGAATGAGAACGAGGGAGGACAAACTATCAGCCGGACAGAAAGCCAAAAGAACAACAGAGGGGGGAAGTTGGAAAAAAGGTTGTGGAGGGGAAAACGAAACAAGTTTGATGCATGCTTTCACTGAGTGGCAGACAGGTCAAAGAGAAGGACAAGGCGACATTTTCAGTGGAGGTCAAGCAAGCGAAGAAAGTAAGACGTTCCCACTTTGCAGATAGCAGACAATACCAGGTAGTCCATCAGATGAGGGCAGGTGTTAGCAGATAGTCCCTACATAAAACATCGGTTCTGCTTCCGGTTAAACTTGTAGGAAACGCAGCCGAACCAGGGAAATATACCACATTTCTCCAGATGTTTACATTTCGTAGATGTTTAAATTGTGTTCGATACAGGAGAAACTGGCAGGAGTGAAGGCCAAACTGTTATGGCCAGAATACTGGTTCTGAGCATCTCTGAAGATGAGTGTCATCTGGACCACTGGCTTTGTGACTGTTAACCCTTTATCGAATGTCCCTCACGCCGGCCCCCCGCAGAGCGAAAGCACTCATTCCTGTTTTTTTCCTGTAGACATGTTCATTACACACTGACGAGCCAAAACATTATGACCATGGTCACAGGTCAAGCAAACAACGTCGATTATCTTATAATTAGGGCACATATGTCATGGTCTGGGTGGAGGCTAAGCGAACAATCAATTATCATTGTCAACGTATCGGACGCAGGAGAAATGTTCACGGGTAAATACCCGAGGGACCAGAATGTCTAGGCCAGACAACTGGGTCAGAGCATCTCTGAAACGACTGTGTGGTTGGTCCCGGTGAGAAGTAGTGAGTATTTATCGACATTGGTCCGAGCAGGTACAAACCACATACAGGGTGTTTGGGGCCAAAGCTTATTGACGCATATGGGCAACGAAGGCTCTCCAGTCTGGTCAGACCCGACAGAAAAGCTCCTGTGGCACAAGTCACAGGCAATTTAAATGTGTCACATGACACTGCTGTGTACCGTTGCAATAAGATGTTTTATCCGAGTCTCCATCATAATTCAGTTCATCATAAAAGCGTTCCCACAAACTGTGCAACTACAAACATCGAAAGAGCGGATATATTGTTTCGTACACCTCTCGCCTCTAATTCTCCATGTCGTCATCTGTCACCAGCCACGGTCGCGATCCCTGATTTTCATTGAGTGACATCGGCCTCTTAGTCAGGTACGCACATCTATGACACAGGTGATGTGGGGATAAAAGTCACAAGACCTTTTAACAAATATCTCCATTCTCATAAAATGATGCCATTCCATCAGAGGCTTGTGACATAAATGCCGCCATAGACAGACTTTGCTGTAACTTCATAAATTCTTGCCGATTCCACTGAAGGCTTGACGTGATTTAACGTCTCGCTGAGAGTCCATCAGAGAACGCCGGTCTACTGATAAAACATGAGGGCATCCGCCAGCCTCCATGTCATGTGCCATCGGTGACCCAGCTGTGACCTCACTTGGGTACCGCCCTTATTAATTCCTCACTGCTGGGAGCCTTACCGGGCAGAGTAACAAGGTGTAAAGCATTCCATCTAACTTTCGCTTGCCGGTTGCCCAGGAGGAAATCCAGAGTGGAGAAGGAAATTGCGCCTGTGATAGATGAGCGGCATTGGACATGGTCCTTTTCATCCAGTTGACCCGTGATGACCCCAGGTGATGATCTAGATCCTAGAAACTGATGATCTAGAAACTGTCACATTACTCGGATAGAGGAATGCATAATTCCACTACAGCTTAGTTGTTTTCAATTGACTCGGTCAATGTTGAAATGAGTCTACGGCCAAACCCAGACAAAAATATAAATGTTGACGTTGTGTCCCAACACTCAGGGAGGACACTGTACCACTTAATATGGCAAAGTAATACATTTACATGAGCATATGTATGTATATTGTGTATATGGTTGTGTATTTATTAGTTCTGAGCAGTTTAAGTATTTAGTATGCACTGAATTGTTGCCTGTAACATTTCTCATCTCACAGGAAACTATTTGGCCATGATTCTGGGAAACCTGTCTTGTGGTAGGAGATTAGGAATTAACGTCTCAGCGTGCACGGAGAAAATCCCCAATGTTTCAGTGACTTTCCGCTGAGCTCCTATTTGGCTGTGTGTACACATACGAGTTAACTTTACCAGGAGAACGACTCATTACCCACCACGAGTGTGTCGCAAAACCATCAAAAGTACCGCAACAGAAATCTGGTGTGTGTGAAGAAGGCTTACGTGTAAACCCAACGCAAAGGTCGTGACACACAAAAAAACTCCAAAACCAAATGAAAGCAGCCGAGTAACACGGGCTGTTCTTCTTTGCGTCTGAACGTTCACATGTTCAGGTGATTATTGCAGTATGACTTTAGGAGGCATTGCAGGTAAAAGGCGGGTAAAAACAAAAAAGCCATTGCATGGTGAGATCTGCACGAGGCACAGACAAACATGCCCACATACGCCGCATTTACTGCAAAATAACACACAGGCAGGACTTGTGCGGCCCCCGCCTAGGAGATGGGAGACATAAACGGACAATAAAGTTAAAAAGGCAGGACGTATGTGAATCAAACAACGCAGGTGATTCGATTTCCCGGTATAATCACGCGCAAAAAGTACGACTTCACTCTTGTCCAGCAGGACAAGCAATTATTTTCATTCTGAAGTCGTGTGTGCGACGCACATATCCCGGCAGACATATGCACGCGCGCACGCACACACACACACACACACACACACACACACACACACACACACACACACACACCCTGCAGTAAGAATGAGGGGTAATCACAAAGCGTTGGCGCGACAGTGGCATGGTTCCCTATAAATTTCTGTATTAGTGGCTGAATATAATTCTTGCCTAAAGCTACAATTGAGAATCTTATTTTAGAACTGATTGAATTCTCTGCAATAAGCCGGTCTGACGGATTTCAACTGTCATTTTGTGCGCGGCAGACTTATCCTGGGATTCCATGGCTGTGTTAGGAAATATATTTAAGTCTCAATACTTTTTTATCCCGCGGGACCTTGTGGACTTAAACTTCCATAGTTCAGTAGATGTCTCTGGCTGACTCAGACACACGCACACGCGCACACACACACACACACACACACACACACACAGACACACACACAGATAAAACCCCCCTAACCGCTTTTATCCAGTGGGGTTTACATCAGGTGGAAGTTAAATGATCCAGAGCTGTAATTGGTTGGAGAAACAACCCATCACATCTATATCAGAAAGGTCACTGATTCGTCTGCATTTGTGGTGACAGGTGTGTGTGTGTGTGTCTGTGTGTGTCTGCTGTGACTCGTCTTCTTCTTGCGACCCCTTTATCCATAGCCAGCTGAAGCAGAGTCCTGCAACGGGTCGGGTACCCGCGGATACCCGCGGGTACCCGCATAAAAGTGGTCAAAACGGGTGGATTTTGACCTTCCTAAAATTCATGGGCGGGGATGTGGGCGGATAATTAACCCTTTGCGGGCGGGTAGTAGCGCGATGAAAAAAAATTGCAATATTTGTATGTCTAAAATCTAAATTACCATTAAATACAAAACAACGGTATGACATTTGACCGGACCCATCACGTCACCACCACTGCGCCGCCCGAGGACTAGGTCCATGCATATATAGAATTTAAGCCACCCAAGGGGGATCCTTTCGATGTTTTGTTGTGGTGGAAGGAGCATGCGAAATCATTCACAAACCTGGAAATGATTGCGCGGAATTGAGCGGAATGAGAGACTTTTCCACAGCTCAAAAAAATAAAACACTTTAATTGGAATGATTTTAGCGTGTGTGATTTATCGCGGGCACGGGTCGGGTAACGGGCCAAATATTAACGGGTCTGGGCGGGTGCGGATTTAATTTTGATATTATCACGGGTGACGGGTCGGATCTGGTGCTGAACTTTGCGGTTACGGGCGGGGGCGGGGCTCCAAAAATGGACCCGTGCAGGACTCTGAGCTGAAGCCCATATTACACCCCGTTGTCAACATTGCACTCCATTGGCCCGGCTCAGATATGTAGAGTCGATGGCGGTTACGGATCGTCCATGAGGAGACAGCCCCCTGTGGTGCTGGCAGGGTCAGGTCAACGGCTGGAACTACCAGACCTCCTAATGGAGAACTCAGAATGACTGCTCTGCCGGTCACGAACCTCTCCCTGTGGTTGTGGTGAATGGAAATAATTCCCTGTGATTAACGACAGGCACTCATTTTTCGATACGCCTGTCCACGCACATGTCGCTGTCACTCTGTGGCACGCTGGAACATCCCCTGATGAACGTCTCCTACCTTCTCAGATGCATCTGAGGCCCCGCCCCTGTCATATTTAACGGCTTGTGGAGAGATTTGTGATTTGTTTTCGACTCCGACGGAGACAATGTCATTTTGTCTGAACGCTGTGGCACGGGACAAAGGCAGACCGGGACTGGAATTTGGCTCTTGGGATTTGTCCGCGCAAGTCCACATCACCGCGCGTAACGCTAATTTCAAATCTCCTCCCGACTTAACTACCTTCGAATCAATTTCACCCACGTCCTCCTAAGACGCATTCAAGTAAAACAACAATGTCAGATGTTCAGGTTGGACGTTTGGAAGTTGGGAGCTCTAGGATTTCGAATTCAGAGATGGATGTTCAAAACAAGTCAACACTATAACTATTCCTCAGTCATTTTGTTTGTCTCTCTCTTGTTATGGTCTTCATCAGCATCTTCTCTCCTGTCACTGTGCTCCTTTAGTTGTGTCTACTTGCTTAAGGCAACAATATTTAGTTCAATTTGTTCATTCTGTGAGCTGGTTGAAATACTGTCCAGTATTTGTGTATTTTCCTGTCAAAGCGTTTTTTGGGTTTGGGGCTAAGAAAGATACAGCTGTAAATGATGTTGTTTAGATTTCATGCACTAATTAAAAGTACTTACCTCAGCAAACACTTAATCCAAATGTACACCCTAAAAATCCCGACTTTGAATAGAAACGTAGGCAGAGGTAATATAACTGATATATAACAGAGCAGGGGTAATATAACTGGCACTGGCAGAGTGTGGGTAATATAACTGGCACTGGCAGAGTGTGGGTAGTATAACTGGCACTGGCAGATCCTGGGTAATATAACTGGCCCAGCAGAGCCTGGGTAATATAACTGGCACTGGCAGTGTGTGGGTAATATAACGGGCACTGGCAGAGTGCAGGTAATATAACTGGCACTGGCAGAGCCTGGGTAATAAAACTGGCACTGGCAGAGTGTGGGTAATATAACTGGCACTGGCAGAGTGTGGGTAATATAACTGGCACTGGCAGAGTGTGGGTAATATAACTGGCACTGGTAGAGTGTGGGTAATATAACTGGCACTGGCAGAGTGTGGGTAATATAACTGGTACTGGCAGAGTGCGGGTAATATAACTGGTACTGGCAGAGTGCGGGTAATATAACTGGCACTGGCAGAGTGTGGGTAATATAACTGGTACTGGCAGAGAGTGGGTAATATCACTGGCACTGGCAGAGTGTGGGTAATATCACTGGCACAGACAGAGTGCAGGTAATATAACTGGTACTGGCAGAGTGTGGGTAATATAACTGGTACTGGCAGAGTGTGGGTAATATAACTGGCACTGGTAGAGTGTGGCTAATATAACTGGTACTGGCAGAGTGTGGGTAATATAACTGGCACTGGCAGAGTGTGGGTAGTATAACTGGCACTGGCAGAGAGTGGGTAATATAACTGGCAGAGTGTGGGTAATATAACTGGCACTGGCAGAGTTTGGGTAGTATAACTGGCAATGGCAGAGTCTGGGTAATATAAATGGCACTGGCAGAGTGTGGGTAATATAACTGGTACTGGCAGAGTGTGGGTAATATAACTGGCACTGGTAGAGTGTGGCTAATATAACTGGTACTGGCAGAGTGTGGGTAATATAACTGGCACTGGTAGAGTGTGGGTAATATAACTGGCACTGGCAGAGTGTGGGTAATATAACTGGTACTGGCAGAGTGTGGGTAATATAACTGGTACTGGCAGAGTGCGGGTAATATAACTGGTACTGGCAGAGTGCGGGTAATATAACTGGTACTGGCAGAGTGCGGGTAATATAACTGGCACTGGCAGAGTGTGGGTAATATAACTGGTACTGGCAGAGTGCGGGTAATATAACTGGTACTGGCAGAGTGCGGGTAATATAACTGGCACTGGCAGAGTGTGGGTAGTATAACTGGCACTGGCAGAGAGTGGGTAATATCACTGGCAGAGTGTGGGTAATATAACTGGCACTGGCAGAGTTTGGGTAGTATAACTGGCAATGGCAGAGTCTGGGTAATATAAATGGCACTGGCAGAGTGTGGGTAATATAACTGGTACTGGCAGAGTGTGGGTAATATAACTGGCACTGGTAGAGTGTGGGTAATATAACTGGCACTGGCAGAGTGTGGGTAATATAACTGGCACTGGCAGAGTGTGGGTAATATAACTGGCACTGGCAGAGTGTGGGTAATATAACTGGTACTGGCAGAGTGTGGGTAATATAACTGGTACTGGCAGAGTGTGGGTAATATAACTGGTACTTGCAGAGTGTGGGTAATATAACTGGTACTGGCAGAGTGTGGGTAATATAACTGGCACTGGCAGAGTGTGGGTAATATAACTGGTACTGGCAGAGTGTGGGTAATATAACTGGTACTTGCAGAGTGTGGGTAATATAACTGGTACTGGCAGAGTGTGGGTAATATAACTGGTACTGGCAGAGTGTGGGTAATATAACATATATAAAAATAGTCTCTCATCTAATATTATCACAAATCCTTTATTCATTAACGATTCAAGGTTCTCTCAGCATGCATAGTCAATTCCGTGAAATTGGTAATATTTCCCTGGTATTTTGTTTTGAATTTCATTACAAATGAATAACATTTTTTAGTGAATATTATTCAAATCCGTTGTAATGGCAAATCTAAATGTATTCCTGAGTGCAACTCAAATAATCAAATGTGTGGACTCACTACTAGTGATACAATGAACAAATAATCTCTGTACGCCGCACATTTATCTGTTTTTTGAAGTACAACTGTTAAGGCAACTTTAAACGCTATTATTTTTAAACGCTATTAGGGTGACTATAAAAATGATCCAGCATTTCAATTAAAGAGCAGAGCTGATCTCAGAACTGTGGAGAAGGAGGGCATCATCATTCCTCTGCCAAAGATCCAGATACTGATTCACAAAAGAAAATCTGGTTTCCAAACTAGCACAAATGGGATGGTTATACTAAATTAACCCACTCCGCTATTGGGCTTTTTAAGGCCCGGCGAACCTGGTTATGTCTGGTTAGCACACCTGGTATCATGGACTCAAAGTACATGGCATTTAAAAAAACAAATCTGCCCGTCTCTTCTAGAAGAGAAAACATTTTATCTTTATGGTAACTTGTATCGATGGGTTAACGGCCTCCGATCTTTTGCTATCTCATGAAATTATTAAAAAGACCAAAGACTGTTATCTTAGGACTGGGTGCACAATATACTAGACGCAGAGGTGGAGACGTGTTTTTGTAGAAAATATATCTCAGTTGTTTTTTAAGCAAGTTAACCTCTAAGGTTCTGTTTCTTCCATTTTTTGCATGTATGGTCAATCTGAAAGGCAACAAGGGTGATGAGCTGTCACATATGGGCGAGCTGTGTTGTACACAGTGTGTAAAGGGAGAGCACCTGTGTGTATTGTGTTAATAGGGATCACAGCTATTATGGGTTTAGCTAAGCCCGGGCATAGGTTAGTTAATCAGTGGGCTATTTAAGGTCCCTGGTTAGGTTCACGGGTGCTTGTGATTGGTTAAATGTTACATGTTTCTGAGGTGAAAGTTATATGTAGCTGTGCTCTATATGTTAGAGTATCGTTAAGACGCTTTGTGTAAGCGCACTTTTATTCATCTTTCAGTGTTTTATGTATATGATCTGTGTCGGTTTTTGGTGTCTGTTTTATATTGTGTTTAAATGAACACTCAGAACGGATATACGCTGGCTCTGCATCTCGCTCCGTTCACATTTCACCCTCCGTCGGCCGTGACAAGGGCAGTGTACGGGCGTACTAACTCAGTTACCAGAGAAGAAGGGAAGCGCTATGGGATTTCACCATGAGGACAATAATATCTCTAAAAAAGTTAGAGAACTTATTGGCTCTGAAAGTAGGAAAATGAAGATGGATCCTCAACATTGTAGTTATTTCGCAACACAAACCCGACCTAGAAAATAAAGGTATTAGAAAAACAGGCAGCCAAAACCGGACGGTCGGACTCAAACCAATGATGCAGCAGCAATCCAATGCTAAACCAAACCACGCCAGGCTAATTCAACATAACCAAACCACGCCAGGCTAATTCAACATAACCAAGACACGCCAGGCTAATTCAACATAACCAAGACACGCCAGGCTGATTCATCATAACCAAACCGCGCCAGGCTGATTCATCATAACCAAACCGCGCCAGGCTAATTCATTATAACCAACCCTGGTCATCATAACCAAACCAGCCCGCCCCCCCCACCCAGACTGTATAATAATTTGAAATAACATAGAACCAACAATTATTATTATGTGTGCTTGACTATGGTCAAGGACACATATTGTAATCTCACATATATATTATTATTATTATATCACTTTTGTCCCCGCCTACTCCTCCCACAGTTTTTGCACTAGATGGACAAAAAAGGTGTCAAAATGTGCGTCCCGAACTCTATTTAGTTGGCATTGTTTTGTAGAAGGTTTCGTTATGTAGTTTACGAAATATTAACGATAATGTCGCTAATTAATCCCCATTGAAATACATTGACGGAATCTTCAAAACTAGAGTGTGAGAGCCCATTCAGCAGAAAATGTAGAGAACATTTGTAAACTGCTACTGCTGCCTGAGTTTCAACCCTTTACACACAAATGGCATATCAAAACGTTCATCTATTTGTGCTGTCACTCAAAATGTTCAAATATAAGCTGTAACATATATATTTATTTCGTTATGTCCTTTTGTTTCCAACTTGCGCCTCCCCATAGACATCCATAGAAACGGTGATTTCCTCCACTCTAATTTGAAAGCGATTTTTGGTGTTTTTTTGTTCGTTTGTAAATTGTCATAGCGCCTACATTTCTGGGGTTACAGATACATGTTATACATCAAAATGTCCGCCTGGTTCTTAGGATTCTCATGATGTAATTGTTTAAACTGTGTGAGTAAAACTCTGGTTAGTAGAGCTAAAAGTATACGACCATGTCTGAATCTTTTGAAATGATAGACAGTGAAGCAGCATTTTCTGGTTGTTGATTGGCTAAATAGTAGGAACATTCTGGAAGGGGCGGGGGGAAGGAGGCAGCGCGCTCTGATATCGATGAGAACAGCTGGTCCTCCTGACAAAGGCATGGCTGCCAGGCAACAGCCACAGACACTGCAATTAACAGCCACAGACATATCCTGCAGCGATGAAAGAATGAATGGGTAAGTTCTTTCTCTGGGTCTCTGTTTACACGTTAGCATGTTAGCTAGCGTTAGCGCGCTAGCTAGCGTTAGCGCGCTAGCTAACGTTAGCATGTTAGCTAACGTTAGCATGTTAGCTAGCGTTAGCGCGCTAGCTAGCGTTAGCTACAGCTGCAGCATGAATGAATTGGTAAGTTCTTTCTCTGGGTCTCTGTTTACACGTTAGCATGTTACCTAGCGTTAGCGCGCTAGCTAGCGTTAGCAGTTTATAATGCTGTTTCATATGTTACTATGGTGCATGCAGCAGTAGTGTGTATTCATGAGTAATGACTGATATGTTTAACACATTGTATACTATGGTGCATGTAGCAGCAGTGTGTATTCATGATTAATGACTGATAGGTTTAACACATTGTATACTATGGTGCATGTAGCAGCAGTGTGTATTCATGAGTAATGACTGATAGGTTTAACCCATTGCATACTATGGTGCATGTAGCTGTAGTGTGTATTCATGAGTAATGACTGATAGGTTTAACACATTGCATACTATGGTGCTTGCAGCAGTTGTGTGTATTCATGAGTAATGACTGATAGGTTTAACACATTGTATACTATGGTGGTTTAACACATTGTATACTATGGTGCATGTAGCAGCAGTGTGTATTCATGAGAAATGACTGATAGGTTTTTATACATTGTATACTTGACAGGGAGGTATGAACCAGTCAATAAAAATAAGTACATATTAACTGAGAAGATTTAAACATGTGCTAAACTCCTGTCCATTGTACTGTCTTCTCTTTTTCACAGAGGTCACGGTGATAGGATAGGATGCAAAGGCCCAGGAAAAACATTTGAAGCCGGTGTGAAGCAAACCTTGCCCCCCCCACCAATGAACTATTACTGGTAATTTCATGTAAACTGTTGAGGGTTTCCCTTCTTTAAAGAAGGCTACCTGATGACTCCATGTTTATTCTATAACAAATCAAAAGTCACTGCGTCAGGGCTGGCAGGAAAGTGATATGAGACAGGGGGCCTGTATGGTAACTTCCTGTTGAGCTTGACTGCCAGGTTAATACTAACTACGTTTATACAATACTAAAGCATGTGAATTGTTGCTGCTTGCTCTCCCTCCCTTTAGGCATCCCCCATTGCATACTATGGTGCTTGCAGCAGTAGTGTGTATTCATGAGTAATGACTGATAGGTTTAACACATTGCATACTATGGTGGTTTAACACATTGTATACTATGGTGCATGTAGCAGCAGTGTGTATTCATGAGTAATGACTGATATGTTTAACACATTTGTATACTATGGTGGTTTAACACATTGTATACTATGGTGCTTGCAGCAGCAGTGTGTATTTATGAGTAATGACTGATAGGTTTAACACATTGTATACTATGGTGCATATAGCAGCAGTGTGTATTCATGAGTAATGACTGATAGGTTTAACACATTGTATACTATGGTCCTTGCAGCATCAGTGTGTATTCATGAGTAATGACTGATAGGTTTAACACATTGTATACTATGGTGCATGCAGCAGCAGTGTCACCTCAGTTTGGCAGTTGATATCAGTACACAGTCGACTACGGGTGGCCGCAAGCACACATCATCACAATTTCAGCAGAAATTGTACGCTATCTAGTTCAACATTATAATAGTATTCTGTATCTCGTTGATCATGAGAATGGTTTGTCTCATCTCATCTCATCTCATCTTCAACCGCTTATCCGGGGTCGGGTCGCGGGGGTAGCAGCTCTAGCAGGGGACCCCAAACTTCCCTTTCCCGGGCAACATTAGCCAGCTCTGACTGGGGAATCCCGAGGCGTTCCCAGGCCAGTGTGGAGATATAATCTCTCCACCTAGTCCTGGGTCTTCCCCGAGGTCTCCTCCCAGCTGGACGTGCCTGGAACACCTCTCTAGGGAGGCGCCCAGGTGGCATTCGCACAAGATGCCCGAACCACCTCAACTGGCTCCTTTCTATGCAAAGGAGCAGCGGCTCTACTCCGAGTTCCTCTCGGATGACTGAGCTTCTCACCCTATCCCTAAGGGAGAGGCCAGCCACCTTTCTGAGAAAACCCATTTCGGCCGCTTGTACCCGCGAGAATGGTTTGTTATCAGGTCTATTCACTGTAGTACCAACTCCACCAGAATTCACAGAACCTACCAGAACTTACCCTCCTCAGCTCCTAACTGTAACGTCTGACTGACAACAGAGTATGAGTGTGCCGACTGGAAATGCGACCGAGTGAATAAAATGCATCCCGGAATGTTCTGCAACGGGAGCTAAGGTTTGTGTCGCCTGTGATTACATCTCCATTTTCATTATCGTGTGAGAGGCAGGCAAGGCGGACTGAAATATCATGAACACAGCCGGGGATAAACAATCTGATGTTTATTGAACAATGTGCGCGTTGGAGACTTCAGGGATTGCAGAAGCATCTTTTTTTTTCCCGCAGAGCAAAAAATGTCAATGTTTGTGTTGTCATTGTCAATGCATCGCCGTTATGCAGTTCTGTCTGGTACTTGTTTATTTGTGTTCTGCGTTACGTCGACTTTCCCAGTTCTGTGAGGCCATATCGCTATCATTCACTGGTTACCAATGTGATTAAAGTCGTAAAAAGTGTTATCGTGAAATGTGTTTTACCGGGGTGGAACACAATTTAATACAGCATGTCATTCAATCAATCAACATCATAGACAGTACATTTTATTATTCTCAGTTTTGTTTTGCATATGCAGTTTTCCTTTTTGCATATATTAATAAACTGATATCACAGGAGGGAACCTGGATATCCAGACGGTTGTTTCCTCTGTGTCGATATGTAGTTGGGTGGTTATGTTCCAAGCTTCATGCACATTGATAACTTGACACTGGGGGTCAAGGTTCAATGCACATTTCCAATTACCTTTCACCCCGCCCCCACCCCCCCTAATTCCTGCTGTCAGAAATACACTGTGAAACAAAAAACGATTCTAGCCTTTCCATTTGAAAATCCAGATGCTGTTCTTTAGTTCGCAGCTACAAATACACACTTCACTCTGTTTGCAACATACGAAACATTCTCTCTATTATCTTACTGCACTCTGGATGTATTAAATTAAAACAAAACATAAACTTTCAGAGAATCCTTGTAATGTAATGTGTCAGAGAACAATTGATCATTCTTACAGATGCAGCAAACAGACAATGTGCTGTACGTTAAAGGCTTACTTTCGAAAGAACAAAACACGATTTGGTTAGCTGTGAGAAATAAAAAAAAGAAAACAATTAACAGTAAAGACGATTATGTTTCCCCAACCACTCTGACGGACAAACTACGTTTTGCCAGCCCTGTTTACCTCTTCTAAATCATCTGTTATCATCGCTGTGATGATAGCAATTTTCCCAGAGCATTATTCCAGTCAGCCAAGACGGCAATTGGAACAACAACAGAACCAAGTCTCTCAAAAATAAACATGTCCCAATCTTGAGCGCGTCCGGGGAGAATCAATACCTAGCGGTATCCGGTGACTGGATATCTGGACCACGTTTAAGGTTTTAGGGTCATGTGACTCAAAGCAGGAGCGCTGTCAGGACACGCGAAGCAAACGCAATTAGGATTCGACCGAACCGCTGCATTCGTGTCTGAGACAGAGCGCTGCCTATCAGTGAAGCGGAGTGGTGTGTGTGTGTGAGTGTATTTATACACAATAACAGTGGCCTTGTCGGAGGTCTAATCGCGTTACGGTTGGCAAATCCACCAGACATCGTTATACCTATCGCAGTTGGACGTTCAGATCCCACGCGACGCGTGACGACATCGGTACCTAACTCAGCCGGACACAAATAGCCTGATTTTAAAGATATGTCCACGGAGCTTGAACGTGTAACTCTGAACATTTAACGCGGTGGGAGTTAATTACGGGTGTGATGTTGCTAACACGAACGCGAGAGAGCGGTCGTTCTTGTCGTGGGCGACGTGGACGTTAACCGCAGGAACGAATATGCTCTGAGGTTCATGGCTTTTGCCGGTTAAAGGTGAACTGATTCAACCTAAGTTTTGATGTTTTTCTTGCTTGTTTCTAAGAGGTGTGAGATATGCTTGCTTTTTTAAGTGTCAGCGTGTGTGTGTGCTCATGCATATCTGTCCGGAAAGCCGTCTGTCTTCCTGGTGGAGGTTGGTCCTCACTGACAGTGATGCCGACTCTCTGACACGGAAACACACACACACACACACATTGACTCCGACATTGACCCTCTCAGAGACGAGAATTGAGAATCACTCAGTCACTTAAGGGCTTGTTATGCCTTTTTCGCTGCTAGACCTTCAGAATAATCTTCATGAATACAGGCGTTAAGGGAAGAGTCTCAACCGCAGCCGAACACGCGCTTCTCCGTTGCCGTCCGCGCCACCCGGAAGGTTCAGCAGAACGAGCTTCTGTAATCTCTACCGCCTCCGCCATCAGGCCCCTGGAGCTCGCACGAACACCCACGAACACGCACGAACCATGCACGAACACGCACGAACACGCACGAACACGCAGGAATATCTCATCTGTGGCTGTCTCCCCTCTGCATGTTTTATGGGAATTAGTGCGGGGCTCCCCAGCCGGAGCATTAAGACCTGTGCTTTGCTGTATTGTAATTCATACATAATTCATGCATGCCTCCGCGCTAACTCAACGGAGATGAAGAGCCTCTTACTAAACCGGTGCCGAGTGTGACGACGTACCAGGGGGGGTCAGGGGTCAGCACAAGGGCTACGACGACGAATAAGGGAAATGGCTGAACGAAAGGGGAGGAAATCAGGAAGTAAAGGGGGAATGGAGGTAGGAATCGGACTGGGAGAAGAATAACGGCGGGAGGGAATGAGAGAAATAACCGTGAAACAGTATATAAAACAACAACCGTGTGAATACCGAAGACTACGGACGTAAGAGGTGTTCCCAGAACACTATTCGAGAAAACGGTTTGACAGAAGGTGAGGTGAGCTACACACCAGGTAAAATTCGCTTCCTTGATCATTGATTACGGAGCCTCACAATATTTGCTGCCTTGGAATTTGAGTTTTATTTCTCAGCAGTAGTATCATGGGTTATATAAATGGTACTAAATGCTCCAAGCATATCTGTTCATCAACAGTGACCCGCAGGAGACGGAGGGCAGACAGACAGGCTAGCTCGCCCTCCGCTAATAACTCTCGCTACACCACACCACAACCACTCCACACGCTTTTTAGATAGCCTGTATGTCGAATTCTTAGTTTAAAGGGTTCTATATAGAACCCACAACTAAAGGTTCTAAGTGCATGGCAAACAGAACTTTACTGGATGAAGAGTGCGTGTAGCCGGGAATACACTAGATCCAGCAGGTACGGCTCAGACGTCCTCCACATGGTGTCATTGGCCAACAGATGCGTTCAGTAGCAGAGAGCTGGAAGGCGTGATCACATGATCGACAATTAAAAATACAAAACTTTGCCTGTCTAATTTTGACTTCCTTTTGATTTGGTATTTTCTCATATCGTGCATTTTGCCTTATGGTTTAATTGTGTTTATTGTTGTAATGTCCTACGTTGTTTTATTGTAGCCACCGGACAAAGTAAATACACTTAAAACTCCAGTCATGAACGACGTGGATAAAAGATTCGTAAGTGTCGTCCATTATTCTGCAACTATATTTCACAAGCGTTGCCCGTGAGCAGGCAGAGAACACGAGCATTGTGCATTTACACCTGTGTGGCGTCCTGCAAAAATAGACAAGGCGCCTATCTTCAGCGATGAAGCGTGGAGAGACACTTCTGGGACACTTCTGACACGCGCCGTGGCTCGTCTGGAGGAAACACAAGCATTGACAGGTGTGGCCGCAATCAGCTCCGGCTAGCGCGCCCGCGGCCGTAACGCGCCGTTGCCTAATAGAGTGCTCTTAAAACACCCCAAAAAAACATATAGACGGGTTTCAATGAACACAAAAATAACGCAGGTGCTGAGGGCTGAGGGATACATATACAGAAGTAATTAGATGGATGGGAACCAGGAGTGCATTATGGGGGATATGTTCCTGATTGGATAACGGGAGAACCTGGGCTGTTAAAACACAGGCGATGGCGAGCGCTGCAGTGGGAGATAAGACAGGATAGACGTGAGGGTTCTTCAAAGTTCCCTATTATGATATTATTGGGGGTTTAAGGTTTGAGTTGCAGTTAGAAAAAAAAATGCCTCTGATTGGATTTCACCTTGCGAACATTTTTAGGGAAGAGCGGAATGTCAAGGTTAAGGATTGTTCCACACATCGACCAACCCCCATGCCCTGCGCTACACGGAATTCCTGCTTTTTAACTTATATTGCGCTCGCCTCCTGGCTCTAAAGGCCAGTCTTCACTCTAATGTAACCTGACATGATGTAAAATATCTTACGAATTTGTCTGTCGAAGAGTTACGAAAAATAGATTATGTACACCTCTGGGACCAGTCCAGGATATCAGACTCCTCTGCAGACCACACTGTTTTCTGAATTCGTATGCGTTTGCACACACGTCGGACGATACAGGAACATGTCATGACTCGATAATAAGGCATTTATCAAGGTATATAGATTTTCGAGTTATACAGATGTCTAAAAAAAAACAAATGTTTGTTCTTATCCTTTTAGACGAAATGTAAAGTGTTAGTGAATTACAGGGCAAACCCTTCCATATAATGAAAAATTTGCGAATTTTCCGTTACCCTTCAGCATTCTATATATCATTAAACGTGCGCGATGCATTCTGGGAACTCGTTAACACATCGTCGCTATTGAATCATTTAGACCATTTTATTGTGGCGTTTTTTCTATTCCTTTGACCAGTGTGCAATGTGTACGCCTTTGACGCTTTTGTGTGACTTTTGAGGGCATAACTGTATGTATGTGCCAGCAGAAGTTTTGATTGCAAAGTTGTTCTTCAGTCCTTCGCGCTCGTTCTCCCTTGTCCTGCCTGCCTGAGTCTTTGCCCCACGTCCTGTGGTTGCTTCTGCCCCACACCGGGGCTGGTGTTTTAATAAGCTGCTTATTAACGAAATTACGAATTACAAATACCAATAATCCGGTCTGAGCCTGTGTCCTATTACTGTCTCAAACACTAACTGTTACACCTGTATTCCTTAGAAAACGCTTCTTCCTTTTTGGACTTCAAAAGATTTTCGCTTTTAAAGTTCAAATTTGTTTTTTAAAGCATATTACAAAGAACGGTTAAACTACAGAAAAGCCTTCTTGTGGTCATGACCGTTAACGATTTGTGGTATGTTTATTTAACCAAACAGCCGAACAAAACATTCTTGCTCCCAAGCGAAGTTAATACTTGTGCCCTTGAAACCATGCAGAACATTGATAAAGATTCAGCATAAAAAAGTGCTTGCTTGTAATCTTTTATCATATATTATACAATAATAGTTTGGTATTTTTTACGTGTACAGGTCAAACTTTTTTTAAATAACTTTTTGTCCAGAAAAATATGAAAATACGTAAAAACGGAGAGCTACGCTTTACATCTATCGGAAAAAGTTTGAAAGTTCAACTTAACAAACCCATTCACTGGCAAACCAACAGATTCTGGACTCCTCCGCACGCATACCAGCTCACTGCCCATAATGACCTGCTAAACTATTTTAAAACGCAATAACTGACAAGAAAATAAACAAGCCGTTGATTGATGGAACCTTTCGTCAGGATCAGGAACAGTATACGGGAGCTTTATGTCCACGGCGTTCATTTCTCTTCCCTATTTGGCTGCCCTGGTGTTCGCAGTTGCTCACAAGTGGGCGTATTGATTATAATTCCAAAAGCCACGTTCTGATTTGCTCCGAATTGTATTTAAGTGAACAATAAGGACTTAGAGAGAAACGAAGACGAACACGCAGGAACAGAAAGAGAACAAGGGAGAGAGAGAAGAAAGGAAGCAATTGCATCCAGATTGCCTGGGCGGCCTTTGGCATGCGTTCGCGTGAAGTACTTAACCTCCTCATTTCTGTTTTACTTCCCCTCCAGCGCTTCAAATAACTATTTGCCATCTTAAATTGTGCCTCGGTGCTGTGGGGCTGGGAGCAGTACATCATCCAGGCCTCATTACAGCTTTGTAGGGAGAAAGAATAGAAAAAAGGGAGTTACAGAAAGGAGTGAGGAAGTAAGACAAGTTGGAACTGGACAGAAAGTAAGAGGACGGGGGGAGAAAAACACATTTGAGGGAGAGTGGGAGAGAGAGAAGTGATGGTCTGGCCACATTAATGTCCTCAAACTAGCTCTAAAGGTAAAAGCTCTTTTCTCCTCTTTTCAACTTAGGCTTTATGCAGCCGACCTATTCCTCATCACCAGCACCAGGCAATTTGGTTGTTTGGCCTACATACTGTAAATCGTATTACAAAATCATATATGAATCTGTCAAAAATACATCACAAAAGCCCTGACAATATACCACCGAATCAGAAATGCTATTTGCCCGAAAATTCAAAAGGTACTTAAGCTAATTCCACGGGGAAAGCTTGACAACGTCACGACTTCGGTCTCTTTGGACTCAATCTTTGTCAAGGTTTAGCAGCGCGGTAGGATTGAAATTGCAATCCCGCGTTCCCGCGTTAGCATAGGCCGCGTTCAGTGAGCTAAACCAGAAATTGATTTTCAGTATTGCAATTTGCAATGCTTCAGTAATACAGACAGAAACGCGCCCCGGGACCTGCCCGTGGATTGTGTTAGTTTTATGATTTTTACAGTTCACTCGGGAGGAGAGTTGTTTAAATCCACACCAAGGGACGCTAACGCAATTTGTGATCAATGAAATGTCAATATTGCTAGGTGTTTTAGAACGAGTCGCTCGCTATGGGCCTCCGTGTGTGTGGGCTGATTCAGGCCGTCCGGAGCGCAATATCAAGTGTGCCTGTATTTAATCAGAACATAATCGATGGGCTAAAAAATGACATAATAACGATGAGAATTAATTCAACTGCTATAGCCAGGGACCTGCAGGCTGGAAGAACCAATTTACATTTATATATCGGTCTACTTCATAACGTGCACCACGCTAGAATCGGGGCGGACCCTCTTTTGCCTTCAGAACTGCTTAGATTATTGGTGGCTTAGATTTAGCAAGGTGCTGGAAACGTTCCTCAGAGATTTAGTCCATATTGGCGTCAGGCAGGTGATACAGATTTGTCAGCTGCACCCCCAAAGGCATTTTACCTGCTACTCACTGATACTTTCTCTTTTTCTGGCTTTTCTCTGTAAACCCCAGGTGCGGTTGTGCGAGAATATCCCAGTAGATCGTCGCATTCTGAAATACTCAAGCCGGCCCGTCTGGCACAGAGAACCGTTCGCAGACACCTAAATCACCATTCTTCCGGATGCTGATGCTTGGATTGAACGTGCATTGTGTTGCTGCCACGTGGATGGCTGATTGGATATTTGCTCACGTTTTAACCTCGTATCCCATGTCCGTTATTTGCTCGTGCTCAGATGGGAGGGGCGTAAACGTTTTAGCTGCGCCCTCAAATATGTACTGTACTTTTTATTCCAGTCAGCTCTGGTAAAGTGACAGCATATCATTATCTATATATTTACCTCAGAGCAACTTATGGTTATGAGTCCTAACTAGCTGAGACCTAGTACAGTATAGGAAAATTCTCAAACTGACATATGAATATTGTATCAAACCGGGTAACAAAGAGAGTTTTGCGAATACATCTAAAAGTCGTATCCAGTTTAAAACTGCCACGTGCATGCTGGAATACGTTTCAATACTAGATGGCTTTGTGTCCATCTTCATGTCTCGGTGTCGAACATTTTCACATTCCGTCTTTTTGGGAGAAGTCGCGTGCCTCTACTGAGCTCATTCAACTGTTGAATATGTGTACGTATGAGTTACCCTCGCGGAAGTCTTGCGGTACTCTAAAGTGTTGGAATTGTGTGCTCCCGAATTCGACAGTAGGTAGGAGCACAGATGGCTCAAATGCCTTCTGCGCGTGTCGACTCACTTGACCGCAAATCAAAAAAATTCAAACTGCCGTCTGTCTGGTGATGGTGGATTTGATCTCAGGACGATGACGGTTGTTCCTCGCTGCGTAGTTTCTTTCTCCGGGGATTGCGTGGGGGAAACGAATCAGGAACCATCTGTGTTTGAGTCGAAACACACATATTTCGAAGCGTCTACTAATTGAACATTTTATTAGAGTCTTTAGTACAGGGTAACTCACAGGAGCAATCACAGCTGTCATGCTTTAGGCTTTATATCAGTGTTCACTGTGAACGCTCTGGGAGTCAAACCAGAATCAAAATGAGAACCAGAATCAGAGTCAGGTTTATTCGCCAAGTCCGTTTACAAACACAATCACAATCCACTAGCTTGCAGGATTTAGAACACACATTTTAAGACAGATACAAACAGACCAAAACACTCAACACGAACAGTCAAGACACGCTGCCTAGTTGCCGTATGTACTGGGTAAATATAGAATGTGAAATATGTATCTGAATAGTGCAAAGGTGTTGGTGAGCAGAAAAAAAAGTCCCTTAGACTCATTGGAGGGGGGAAGAAGATGTTCTTGTGGCGGGATGTTTTGGTCTTGATAGACTGTAGCCGTCTGCCAGAGGGGAGAGTTCTGAATAGATTGAGGGGGTCTGACTTGTTGACAGCGGCTGCAGCGTACCAGACAGTGATGGAGGAGGTCAGGATGTACTCAATGATGGCTCTGTAGGCATTAATCATCATTGACGTTGGCAGTCTGTACTTTTTGAGCTGCCGCAGGTAGTACAGTCTTTGTTGTTGTCACGAGTCCATGGGTGTAGTGCAATAATGACCCACACGCGGAGAAAAATAAATCACGTTCATATTGGCGTTTCATCTACAAAAAAAATAAAACAACCAAGTAACACGAACGGAAAACATATACTGTAATGAAATAAAATGCACTTACACAAAGCGACTTAAAACACACATACATTCAAATGACAGTAAACCGCAACGACAAACAACCTGTCACGCTTTGGCACGGCAGGATGGCCGTGCCCGTGAAATCCAACGCCCTCTCTCCCTTGTTTGGCGCACGGACACTTGTTTAATTGTTTCATTGCCCTCACCTGTCTTCCTAATCACCATCCTATTTAAGTTCCTCCTCTCCCAGTGTGTCGTCGGTCTTTGTGTGGTTTTTACCAACGTCACGTTTGCTTGTCTTGTGCTTTTCAGTTATAGTTACAGTTTTATTGAATAAATGTCATTCGTTCGCCCTGCACATGTGTCCGTCTATACCCAGTCGTGACACAATCAAACACTCACCATCGAAACTAACGTGAACTGGAAACAACAAGCAGCCAAAGTGCAAACCCAAACAGGGATGTTAAATAGCCCCGGTGGTTAGCTAGCGAGCAGCACCCGTGTCAACAACAAAACAGCGAACAGAAACAGGAAGTGCAACCGCTAAACTCACCGTGTGCAACACAAACTCACCACACCTGTGACAGTTGTGAGCTTTTAGGACGCGACAACCTGTGCGCAAAGCTGGGTACGTATCAGTTTACTAACCCCTGACCTCATGGTGTCTATGTGGTATTGGGGAAATGCAATTACGCTCCACAATATGTTGGTTTTTGCCTTCCATTGAATTACAACATGTTGTGATTTTATGAAAATGTTCCGTCGTGTAGGAAACAAGTTATGATATTTACCTCCGTTTGATCCCAGAAGACCACCCCGCTGAATAAAATGTCATACAGACAAAGCATCTACACCAAGGTCATGGGAATGACACGCATTGTCAGATTTTGCACCACAATATTTGTATCTTGTTTAGCATTTTTTACATTACTATCCCTCAGCCTCATTAGTATAATTTATATTGTTATATTCATATGTTGTATGTGAGCACCTTCCTGCCACAATAAATTCATTGTATGTTCACATGCACATTCAATGGCGATTAAACACTTTTCTGATTCGGATTCATTCAAAACATACTCTCGTCTCGACACAACTTGTATGTAATTCCCTCTTGAGTGCGTTACATCACTTCAGGCCCAGTTGAAGAAACCTAGGGAGCCATTTTGGATCCTGTCTGTTTCTGTCATGGGCACACGTCGGTGTGTATCAACTGTATCAGCGGCAGTTTCACTCTCCACAAGGACGTGTTAGATAATATTTATGTGAGACCTTTACTTGTAATTCCGAAATAATCAAATAATTGTCTTCATTATCTTATTTCTCGTCATGTCTCTCACCAGGTTGAGGGAACATTCAAATTTCTACAAACTTAGACAAAGAGTCGTCCGAGATCTGAAGGTTTCAAGCTCCCCATCTCGGCAACAGCCAATTCACACAGCAGTTTGTGCACGTGTGTGCGCGCGTGCGTTGGTCCCTGTGTGTGTTAGTGAGAGAGAAAAGGCGAGAGAATGTATCGGATCAATGGCTGACAACCACTTACACACACCCTGACCCAGTAGATACAATACAACAATGTCTTGGTCCAATATTGGTTTGTGCCAACAAGCGCTCTTTTTATGAAATGAAACACGTGGGAGTAGCTTTGGACACAAGTACAACAGATGTGTACAACCCAGAACCGCTGCTACAAATACATCTCTGCACTCTGAATTGAATACATTCAGGTATTGCATTGTGTTGAATTCAGAATACATTTCAATATCACATCGTGAGCGTACAATTTTACATTAATTGCACCGTTCCGATGCCACAAAATCATTTTCTCATGACTCCCAAGTGCTGAGCCGGGTGAAGAATTTGACAGTCATTAGCTCCGCCGGGTTTTTATTCACTTCCAGATGATGTTTATGAATACGAGCATGGTAGCCTTTGTCAAGTTGTGTGTGAGTGGTTAGTAGAGTGACATTTTCCATACAGGTCCATCACTGAAATTCCTACAGGAAAATGCTATTGTCCCTCAGCAAGGTTTGTTATGAGATGACCGGCTTGAATTATGCCGGTTCATATCGACAGTAAGACATCAAGTCTGCTGCAGGAGGGACAGATAGGAATGCGGGGAAAACTATTGTCTGTTCTGTCTATTTTGCCAATTTGTTTATTTTCCAGGTTAACATCGACTTGTTTTCCTTAAATGTACTGACATGTAGGCCAGTGTCCGGGATGCATATCAACGCCCCAGTATCCTGTCTGTGGAGGGAGAAGAAAGGATGGGAGGGCTGTGAGAGGTAGAGAGCGGTGTGTGAGGTAGAGAGAAGTGTGTGAGGTACTGTGTGAGGTAGAGAGAAATGTGTGAGGTAGAGGGAAATGTGTGAGGTAGAGAGAAATGTATGAGGTACTGTGTGAGATAGAGAGGGTGTGTGAGGTAAAGAGAAGTATGTGAGGTAGAGAGAAATGTAAAAAGAGAGGTGTGAGGTAGAGAGGGTGTGTGAGGTAGAGAGAAGTGTGTGAGGTAGAGAGAAATGTAGAGAGAGAGGTGTGAGGTAGAGAGGGTGTGTGAGGTAGAGAGAAGTGTGTGAGGTAGAGAGAAATGTAGAGAGAGTGGTGTGAGGTAGAGAGGGTGTGTGAGGTAGAGAGAAGTGTGTGAGGTAGAGAGAAATGTAGAGAGAGAGGTGTGAGGTAGAGAGGGTGTGTGAGGTAGAGAGAAGTGTGTGAGGTAGAGAGAAATGTAGAGAGAGAGGTGTGAGGTAGAGAGGGTGTGTGAGGTAGAGAGAAGTGTGTGAGGTAGAGAGAAATGTAGAGAGAGAGGTGTGAGGTAGAGAGGGTGTGTGAGGTAGAGAGAAGTGTGTGAGGTAGAGAGAAATGTAGAGAGAGAGGTGTGAGGTAGAGAGGGTGTGTGAGGTAGAGAGAAGTGTGTGAGGTAGAGAGAAATGTAGAGAGAGAGGTGTGAGGTAGAGAGGGTGTGTGAGGTAGAGAGAAGTATGTGAGGTAGAGAGAAATGTAGAGAGGGAGGTGTGGTGGGAAAGAAGGGAGCGATATTCCCACTTATTGAATACAGTGTATTCACAAGGTTTATGTCCGTGACACTGTTTTCAATACGTCCCACGTTACACCAATCTAGTCCTTAATTGAATGCATTGAATTCATGGTGTTTCTGTTAGTAAAACCATGCCAGCTGGACGCTTTCTTTCTGATACCAGGCTGAGACACAGAATTTGCCATTTGTCCAATGCAGTTGTTTTTGCTTTTAGATTGAAAGCAAGAAGAATAAAATAAAAAGCTGTTCAAGCATGATTGCTTGTAGGATCACCGCGGTCATGCTTCCAGATGGAACATTCTTTTTACAGATGCCGTTCTTAAGATTCCTTCCATGTAGCAAATGGCACCCTATTTCTTATTAATAATATACATCTGACAAGGTATGCAATATTAAGACAAGTGAACGTGATGCTATTTGGGAGAAAATAGAATGTCTGCCAACTGCCCCGGGCAAATCACGCAGAAATATAGAATTTTAAGACAGAGAGTTGTACAGATTGTTTTGTTATTGCATGATTGATAAACCGGGCAGTACTTTTGTGGTAAAATTACAATCCTTAGAGTTCTGGTAATACTTTGCAATGACCTTCAGGAGTCAATCTTTGGCAATTAGACATGCACGCTTGCGCACACAAACGCACTGACGCACATTACGCAAACTAAGACTCGGGCACATTCGTAAAGGACATTTTATTCACAATCAAAGAAAAGCAATTTCTTCAGTTAAAATGATTATAATTCAACGCATATTGCAAGTGATTCGTAGAAATTCGGCTTCCCTGAAAAAGGTGACTCGACAACGTAAATACAATTTGATTAAAGAAATTATGCAGCTGACATAGCACTCGACATCTACGCGGTAATCATTTAAGAAAGAACAGACAATAATTATATGAAAATATACATACAATAAATACTAGTATCAATTTTAGAAAATTCTAAGAAGTGTAGAAATGGGGAATAAAAATAGAAGTCCTATAAATTTATGCGCAGCAGGGCATATAAGTGGAAACGTTTAAATATACTAATGTGCATTCAATGTACATGGAAATATACCAGAGGATGAAAATGGCCGTTGACCCATACGATCAGACGATAAATTGGCCTATTGAGAAGTCCCACGGCCCGGGAGTAAAAACGTCTACCAGTGTGAACAGGCCGTAGCCGGGGTGACTACGGCATTTTACGTTGTTCTGGTCTATCTTAAGATATCACGTATGGTATATGACTTGCTCGGGAAGGAAGATTGCAGCCGACGATACGTTCCACTGACTTAACCGCCCTCTGGAGGGATTGTGATCTACTGCGAGGCTGCTGTCGTACCAGGCTGTAGTGCAGCTTGAGAGGATGCTCTCGCTAGTGTAAAAGTTGGTCAGAGTTTCTGCAGACGTGCCAAACTTCTTTAGTCTTCATCGGAGAAATCGGTGCTTTTGACAGTTTTTACTGCCGAGTCTGCTTGCCTGTACTAGGTGAGCTAGTTTTTTACAGACACACAGAGGAATTTGACGATGGAGACTCTCCACTTTAGCTGTATTCATGTGTATGGGGTCATGACACCTCTCATGACAAGCTCTTTTTCACATCTGGTTGGATGCAAACTGCATTTCGTCTGTACTGTTTCAATGACAATATAGAATCAAATCTAATCCAGAAGTGACTACCTCCGCTATTTTGTTGGCACACCCTCTGAGGACACAGCCTGGATTGCCATCTGGCCCTGGCGACTTCGGAGAGTTCACTGGTTGAAAAACTCTTCTCACCTCAGACGTGTTTAGAGACATAGCGCATAAGTCTCGTTCCTCATACAGCATTCATTACAGATGGAATGATTGCCACAAAACGTGCGTAGAAGGTGTTAGTGATGGAACCACAGACCGAGGACTGTGTGCTTAGCACGGACATTATCACTAGCCCAGGGTTAGGGTTAGAAAAGTCAACAACATCATGAATTCTCTTCGAGATATATGGTGAGAGTGTCTGTGTATTCATCAATGCACCAGTTTCCTCTGTCAGCTGCAGCACAGAACATCCGTCAATCCGTAGTTTCAAAGCAAAGTCCTGGAGACTGGTGAAAGTCTGGAAGAATGGAGATGTGATCCAACTCACCAAAGGCACGGCGGAGAAAGTGTCTGTGGCTGTTGCGTACTTGGCGAATAACAACGATCAAGAGTCTGATGCCGTGCGGGAAATGAAATGCGCCGGGGGTATTTCGGGAAAACTCCTCATATTTGCCCCGTTGAAGTCGCCAACGACAATAAAGGCTGCCTCAGGGCGAACGTCCTCTAGTCCATTAATTACTCTTTATAGGACCTCCAATGCGCGTTCTGTCCGCCTGCGGGGGGTATGTACGTGTGCGTGTGCGCAGCCAAACACAAAAGGCCGCATGATTGGAACATAATTAAATCAAATGGACAACCCACCCTGAATATGCTTAATCACCTGAACACACTTAGTGTGTAATTAGCAGGCCGAGGAAGCAGCACGGGAGGAGAAGTGGAACTAGCCGGCGTCAACCGGAGGTGCAGCTGTGTCCTCCAGAGGCTTTTGTTCCACGGCTGTAGCAAAGCCTCCTGGGAACTGTGGTTTGGGTCTTCAAATGTTTTCCTGCTAGTGCACTACTTATCACATGCCAGAAAGGGAATAGAGTGCAGACTGGGTCGCAGGCATTGAGGAGTTATGTGGAACTTTAGCTGCTAACCAGATCCATCCGCCCATCTACTCTGCTTTTACTGCCTTCCTTTTTTTTCTCTGTCAGTCCGTTGCCCCCGAGCCCTGCTCTTTATCTTTTCATCTGTCCTTCCTCACGTTGTCAAACCCCACGGCCCGTCCAAACGCGGCCCGTTCTTGATGTCAGTGAAAATGCACACTCCCGCCGCGTGAGGCGTCCGTTCCAAGTGGAATCGGAGATGATCCGGAGTCGAAGGCACAGATCTGGGTCCACCTAACATGTTCTCCGGCATTCACCCATTGCTTGAAAAGCTCTTTCGCCTGAAACGATTCTCTGTTGAATTGTTGAAATTAGCAGAGACACGGAGGAGGTACAGTAGGAGGTACAGGAGGTGGTACAATAGGAGGTACAGGAGGTGGTACAGGAGGTGGTACAGGAGGTGGTGCAGGCGGAGGAGCTACCGGGCTAAGAGGCCCGGTACGTCTGATCTTTCATATCGGTTAGGGAAAATTCCGGAACGACCCGGCTCACACTAATCGACCTTATCGTTTCGAGAAAGGGGAACACAGATTTAATTAAGATTTCATGCTTCGCTACATCCATGTAATATGGTCCTGCCATATCAACGAACGGTGGCCTGTGGAAAAACGTTCAGGTGAAACCAATATGCTATGGTTGATGATCGCGTTGTACCATTTAGCCTGTACGCCGTTTGTTTACACTAGCGATTTGGAAAGATATCCATCTATCTGCTTAGATCGCAAGTCCGCCCACTTGAGGAACTGTCTTTTCCAGTCATATTTGGCGAGTCCACAGCATCCACTCATTACCTAACATTTCTTCTGGAAGGACTGATTAATTATGACTCGCAGATTGTTCACTGTGCCTCTGCACTTTCCCGTCAAAATAATGATTGTTGTCATGTTGTTATGCTTGTAATGACCTGTCAAACACTGTTAATAGCTGAAATGGGCTAAATCCATAAGTGCAAATAAATCACACGGAGGCCCGGCTGATGAGAAAGGCGAAGGGATATTATGCCGCAAGCAGTACTTAACCAGTAGACAAAAAGGCCAAACAATGTAGATCCAATAACCACCCCTCTTTCATCAGAAGGCATCTGCCAACGCCATTGAACCTGCTATTTAACCCGATGAAGCATTATATTGAATATTGTCAGAAAAAGAAACATCAACCGATCACAATTTAACCTGCAGAGGACGGGACTGTTTAATGCAAATGACCCCCTAGAAGATTTCTGCTGACGGTTACATTTCAAATATCACCTGGGAAGTTCTCTTTCTGCGGTTTCGTGACGCTAGCATTCTATAAAAACAGTATGAGACCATTATAGACGGACGTGTCACATTTAAACATGATAATTTGTGTTCGCCTCGGAAGGTAATAACGGTACATTTTTACTTGATTTTGACAAGCTTAAGCTGGCTTGTTACATCCCCTGGATAAAATGGAATGCTCGTGTTTTCTATCTGTTAGCTCAGGCTGTGAACCAGCGTCTTTTTTTTTACTCAGCTGTCCCCTCCTTTATGTACCAGTGGGTTTGCCTGTATATATTTCAGAATAGTAATGTTGATTATAGAGATTGCGAAACTCCCGTCATTTACCAGGCCACCGTTTTTCAAGGTACCGTTGTAAGACTGCTTTGTGCTCCAACTAAATGACAAGCGCTCCACGTGAGCTCGCGCAAAGGCCTTCAATAAGTCATCATGTCACCAAAAGCATCGGTTCTGTCGCTCCAGAGACGTGATGCCCCGCGCGTAAACTGTATGAGTGATGCTGCCATTTTTCTTAAGAATTCAGTTTAGTACGGCGCTAACAGATTTCTTTCCCCAATAAAAAGCCCAGGTTTGCCGCTTCTGCTTCCCCGTACTGTTCCTAAATCTCCCTTTTCCCACTTGGCGTCCCGCTCTGTCTATTTGTTCATCTCTCTCTCTCTCTCTTCCCTCCCGGTCGGATACGGAGACATCCGTCGTGGACGCGTACCGGGCCACGCCCGGCTGCTATTGCGAAATAACCGATTCACCTACGCCCACTCACCTGACGCGTCGGTAAAGATGACTAACGGGCAGCGTCGGAGCCAACTCTCGGAATGGGTATAATAACATTCATCGGGAAGAAGGCGTGAAAATACGGTTCCTCGGGGCTGCGAATGCCTTCATGGTTCGCCCTCGCCGTGCCTCTGAGAGAATCCGCAACGCAAAAAAGACGATCATTTGTGTGCGTCCTTTTTTTATGTTTATGTGAGTAACAAACGGATGAACGATCTCGCCCTCCCAGCACGGGTACAACAGGGGAGCATGGCCGCTGGGCAGTTACATTAGAAGTGCATCCTTCTCCGACGTTCAAAGCGAGTCACGTACTCCTCTCCCGTCCGGATAAGATTCTGACACGTAAGTGGGGGAGGGGGGGCGGGGGCGAGGCGGGTTCCGGTACGGAGTAAAGAACGTTGGCGGACTATACTGACTAGTGAAAATGCGAAAGCACGGGCCCCTCAGATGTCTCTCGTGCTCTTCGGAGCCTGTGACGCCGTGACGGGCCGTGCCGTGACGGGCCTCCCGGCGCCGTGGCTCTTCTGAAGGCTGCACGGAGGCAACGACGTGACTCGGAATATAGTCTCGGCTGTGCGGGCTCACAGCCAGTGGACCGTTGCACTCTTCCTCAGAGAGGAAGACGGACAGCGAGACGAGACGGTGTGACGGACGGACGGAAAGAGTCGTGAGGTGGAGAGGCGCAGGACCAACGGCGAGCGGGGCGCGCGCGAGACGGAGAAAGTGAGAGATGGGGGGACGGAGGGAGAACCCCCGACCGACAGATGGAGACAAATGAAGTGACCAGAGGAGCGGGTGGAGCCACACCTGCAGTCCACAGCCGACTCAGTCAATGTCAGAGGGCGAACAGAGACACAGACGTATGACTCATCTTCACCCACCGGGTTTCAACCTAGTATTGGACTGCTCATTGATTTATCCGGCCCCCGGCTCGTATATGAACACACACACACACACATATTCACACACGCACACACACACCTGCAGCTTCGTGTCGCCACGTTCCCATGCCACTGTGTTTGTGAGCTGCGTTATATCAGAAGGGTGGCGCGTTACGAGGGAAAGATTGACATGCGGGGAGTGGAGAAAATGAATGGTGGAGAAAAGCAGATCGCTCCAGGAAAAGATTGTTTAAGTAGCAATAAAGTATTTGAGACAGGTCATTTGGCAGCCATGTGCAGCAGTGTGTGTGTGTGTGTGTGTGTGTCTGTGTCTGTGTCTGTGTCTGTGTCTGTGTGTGTGTGTGTGTGTGTGTGTGTGTCTGTGTCTGTGTCTGTGTGTGTGTCTGTGTGTGTGTGTCTGTGTGTGTCTGTGTCTGTCTGTGTGTGTGTGTCTGTGTCTGTGTCTGTGTGTGTGTGTGTGTAAATCAGGACAGTTATGAGCTGTGCAGACAGATCACCAGGCCAGAGCATCAGACACACACACACACACACACACACACTGTCCTAATGTGGACCATGCACACACTCTCGCACTCATTAATCACTGAAGCTGGTGGCTCTGACAGGTAAGCAGAAGGTACGACAGTGGCTCACCTCTCTGGCTCGCCGCTCGGCAGGAATATAAACATCCGACACCAGACACACTCATGCCTTTCCACAAGCAGTACGCCGACGCACACACACACACACACACACACACACACACACACACACACACAGTGGGGGACACAACTTCCTAAGCTCCAGCCCCTCTCCTCCTCCTCCCAAGCCCAGACCCTGGCCTTTAACTTCCTGCTACCTCCTGCCTGTCCACTGATGGACTCCCACTCCACATAGCCATCTGTGATGTGAGCTGTGTACAGATGATCTATTCATTTCACCGGGACAATGTGGGCTGAATTCCCTGACAAAGATAAAGCAGAGTCCTGGACGTTAAAGCCTGTTCAATGTCAAATCGTTCTTGAGCATGGCGTTTAGTGCAGGACTAAGGTTTAATCTGTGCCCAGGAAACCACTTCTATAGAAAATATTTTAGCGTACAGTTCCATATTATAAAGCTGTTGATCCCAAAACTAATAGATAAAGTGAGAACATATTTACATTTATTCGACTCTCTTATCTACAGCAACTTACTGGAGGCATTCTGATTAACAGTCTTGCTCAACGACAGAACACATTTGTTCATTTTCTCAGCTCTGAGATTCGAAGGTCAGATGTTCTTACCACTTGGCCACTATGATAGGATCACCTGTTAATCTTCGCCTGTCCTCGGCATACTCCATTACAGTCCTATTCTATACACGTCTCCACAAGAGTGACAAACAGCGTGTTAAATCCCTTCAATACAGACGTGAATACAGAATATGTCTGGATGTTTAATTGTTTCTGTATAAGGTCGATCGAACCACCGGCATGCTGTTGTCGTCTGCAACACCTGAATTAACGATCACCTGACTCAATTTGGCTTGTTGAAGGACTGCACAAAAACACTTATGTTTTGGTGAAAGACATTTAAAACATCACGGCCCTATTACATCTCCGGGATTATAACTGTGTGTTATATAATAGAGAACAATAAGTCAGCCTACTGCCCATCACCTGGATTCAACAGAGGGAGCGTAACAGAACTCTAATAACTTGACGTTTGACGAACGCCTACAATGAAACACTGAAATGGAACAATTAGCTAATTGTAAATGACAGGGTGGATGTGGGCTTTGATCTAGAAAGTTCTATATTATAAAAGTCCAGTTTCATTTTGGACAAAATTAAGTGGTCTATACTTTACTATCGGGCTGTGCTTTACTAGTGGTCTGTACTGTACTAGTGGTCTGTGCTTTACTAGTGGTCTATACTTTACTATCGGTCTGTGCTTTACTAGTGGTCTATACTTTACTATCGGTCTGTGCTTTACTAGTGGTCTGTACTTTACTAGTGGTCTGTACTTTACTAGTGGTCTGTACTTTACTAGTGGTCTGTACTTTACTAGTGGTCTGTACTGTGCTAGCGGTTTGTACTTTACTAGTGGTCTGTACTTTACTAGTGGTCTATACTTTACTAGGGGTGTTTACTGTACAAGTGGTCTGTACTGTGCTAGCGGTCTGTACTTTACTAGTGGTCTGTGCTTTACTAGTGGTCTGTACTTTACTAGTGGTCTGTACTGTACTAGTGGTCTGTACTTTACTAGTTGTCTGTACTGTACAAGTGGTCTGTACTGTGCTAGCGGTTTGTACTTTACTAGTGGTCTGTACTTTACTAGTGGTCTATACTTTACTATCGGTCTGTGCTTTACTAGTGGTCTGTACTGTACTAGCGGTTTGTACTTTACTAGTGGTCTGTACTGTACTAGTGGTCTGTACTTTACTAGTGGTCTGTACTTTACTAGGGGTGTTTACTGTACAAGTGGTCTGTACTGTGCTAGCGGTCTGTACTTTACTAGTGGTCTGTACTGTACAAGTGGTCTGTACTGTGCTAGCGGTCTGTACTTTACTAGTGGTCTGTACTGTACTAGTGGTCTGTACTTTACTCGTGGTCTGTACTTTACTAGGGGTGTTTACTGTACAAGTGGTCTGTACTGTGCTAGCGGTCTGTACTTTACTAGTGGTCTGTACGGTGTTTACTGTACAAGTGGTCTGTACTGTGCTAGCGGTCTGTACTTTACTAGTGGTCTGTACTTTACTAGTGGTCTGTACTTTACTCGTGGCCTGTACTTTACTTGTAGTCTGTACTTAACTAGTGGTCTGTACTTTACTATTGGTCTGTACTTTACTAGTGGTCTGTACTTTACTAGTGGTCTGTACTTTACTCGTGGTCTGTACTGTACTAGTGGTCTGTACATTACTAGTGGTCTGTACTTTACTCGTAGTCTGTACTTAACTAGTGGTCTGTACTTAACTAGTGGTCTGTACTTTACTAGTGGTCTGTACTTTACTCGTGGTCTGTACTGTACTAGTGGTGTGTACTGTGCTAGCGGTCTGTACTTTACTAGTGGTCTGTACTGTGCTAGCGGTCTGTACTTTACTAGTGGTCTGTACTTTACTAGTGGTCTGTACTTTACTAGTGGTCTGTACTTTACTAGTGGTCTGTACTTTACTAGTGGTCTGTACTTTTCTAGTGGTCTGTGCACAAACACATACAGGAGGAGTTTTAACATTGACAGTGTATATGTAACCTTCCTTTCTCCTCGTTGCCTCCACTGCTGTAGTTTGAAATAAACCGCTATTCTTTCATTATGGATATGCTTTATTCCACTGTTTATTTTCCACATTCCCATATACAACTACTGCTCGCTCTTATTTTCTCTCTTCGTTTCGCTCTTCTCTCTTTTTCATGCCTATCTCTTGCCTTTTCTTTTTGCTTATCACAGCGTACTAAATCATCGGCGGTTTTCCAACTTGAAAATTCACCTGACGAGACCGCGGTTCGAAAGAAAACACGTTTGTTTTGTCGTTTTTCATTTTACCCCCCAAAAGTAGGAACCGAGTATGATGTATCTTCACACTGCGGAATATGTTCTCTCTGTAACGTGATACTATAACACACATCCAGGCGTGGAACACACTCACATATGGTTTGCCGCTGATAACTAAACCCTCCCTGTTTACTCCGGCTGTATAAATTTCAAGCGGCGTGGATGAATCAGCACTGTTTGTCGTTGAAGGTGTCCCAAATGGCGTGCACTTTGACCAAGAGCATAAGCACATCGGTTAGAGCCGACGCAATGGACCCTGGTAACCGTGGGAGGTCCAGCGTCAGTCTTCTCTAACCGCCGGATAGGACTGGGAGACAGTGACAGCATTCCACCCAGAGGACATCATTTATACACACCACTGACTGAATCTCTATCTCGCCAGCCAGATTATCCACGCACATCTTGGGTCAGCAGCTGACTTCTAATACAGCAGGCAGGAAGAGAAACGAGGAGGGGTGGACACCCAGAGAAGTCAGGAAATGAGCCGGAATCCACCTCGAGCTGGGCTAACGATGGAGGGGAAATGGAAACAGAATAATGGTACGCATCGGATGGACGCCGGCGCTGAAGTAACAAAAATGCCCTCACGAGGTTGTTTCCATTAAAGTGGAAATAATTGCCAAGGAATAGACACCGGGTTGATAAGTTGAATCGTGACGCGTCTGACCGCCGCGAGAGAGACCGCGAGTAGAACAGAAGTCCTGCACACTACGACACGTTCATTAGCATCGCGCCTCCGTCTGACGCTCTCGTTTTCCTCCGTAAAATGGGAAATTCTGAGCGGGACGCGTGAGCGTTTTTTTCCCCCGCCCGTCTTCTCAGAGACTGGAACACAGCGGAATTAGACGCGGTGGCTTTACCGCGTCACGCCGGTCCTTCTTTTAACTCGCCGTTTTCCGCTAAATCCGTCCTGCGTTAGCGGGCGGCGTCTCACCATCTACATTTAGTTGGCGCCGTTCGACGCCCATCGTATGTCACATCCCTGTGGGTAAGGGGCGTTTGTGGTTCGATTTCCTTATAATGTACCCGCTCATGAATGCGGTGATCCCAGCATAACAGGCTGCTTAATTTAGAAGATTAACGTCACTCGCGCATCCCCTCACACCCTACACCTCAGATCCACTTTCCTCTCTCTCTTTTCCCACAGGCCCCAATTTACATAGATAAATACATATTTATAGAGTTCTCATGACTGCTGGGGCCGCGGCTGGATTATACACCTGCTCAATCGCAGTCCTGTTTCATGTGGGTAAAAGAACATATCTGTCTCTGATCTAAGTGCTTGTGTGTTGGGTGTAGTTCATTTATATCAACCCGCCTGCCTGCGTCAATTCCCGCTGATTTAAAAGCATCTTTCCAGCTCTAGTTCCTCCTCTACCTGTGCTATCTGGAAACAAGGCAGACTTGTGTTTAGGGAAATAGCATGGGTGATGGCCGACCTGATTTTGTCCTCATCACTTTTTGTCCTTTTCCAGCAATCAAGGGCATCTTTTTTACATACTGAATGTACTTCAAAATAACTTTAACAATTTGTTTCCTAGAGGCTGCAGTGTATACCGGCGGAAGTGGCTCAGTGGGTTGAGTCGGTTGTTATACGTCGCAATAGGAGGTTCAATTAAATAGGATTTTTGGAAAAACACCTCCTTTCTCTCTGTTCCCGTCATGTAGCAGAGAGACTACGACCGCTCACTACGTTTCTCTTCTGTCCTCCTGCTTCAATCCGCCTCCTGACTCTGACTGCACTCCACCATAAGTGGTATAAACGGGCAGAATTAAGAGCAATTGCCCCCCTCGCGGGAGAGGTATGGCGGAATATTTGCCTTTTAAATCTTTCGAAGTTCCTCCTGCTTTGCACTTGGATGGGTTTCTAATCACCCTGAGACGACGTTGACTGTGAAGGATCTCAACAACAGCTGCAATCATCACTGCTTGAATTCGACCAAAACAAATAGGGGCGAATAAAAAGAAGAGCGATTACCTGTCGCAGTCATTTAGTCCGTGATGTAATTGGGTTCTCTGAAATATGACACTCCTCCGATCAAGTGGCATTTTTCATCTCGAAGAGCGACCAATCCGAAGCCAACAGGGATTCTCCGTCATCTCCATTAAGGAACTGAAAGGTGAAAAGCTTTAATTAAATGAGAATGACTCACCAAGCAGGGCATTCTGCTGCTATTTTGTGTGTTGGAGGGACATTCATTGGTTAAACACCACAACCTCAAGTATTCTAAAGAAATGCTCCACGTAGGAAGTTAGAATATCGGCTCAAGTTAGATGCTCAGAGACAAACATTCCTACATCTGGTGAATACAGGTTACCATGACGTGGTTTACCGTGTCGGACCTAATGACCCGTTTATCGTAAACATTGGGTTCTGTCCAGAAGGAATGCACTAAAGGATGCCATCATCGAGGCAGTTAGGGTGAGGCTTTGTACATGGGTGACGTCCAAGTCGCGGTGACCCACAGATGAGCTTCTCTTGAACCGTGGTAATGAGGACAATTAAAGTGTTGTTAGTGAGTCAGGCCCCGGAGACACTATTAAAACACTTCTTTTGTTTTAATCTCTCTCACTGACACAATTTGGAGAAGGGGTTGTTGTTCCTGGCAACAGGAGTGAGCTAGCCAGTCGACCAATTATCCAACGGGGCAGCCGGCCAGTCAGTCAGACCTCCAGTTAGCCTCCCAGCCAGCGAACCAATCAGTCAGCCAGCAGACTACTGCAGTCGGTCAGTTAGACAGTCGGGCAACATACCAGCCAGTAAGCCTGTCAGCCTGAACACTGGCAAATTGTTATTAGCCTAATAAAGGCTAAACCATTTCAAAGGCCCCTAAGGCCAGGTAACCAGGGGTAACAGCTTTCGGGAAACAAGGGCCGGATTTGGGGGCATCGATCCCGAACCTCCTTCGCCCTCTCTAGTTTGAATCTCAAAGTGTGGCGATAATAAACCTCAGATCTCCAAGGGTCCTTATTGCTCTCGTCATTACCATTCGTTCAATCGGTTCCCTCCGCTCCGTTTGCTAATCAGGAACTGTTACCAGAATCTGTTTGTTTGTTTTCCAACGAGAGGATAATGTTGGCACGGCTCACATGCCACTTAAAAGGGACATATAGGAAATATGCAGGATAACAAACAAGCCTTCATTTAGCTCATGCGTCTTGACAGCTTGTGATTTGGAGCTGAACAGCACAGTCGCCCAGAAGGGAGGATGTTTAGATTAGAGATTCAAATTCAGTCGGACGTTGCGTTGGTGAACCTTTTATCGCGACGCGAAACGAACGTAACGACAGGAGTTTCGGTTTTCCAGACAGGACGTTCAAGCGTCTTCAACCCATTTATTAGAGCTGTCCCAAGTTGGACAGAGGTCATTGCCGAATAACCAGCTTGAAAACAGGAAGCGATAAGCTGCCGAATGACATTAGAGTCTGTCACGAGTGGTTAGGGGGCGTTGCTGCACTGTTTGTATTTCATTGAAGCACTTCCTGGGTTTTGGTTTATTAGTCACGGCTGTTTTCATTTAGTCATTAGTCCGGGCTATAAAGGGGATCTAGGATTATTCACAGTTGCTGAGCATTGTTTGTTGTTATATGTCACGGGATTACAGAGGTGAGTTAGTGTTGGTGTAGATTGCTATTGGTATATTGTAACGGATTATTATAAGACGCGATATGCGCACTTTTGTTTCCTTTATAACCAGTTAGCTTTTGTCGCCGTTTACGGTTTGTTTTATGTTGGCATACTTCAATAAACCCTTTGAAACGGATAACTACGACTCTGCATATGGCTCCCACCGCACTACGCCGATCTGTTCATGACAGAATGCTCAGCCACCCAAGAAGCCCGCAGAGCCGGACGGTGAGTGGATTCCTCGGAGGGGCAAGCTATAGCGCTCCGAGGTATGAAGCTCACCGTCAACCCACGGAGCAGCAGGAGCGGCGCTACACCTGGCAGGGTGATTGGGGGTCCGACTCCCTCTCCTCGGATGATGAGGAAGCGTTCTACGAGCGAGTGGAGGAGGACTCCCTGGAAGACGCCCTGCTATGGGACCCCGTCCTCAGTCGACTAGTCCCCGCAACATCGGACGTCGGCTGGGGCGGGCAGAAGACACCGCCCACTGTTCCGGGGCTGCAGACAGGGGGAGGAAAACCCCTGGAGCTACAGCCACTACCCCCGCCGGGGGAAGACCCTTTCAGACCACCTACATCCGGGACAGAGAAATCCCCGGAGGGGTTACATAAGCAGCCCCCGGCTGTCATTAGGGCGTGGTGGCAGGCATGGCTGGACTTTCAGGATCTGACGCCAGAGATCGCCTCCGCCACGCCAGCGCCCAAGATGGCTGCCGCCGTCACGCCAGCGTCCACGATGGTCCCCGCCGTCACGCCAGCGCCCAAGATGGCTGTTGCCGTCACGCCAGCGCTCAAGATGGCTGCCGTCGCCACGCCAGCGCCCAAGATGGCTGTTGTCGTCACGCCAGCGCCCAAGATGGTTGCCGCCGTCTCGCCAGCGTCCACGATGGCTCCCGCCGTCCCGCCAGCGCTCAAGATGGCTGTTGTCATCACGCCAGCGCCCAAGATGGCTGCCGTCGCCACGCCAGCGCCCAAGATGGCTGCCGCCGTCACGCCAGCGGCCACGATGGTCCCCGCCGTCACGCCAGCGCCCAAGATGGCTGTTGCCGTCACGCCAGCGCTCAAGATGGCTGCCGTCGCCACGCCAGCGCCCAAGATGGCTGCCGCCGTCACGCCAGCGTCCACGATGGTCCCCGCCGTCACGCCAGCGCCCAAGATGGCTGTTGCCGTCACGCCAGCGCTCAAGATGGCTGCCGTCGCCACGCCAGCGCCCAAGATGGCTGCCGCCGTCACGCCGGCGTCCACGATGGTCCCCGCCGTCACGCCAGCGCCCAAGATGGCGGTTGCCGTCACGCCAGCGCTCAAGATGGCTGTTGTCGTCACGCCAGCGCCCAAGATGGTTGCCGCCGTCTCGCCAGCGTCCACGATGGCTCCCGCCGTCCCGCCAGCGCTCAAGATGGCTGTTGTCATCACGCCAGCGCCCAAGATGGCTGCCGTCGCCACGCCAGCGCCCAAGATGGCTGCCGCCGTCACGCCAGCGTCCACGATGGCCCCCGCCGTCACGCCAGCGCCCAAGATGGCTGTTGCCGTCACGCCAGCGCTCAGGATGGCTGCCGTCGCCACGCCAGCGCCCAAGATGGCTGCCGCCGTCACGCCGGCGTCCACGATGGTCCCCGCCGTCACGCCAGCGCCCAAGATGGCTGTTGCCGTCACGCCAGCGCTCAAGATGGCTGTTGTCGTCACGCCAGCGCCCAAGATGGCTGCCGCCGTCTCGCCAGCGTCCACGATGGCTCCCGCCGTCCCGCCAGCGCTCAAGATGGCTGTTGTCGTCACGCCAGCGCCCAAGATGGCTGCCGCCGTCTCGCCAGCGTCCACGATGGCCCCCGCTGTCACGCCAGCGCCCAAGATGGCTGCCACCGTCCCGCCAGCGTCCACGATGGCTCCCGCCGTCACGCCAGCGCTCAAGATGGCTGTTGTCGTCACGCCAGCGCTCAAGGTGGTTGCCGTCGTCACGCCAGCGCCCAAGATGGCTGTTGCCGTCACGCCGCCGCCCACAATGGCTGCCGCATCGCCGCCCACAATGGCTGCCGCATCGCCACCCACAATGGCTGCCGCATCGCCGCCCACAATGGCTGCCGCATCGCCGCCCACAATGGCTGCCGCATCGCCGCCCACTATGGCTGCCGCATCGCCGCCCACAATGGCTGCCGCACGCCGCCCACGAGGGCCGCGCCACGACGACGCTCAAGATGGCCGCCGCCACGACGACGCTCACGATGGCCGCCGCCACGACGACGCTCACGATGGCCGCCGCCACGACGGCGCTCACGATGGCCGCCACGACGACGCGCACGACGCCACGACGCGCACGATGGCCGCCGCCACGACTACGCTCACGATGGCCGCCGCCACGACTACGCTCACGATGGCCGCCGCCACGACTACGCTCACGATGGCCGCCGCCACGACTATGCTCACGATGGCCGCCGCCACGACTACGCTCACGATGGCCGCCGCCACGACTACGCTCACGATGGCCGCCGCCACGACTACGCTCACGATGGCCGCCGCCACGACTACGCTCACGATGGCCGCCGCCACGACTACGCTCACGATGGCCGCCGCCACGACTACGCTCACGATGGCCGCCGCCACGACTACGCTCACGATGGCCGCCGCCACGACTACGCTCACGATGGCCGCCGCCACGACTACGCTCACGATGGCCGCCGCCACGACTACGCTCACGATGGCCGCCGCCACGACTACGCTCACGATGGCCGCCATCACGACTACGCTCACAATGGCCGCCGCCACGACTACGCTCACGATGGACGCCGCCACGACTACGCTCACGATGGCCGCCGCCACGACTACGCCAACGATGGCCGCCGCCACGTCGCCCACGATGGCCGCCGCCACGTCGCCCACAAGGGCCGCCGCCACGTCGCCCACGATGGCCGCCGCCACAACGCGGTCTCTCAGCCGCACTAGATGGCGGCCTCTCAGGCCACCGAGGCCTATTCAGGGCTGGACCTGCGGTCCTGGACTGACCCTTTTGGGGGTGGACTGTTGGTTCTCTCCTGTTGCTCCCGTTTTGTTTTTTTTTTCTTGTTATCTTTCGGCTATCTGGGGAGCTAGCCTTTTGGTGGGGGATACTGTCACGAGTGGTTAGGGGGCGTTGCTGCACTGTTTGTATTTCATTGAAGCACTTCCTGGGTTTTGGTTTATTAGTCACGGCTGTTTTCATTTAGTCATTAGTCCGGGCTATAAAGGGGATCTAGGATTATTCACAGTTGCTGAGCATTGTTTGTTGTTATATGTCACGGGATTACAGAGGTGAGTTAGTGTTGGTGTAGATTGCTATTGGTATATTGTAACGGATTATTATAAGACGCGATATGCGCACTTTTGTTTCCTTTATAACCAGTTAGCTTTTGTCGCCGTTTACGGTTTGTTTTATGTTGGCATACTTCAATAAACCCTTTGAAACGGATAACTACGACTCTGCATATGGCTCCCACCGCACTACGCCGATCTGTTCATGACAGAGTCGCTGAAGTTGGTATCCCAAATTACATTCTATTCCCTATCTAGTGCCCTCGAATGGACTCTGATCAGAACCAGTGAACAACGGAATATGGTGCCATTTGAGATTGGGATACGGCCAAAGAATCACCAGAGCTACAGCTCAAAAGGGCCTGTGGTGGAGGGGGGGGGGTTATATTCCGTCCTATGTACAATAGTGTGACGCCAAGAGGCAAGCGCTATTCTTCTCTCTAATTAGCGGGTCATCGGTACTGTTATGGTACTGACCTCATCTGACCTGTGCTTTGTTTCAGGGACGTCAGGACTTCCTGATAACGCACAGAAGGTGTGACGATACCAAAATGTGGAGGAGGAGGTGAATTAAACAGGATCGTGTGAACGTGACCGAGCGAGAACGGAGGTTATATTAAAAGTAAGAAAGAAGAAATAGCGAAGGAAGAAGGATTAAACGAAGGGATGAAGTGGAAACAGGGTGCCGGGCGAACTCTTGAAATAGAACGTCTATTTACCAGAGATTGATTGCGCACCATTTCTCAAAGGTCACAACAAGAGACACCGCTTTCATTTCCATAATCTTGATAGTAACGCTGTAATTAGCGCATTATTTACACACACACGGTCCTGGAGATCTCCCTGGATCACTTTGAGTAGGCCATCAACTCTCTCTCTCCACTCTCAAACCGTCTCTCTCATATCTTTTTATTTGTGACTGTTTGACCTCACCCTCTCTCTCTCTTCCCCATCCACCTCCTCCCTACTTACTCCCTCTGTAATTGTGCAGCTTCTCCTCTACTCGAGAAGTTAACCAGTAGTATTTAGTGGCAAAGCATTTTAGTTTACATTTTTCAAATTCAGGCACTGTAGGCTTCCCTGCATTTTCGATCGCAACAGTTAGTTTGGGGGAATGGATGCTCAGACAGTGTTAATGTTTCAGTGTTACATTTCTAGTGTTGATTGGAATAGATTAACTCTGATATTAACTGTAATTGATTTAAAATAACAAGAAGGTCGCAGTTCATGGCCGCAGGAAGTCATTTTGACCAGGGGACATTTTGTTATTTTCAAAGAGTACTAGTGAATACTGTGAGCTAAGTGTCTACTGGTAAAAGTCGTTGCTAAATGAACACCACTCAAACGCTGATGTTCCTGCGCCAGGATTCGTCCTTTTGCTACACCTCACATCTGTCCGTGACAGCAAGATACAGTATCTGGGGTTCTCTGTGAAGTTTGGAGACAACGTGACTTCATGTTTGGATCTTCTCATACTCCTCCCAGATTTCCCTAAAATATTTTAGGAATAACATTTATTTCATCCCATGGGACCTCAGATATTGCATAAAAGCTTTTATATTGTGTCGAAATGGGAATTCTTTCCTGGAATCACCTCAGCTACATCTCCTGGGAAAGCTAGCTTGGGGAATTGAAATAGCAACACTGCTACAGACTGCATTCAATTAAACTTAGGTTTTAAAGCATTATTATGAACTATATGAATCAGGAAATAATGTCTCTGAGGGGGCTATAAACGTATTCTAAAAACCTTGTAATTTGCATACTATATGAATCAACGCTTAGATAAAATCCCTTTAAAAGCAATATCACATTTTGAAATTAAGTTACTGTAAATGCTTGTAAAAAGACAAATCACCAGGTCTGGAAGCATTTCCAGTGAAGTACTATGCCGATAAACGTTCTCAAGGGAATTATTTTTAAGGCTATATAAAAGGAACCATTCCAAAAATGTTGGATTTTTCCATAATTGCATTCCTGAAGAATTATAATTACTTCCTATGACATTATCCTTCTGTTATACATTACACATTAAATAAGCATGATTATACTGGTAGGCGTTTGTCATATGGAACCATTAATTTATGCACAGATCTTTAATAATCCAGGAGGGTTTGTCAAGGGTTTCTCTGCTCTGCATCTGACCATTTAAACAGGTTACTCAACATCATTTCTATTTTATAGAATTTATACAGACCTCCCGTTTGGTTCTACATTTGCTCATTGGTCAATGTGCTTTACTCTATCAAAGTTACCAGCAACATGTGTGTTAAAGGATTATCACGCCCCGCGCAGGGTTTCCTTCTGCACTACACCTTGAACGTGACAAAGTTGATGCACAGAGGCAATGAAAAACTCCCTGAGGGGTCGAATTTAAGACGAAAACCTTGAGAGGAACCAGGCTCTGATGGCTGGCCAGTCCTTATCTGTCTGTGCCGGGTGCATGTTTTATAGTTGAATAATTATGACAGATTGGAATCCGGAACCATCATGTATCGTCAGCTGAGGGTTCTGAGGGTTCTGCTAGCTGTCCTTAGGGCTGGTAGGTCCCACGTTCTGGTCAGTAGGCACGTGTCCCTCTAAATGTAAACAGGAAACAAGACACAAGAAAAAGTTTGGCACCCGAGTTCCCTACATCCCAGACACAATGCTATAGCAGAGTAAATCCTGGGTGATTGCCCCGTAACAGCCCATTTGGTGCAGCGATAATTTCATTATTGATTGGTGGGCGGATAAAGGCTACACTAGAAATATTTGATGAGAACTCTCATTGCGCAGAGGGTGTAGCTCATTCTGATGTACTGATCTCCTTGCTATCAATTGATATGCCACCTCTAATGTTAATGAGGACGTCTAGAGTGTGTGCCAGCCTGTGTTAGAATAAACACCCATAGCCGTTTATTTTAACTTGTTCAGCCACACTGTTCAGCAAAAAACACCAGTGTTCAAGTCCTGTTCTAATTGATTGTGAAGTTTTCAAACGGAACATTTCTGTCAGAATAATCCAGAGAATTGTCAAGTGCTAACACCAATTTATTTTTTTACAGTTTGTTTTTCCAAATTCTTAATTCTAGTTATTGTTTAAATATACATTTCCTGAATATATCTTGAACATTTGCTCAAACATTCATGGCCGTCTTGAATCAATAAGTTCACATGTGAACAAAAATCCAAATTAAAAGAAACATTTCCGGACATTTTCCTTAATAACAAAAATAGGCTCATTGGAGAGGCTTTTACTGCCGAGGCCAATAGAGACCGTATGTAAAGTTTTCTCATCTCATCTCCTGCGTTGAACGCGTATGAGGCTTCCATTTAGCAGATCAAAGACTAGCGTATTGGCTCCGTTTTTTTTAACCACCTTCCTATTAGTTTATTTAAAAAGCCCACTGTCACTTTGATGTTTCCACCAAAAACTAAAAGCCTGGTGTCTGGTCTTAATTTTGCTCGTTGTCTACGATAAAGTGCAAAAAGATTGACAGGCAGGCAGAGCATGCTCTTGCGGGAACATCTGATGCTTACGCATATCTAGCCTTTAATCAGGCCTTCTTCCGCTTCTCTGACCAGCAGTCCTTCCACTCATCCAACATCCACCCAAATCCACAATCAACAGAAAGCTCTCTTCACCTCCTTTCTCCTTTCTTTGCAATAAATGCTGATCACCTTAGGTGGTTGTAAATCCAAGACCTGACAGAAACAGACCATTTGCCATTCACGTTGTCTACCTAAAGTGCCTCGTCTTTGGTGTCTATCATTGCTGTTCAGGATTATTATTCACGGAAGAACCGTTTGTACTTCACACATTCTCTCCATCGTTTACACGGTGTACAAAACTTGAAAGGAGTCCTTTAATATACATACCACGGGACTAAGTCCAAAGCAAATAACTCTGGTTCACTAAACCAGATGACAGGTTTACAGTATGTTAGGCTTACTTAATTCATAGAGAGCTACACACAACTATCTGCTCTTCCTGGCTCTGTCTGGACCACACCACACAGAAGATTAGGATGGGCTAGTAAGTACAGACACTGGACAAAGAAAGATTGGAAAAAAGTGTTATGGAATGAACCTGGAATATAAGTCTGAGGTGTTAAGATCACACAAATAAACTTTGAGAGACAAATAAAGTGTTTCGGAGTAAACGCTGGAGTAGACGGAGTTATTCCGTGCGGAGATTCACAAATGGTCCAAACATTTTATTAAATAAACCCCTCGCAATCGTTTCTGATGAGATACGAACACCAACTCACTGGCACCTCGGATGAATCAAAGATCAGCGTAACCGTTGCCAAGGCATTGAAACAGCCCACGTGTGCCAACTGGCAGACAGATGTATGCGAAAGATAGCAGGTCCTGACAGGCAACATTAGAGAGAGCGGGTGGGCGAGAGACTAAAACATATTGTTGTATCATAATTTTATTGACTGCATAACTCGTGATTGTACTCAGGTCTGCTGACTGATATTTGCTTATTGCATTATCGGATTAGTAACTGGCAACTGATAAATGTACTACGGGCTAAATTAACTGCTTGTTGTAGAACACGATGAAGGTTGATTAACGCTACGAAGATGGTTTCTTGTCTTCTGACTCCATGTCTTTTAGCTTAAAAATTTTAATTTTACAGACTATAAACAAGGATCTGAGAGTAACAGATGATAAGAAACCAGTAACTGAAATCTGGATTGGGGGGTTGGGTTTTCATGGGAAAAAAGCACCTACAAAACTTCAATCTGTCCCAACCGCGTAGTTAGTGTTATTAAATATGTTGCCTGCTCTGCGTAATTGTTCGATGGAAGGTCCCATCTGTAGACTGATCATTCCAGACGTTCAAACATCAAATCAACACGTTGACTTCATTCCGGAAGTCATTCTGCACACTGAGAAATGCATGTTTCAACAAATTCCCGCCCGAACTATAGGTTCCTCAGTTAACTGTTGTTTTGTTGTTTATCGGACACTGGTAACCATTAACATGAAGGAACAATAAACAAGTCTGAGTAACCTCTGAGATGGTGTTTTTATCACATGGACAGTTACTCAAGAAGCCCTGTGAGAAAGACGAGAGATAATAGGAGGAGGACAGGTTAAGTGAAGCACCCCCGCGGCTTTTGAGGAGCGGCCTTAGCCGGAGTCACCTCCAGGGATAGCGATGGCACGCGTGTGGCATGTTGGGAGGAGGAGTAATGGGCTCCTGACGGAAACACGCGCGACTTAATGGGATTACGCAGAGAGCCGCTAATCGTCAGAGAGCAGGTGGAGAATTAAACAGTGAGGGGAAGAAAGGGAGACAGAAATGAAAAGAGAGGTTCGGAGGGAGAGCGAGAGAGACACACACAGAGGGACAGAGATAGTTGGAAAGGGAAAGAGTGACACAGAGGTAGGGATGGACGGAGAGAGAGAGAGAGAGAGAGAGAGAGAGAAAGAGGAGATTGAAGAGGATGACGAAGAGTCAGGAGAGAAGTCACACAGAGGACAGAAGTATAATTATGCAACTATCTCACTAATTATTATCCGTTTGTTATAGCCCCAAGTTCCGCACTTTATTATTTCACGGCAATTCCCTCAAAGTCTATCTTTTGCATGCGCCGACGTTGGCAGAAAGGGTGACTGTCTCTCATTGGGTTGAGAAAATGATTATAAAACACCACCTTCTGTTTTTGAGGGATAATGATTATCATAATGCATTGGTATACATCAACACTGTGCTTTAATAACTTGCCCTATAATCGCTATTTAGCAAAGTCACAGTAATGAAAGTGGTTACAACGAATGAAATACAAAGGCATTGCTTGATAACTGCATGGTAATGGCTGTTGCATAATCACTGGTACTAATCAGGAAGCTACACGTGCTAAATGAAAATCCACATGAGCAAAAAACGGTTAGAACCAGGCAAAACCGTTCATTAAAAAACACATTATTTCAATTTCATTATAACAATTGTAAATGGTCCACAGATAACCATTAGAAAAGCCTACAAAATCAAAAATCAATCCTACAAGGTTATTCAAGTGGTTCTCTTAGGAGACGTTTAAAAGAGGCTCTTATTGGTGATAGATTTGGTTTCCAACGACGCAAAGATGACTTACGTTAAGGCGGATAGAGCCCTGGTGGAGAATTTAACAACTCTCCTAAACAAAACAAACCAGAAATACCAACAAGGTACCTCATTCTGGTCCGATAACTATATATTACTTTTGAAAGTATTTGTACATATTTGTTGTATATGGCAAGTCACTTCAGTATTGGAACTGAATTATGCTATATCACTATCCTCCCAAAGCATCTGCTTTAACATCTGCAAAGAGAAACTTTAGTAAAGGGCTAAAAAGGAACCCTGCAAACCGTGTCCTGTGTGTATATAAGCATATAGCTGTCAGGTGTTCATTTGCCCTCTCATACTGAATAAGCCTATAAATGTTGGAGGTTAATCTCCTTGAAATGTTCCTCACTTGGGAATTACATCTTTTGTACAGTAAGCTGTTTTCTAAGGTCTCCTGCACATATACCAGGAAACCAATGCAAAATAATTTATTCATCTCCAAAAAACACATTTAGGCGTCTCTATGCTTAGACTTAGGTTTGAAGGATTGTGGAAATATACTGCAGTTCCTGTGTCTCATCCCCTGCAACAAGACAGAGGAAAGGAGCGATAATATGACAATGCTTCGTGCATTTCATTAAATATGCGCCTGTTTGATTCACGATTCTATAATTATAGAGTACATATAACTGTGTGTTTTATGTCATGCCAGTGTTTGTTATGCATTGCTGTAAAGTCCCACGGCAGGGGATCTGACGTCTGTCTGTCTGTCACCTGTTTCCCTAATCGCGGTCCTTATTTTTCTATTTTCATAGTGTGTCTTGTCAGTTTTTTGTTTGGTGTCGGCCAATTGTCCGTTGGCTGTGTCTCGCATAGTGCTTTTTGTGTTATCGATGTAGCGAATGATGACTGTAGGAGCTATTTTGAGTTTAGGTTTATATAATCGGTTGTGCTGTTGGAGCACTGGTATGTTTTGTTGGATTTAGGATCTTTTATTTTGTAGGGACTTTTAGTTTGAAAGGCGATGAGAGGGTTTAAAGGTAAAGATGGCCGCCTCTCACTTGCTAGTACAAAAGAAAAAGAACAAGAAAGCTGTTGGAACGTACAAAGCATACAGTTCTTTACATCGCTATTGAATCGCTATTTGAATCGGTATTTGAGCCGTTGGAATTCCTGTTGAACACTTTTTTGGACATTAGTTTGATATTAAGTTGTGCCTTTGTTAACCACCATTCTTACCAATCGTTTGTTGGATTACTGGAGTCCATGCTTGTCTGCTACTAACAACCTAATCACCTGCCCGCTGCCTGCCTTGCTCTGCTTACCTGCCCTGCTTACCTATCTGCTGGAAACCCCTCTCATCAACCGCAAAAAGGTACAACTTAAGGTTCTCTGTGTTGGATAGCTTGTCAAAGAAACTAGTGCGTCCCAGCTAAGAGTGGTCCGCCATTACAATGACGATGTTTCTCGTGCCAGAACACAAGTGCTTGTGTACCGTGTGCACGCATGTACTGTTCATGAGAGCATTGTAATGTGTCTCAGACGCACCCTTTTTCTAACTGAGCATCAGGGCACTGCCTCAAGGAGTGGCCATCTGGCCCGGGGCTTTAAAATGCAGCCCTTGTTCGCCTCACAGCCGCTAGCCTTGAACACAACTCGGCCGCCCATATAAGGTACAGCTGCCCCCAATCTGGCCTCGTCAGGAGTGATGACAAATGGAGCTCTTTTGGTCTTGATTACATCTATTCCACTTTTTGTCAATAAAGGACCTCCGGCGCACAGAACACGTGCACTGTGTCCATTCCCTGTGTTGAACTATAAATACACAATTGGCAGAGCCAATTGTAGACATAGAGGAAATGAAACCTAAAGTAAGAAAGGCTGCCATGCGAAATGTGAATTCCCAAAAGTCACAGCAGGAGAACTGGGAGTCCTCCACTCCACGACCAACTGGACCGAAGATTCAACAGGCTAAATATAGTTGAACTTGTCTTGACGACACCTATTATGGAGCTTGTATTGGCAAATATCAGTAAGAAAATTTGGGATTATTACATTTGGGATTGTTAAACATAGAATGCCTACTTCAGTGGGAGAAATTTGGGCTCGAAATACCAACAGAATATTTAACATTTAAGGTAGGCCTAAGACAGGCTTTTTACCAACTCACTGTGTAGGCAAAGTCCTCATTTAAATGTCACTTTTTCATTATGATCTACATGGCTTTATTTGATTATGAATTGTAGTTTGGGCACTTCATGACTAATTTATAATGAAATAGGTATAGGTAAGTGCTGGTTCAGAACGATACAAAGAATGGTGGTATCTTTTGTCTTGCTAACAACCACTGGACTGTAGTGGACATAAGAGCCTTATTGTATTTCACAGCCTCATAGCATACAATGGTATTAATTCATCCAGAGCTTACTCGCACATCAGCGCAACAAAGTGCACGTGGGCGCGTGTGTTTGTCCCTTTGAGCAGTACAGCTATTATATTCACGATAGCACTGTTCAATGCATGTATCGGCTCGCAATAATAGCAGTAGTTATTTAAAAAGTGTATACCATCAGATTGACATTTAAGAAGATAGTTGGAGAATAAATTCCCTGATGGCGGTGGCCCTTTTTTCGCGGGATTATGCGCCCGGCCACACTGCACACGTCGGTCAGGAAGGGTTTGAGGAAGACGACGAAGAGTTCAATCCAATTTAGCAGCCGTGGGACGCGCTGAACCGGCAGGTCCGATCCACAGCGGCTCCACCTCGCCGATTACAAGACTTGAAGAATTCGCTATGAACGTCCTGGTGCCAGATACCAGCGGACGCCCTCAGGGATCTTGTAGAGCCCCGATTCGTCAGACGGTCGACGTGGTTTGGGCGGCACACGGACAGGACCGACAGCGTATCAGACAAACATCAGTGTACATTGAATAGCCGGACGTTTGTTTCACGGTCTAATGTTAAATCCGCGTTGAACACAAGCAAAAGGGGTGGCGGGCAGCGAAAAAACTCCAGTTAAAAAAGCGTTGCTCAGGCGTGAAGAAATGTAATTGTGACAGAGACAGAGTGTGCAGTTAATTAGAGAGATAGGCTAGTCTCCTGTACTCTATTGAGATGGAGCATATTGGAAGCATCGATCCAGGCGGATGCCCAGGAACACATTATACAGAAAGGACGTGAAGCCAGGAATCATTGTGTGGCCCACTTGAGTTTATATGATTAGACAAAAGAACTGACAAGAGACGGAACACAGCGATCGGTCTATCGCCGACAGATTTTTCAAAGCAAACTACACATCATCTGAGGTAAATTAATTCACATGTCATTGTGATCCGGTATCGCAAAAAACTACAGAAGTAATTCGACAGTGAGAAGCACTCTTAACATATGCGCGGTTTTAGTTGATAAAATTAGCCAATCACTATCAAAGTTAAGTCCATTATTTTTATTTATTTTTATATTCCATACATTACTCTTGTGCATCCCTAAATCAATCTGAGTAGGTTTTTCCAGATTGAGTAAAATATACTGCATGTGTTTTATGTAATTTAACATTTGAATTTTGCTGACAGAAGGGGCAAAGCATATAGCATTGCTGGTATAAACAATTCACTGGTCCCCATAAATATTCACTTATGAACAAAATGCTACCACAACATTTCACCAAATTAACAAAGCAGTCAACTAAAATTAGTGAATTCACACTATTTGCCTGAATTGTTTTGACCTAAGTACAGAACTAACCCTCACTTATATATTCGTATTCATAAATAAGTGACAAATTGAGTGAACAAATGCCTCAGTTAGCTGATATCCAGATGTAACTAGTTCACTGTAATAAGACAAATACATTCAAAGGTCCAAAATACCCCAGTCTGGTCCTGTCTGTAAGCAGGATATGAGTAATTACCTGTTCGCCAGCTCATAAAGACCTGTGATATGAGTCAGTGTGAGCAGACAGGGCAGCCTTACTTTGAGGGCAGACCTGCTTTCAAATCGTTCACATGCTCTAACTGGGCTTGACTGATCTTGCCTGATATTCAATGGGATCCAATTTAACAGTCTTATAGATGTGTTGTGCAGCCTCTATCCACCTGGCACTGCAGGCCAGACTCAAGCGAACTATTTTCGTAATACAATTTCGAATCCGGGTCTAATTGAGTAGGCTCTGGTGGAGGAGGCCAGATTAATCCTAGTTAGGCCGTGGGGTTGGGGGTGAACGGTATTGGATGGGGGACTGCAGTTAATGGAACTGTGGGTCCGATCAGACTGCCAGCATTCTTCCAGTAGTGAACATAAAGCTCTGGTCAAAAGTAATGCACTATTTAATCATTATGCTCACAGGAAAGGTTTAAACAAGTGCTAGGTACCGTAGGAGGGAGCATTGCTATAAGTGTTTAGATACTGTAATGAATTAGACTAATTTAACGACACGCGATAACTTGCACACAATAGGGCATTATCAAATGACTTAATTATCACGCCATTTAAAATGGTTAATGAAGTTCGCGGATGACTGGTTCATGTTGTTGCTAGCCGACAGTAGAGACGGAGGTAAGCAAACTGGCATTGCCGTTCCCGAACCATGTCTTCCTCGCCGTCGGCGAAAAACAAAGATAATGATTGTAGACGTTAGGAGTAAGAGCATTGTCTCTCGATCCACGTCAACGGGGGTAGCTTTAGAGAGAGGCAGCAATTTTAGGGTTGAACTAGCTATCTAGCGAGCTAGCTCCTTTGCACAGTGATAATTGAAATGAAGCATCTCTGGCCTGCGGTGATGGTTTAATGTGGCTTAGTTTATGGTCAGCGTTAGGAGCAGTGGATGGAATGAATGCAGCTTGAATGGATGCATGCACCAGTCGATGATCCAGCCAAGTAGCAAAGGACGAGGATGCTAGGAGGTGCATATTACAGGGAGGAGGTGCATATTACAGGGAGGAGGTGCATAATACTGGGAGGAGGTGCATAATACAAGAAGGAGGTGCATATTACATGCAGAGGCCCCTGGTAATGTAGTGCACGATCGCAGGCAACCAGGCAAGCAAAGAGAATGGCCCTGATGTAGACGATAGGGAAAGTGTTCAAAACCACCATGTGTAAATACCCAGACGAAAGACTTTAATCCTCTCCGTCAAATTGAGGACCATAAATCCATTTCTGGACACAGAGGTCCGTATTTCTGTCAGTTCTTGCACATCTAAAGAATGGGTGTTAAACTGTTAAGTCGCCCCGCACAACAAACTATAATGACGCAGATGGAACAGATCAGTATGTTTAGCTTGGAGATTTTATTTTATTTGTGTTTTACAGTCATACAGTTGAGCAGTCGCGTAAACCCAAGTCAATTGGCCTGTGGAGTAGCAATCCACTTACAATATCCAACTAAAATGTACAAGATATATTACATAGTCCACTGTTCCACTTCTAAAACATCAAGTGGGAAAACACAGTTCTGAAATGCAAAACACATGAAAGTGGTTTCGTAGACGATTTAAAATAATACAACTTAGATTACAAGACGACACTGAGATTATCAAAGCATTTTCCTTGGCAGTGAATTGAGAAAAATCATAGCCCACGAGAGTAGCCAGAGAGGAAGAAAGGAAAACATTGGACCTGACAACTGCAGACAGGGACCAGGAAAAGGAAAACAAATCACCCTAAAATAAGCATTTGAGTTTATTGGATTGAAAACTGTATGGTTAACCTGAGATATCAGACATGTTAAGGATAAAACCAGAATAGCTCCTCTCCTCACTCAGGTATGAGAATGGGAGTTTGCGTGATTGGGTATATGATCACGGATACACACACACACACACTAACAGACACACACACACACGCACACACACGCACACGCACACAACGTTATCCTTGCATACAGAGATGGCCCGACCATAAAATTGCATATAGCTGAAGATACAACGACAGTTCTAGGTGCCTGCACAGGTAAATTAAAGGTTGGCTACACAAACATCTCTCTGAGACCTCAAAGGGAGTCATTTGATATGGTTCAGGCATTGATGTGGAGAGAACATGCAAAACCATATTCACTCAATACGCCAGTGTGGGTTTGCCACACATTTTATTGACACGAATGTTGTAACAATTTATTGAAATACTGTAAATAAATGAGGCTGTCCAATGGGTCCGATTTTTTTCTTTTTTGTTCTCACTTATACAATATATATTTTTTAACTCGACATATATAATGTTGTCCGAGTGGTGGGCACTAGGTTCCAGGTTTGAATTCGGTGAGTTGTCTCATTTCAATCACTGGTTTATGTTTCTCCTTGCTTAGCGTTGTTATCCAGTTACATTCTGCAATAGAGGTGAGTTTTTGAGGTTTCTATATATCGCTGTGTTGCTTTTCATTGTTTAGTTGACGCTTTGATAAGCCCACTTTATTTTCAACCAGTGTATGTCTGTTGCGTTCGTTGTACGTGTTCGTTTTTGATTGAAGTAATAAAACACCACAAACGTGATTATTCTGCTGGTGAGGTTGACATTACACGCTCTATATTAAGTGAGTTTGTGACAAATGCGATCATTGACATTTAAATTGGACTCGTAAAATATATTATATATGTAAATATACAAACATTTTGGGATGTGAATGAAAACGATATTATTAGCCATGTTTTAGTACACTTCAAAGCCAGAGTGACATGCCTTTTACATTTATCCAAGCTAATGTGTTTGATTACTTTTTGGCTAATAGAATCTTTTGATCGTAGGTGGTATGGCTGGACTAATTTAGCGAGGTCGATAAGCAAGTTTATGTAAAGCTTTAAGCTTTATGTTAACAATATAACTTTAAAGTCTCCCCTAGCCTTGACAGCTAGGTAGCCAGTGTAAAGAGGCTAAGACTGTGGTAAAATATCTTTGTTCTAGTATCTAGCAGCCCGGTTAAGTACTAATGGGAGTTTGTTTGTTGATTTATTAGGATAACCAGAGAATAGAACATTGTATTAACCTAAACTTGAGGTAATAGAGACATAGATACAATTTTCTGCATGATTATTTGAAAAATAGTGTCTGAATTTTTCGATGATGGAAAAATGCTGTCCTTGAAATATATTTCACATGTTCGTCAAACGAGAGATCCGTCCAAAGCTTGTCGGCCTTGATCCTTTTCAGTCTAAAGAGGAAGTGATGAGTCAAGGAAATAGCCATATCGATATCTATTAGCGAGAGACAAACCGAAGGAGTGGATTTGTGGTTTGTGGTAATTAGCTGTCTACTAACTAAACCACTGATGTCAGAGATGTTGCCCAGGTAATGGGAAAGGTTATAAAGGATGAGATGAAAAGCAACTGAGAGAGTGAGTGATGGATGAGAGCGAGAGAGCAGAAGATGCGGAAGAAAAACTATGCAGGTTCATGCAGATTTGTAAAGGGCACCGTTTACAAATCTATCACACATTCGACGAGGCCTGGATTGAGGGATTAGCTTGTATTACTTAGGCAGCTTTTGTTGAATAAAATCCTTGGTGCAAAAACCCAGGCAGACGGTTTCACACAATACAAGAAAAACCTTTAGAATCCTCTGTTTCTCTCTCTCACTTCCATATCTCACATTTTCTCCGTTCCCTATCTCCTTCTCATTTTCCCCTTCCCTCAAATTATATTTCTCCTCGTCTTGCCCTCTCTTGAAGCCTCACATTCTATTTTGTTCGCTCGCTCGTTCTGGATCTCATTCGCTCTCTCTTGCCTTGTCTTTTGAAAATAGCTTCGCATATGCAGCCTCTGGTCTTTGACCTAGAACAGTTATTTCGCGAGCGCCCTCATTTTCAAATGCTCATTCGTTTGCGTGTCTTCATTTTCTCTCCTGCTGGGACTAGAACCATTTTTTAAATTGAAAATTGATAGGGACCGAGTGTTCTGGCTGCTTAGCACGAACAAATAACGATAAACGAGACAAAAGTCAAAGACCCAAATTCGGGGCGCTAACAGCGGACTGGGCCTTGCCTCCATGAATATAATAAAGCTTTTTTTAAATGCTCACGAGTCAGGCTTTAGGCCAATTCACAACAATGTTTCTGCCGTCATGCTAATCAGAAATGATGCCTTTAATATATAATTCACATTGTATAGGGTGTTGTGGTTTTCATCTAGATGTGAATGACTGTTATCTCGCTAATTGATTTCGCAGTAAATCAATCTATGATTTAAACATATGCTTCATCACAAGAGCAGATTTTCTCACACATTTTTGCCCTTGAACACAGATGTCAACGTTGGCTGTTATTTGTCGTTAGGGCAGTTCTCCGTTATCCTATCTCCGCTTTAATTTGAACATATCTTAATTTAAGAGAGCTTGTTACAATGCGTTCCAAATAACTACATTCACATGATGAATAACTGTGTTTTCTAATACAGTGCCTTTGAAAAGTATCCAAACAATGTATATATGACATCATCCAATGCTGACATTGAATCATATGCATCCTCCGTTCACACCTGCATCATCAACAACAACGTCACCACACATAAACAAATCAAGGCCTTCCCCATCCAGAAGCCTTGTACATCGGTACATTAGGCAGTTGACTGCGTAATGCCTCAATTACTTTTTACCTGTCGCTCTCACCGCCACAATCATGAAGTGCTTTAAAAGACCCGTATTGGCTCACCTTAAGTTCGGCCTTCCTCCAACTCTGGACCCAGCAGTTAGCCGATCGCCATAACAGGTATACGGTGGACACCATCTACACTAGATTGTTGATCTGAACACCTGCACATTTACTTTTCCATATCCAACCAATTGCACATCCTTACATTGTACACTGCCCTGCATATCATTTTTTCACTGCACTGTTTGCACTTCTGTTTTAATGTGAACTGCATTTTGTCGTACTGTACTTGTGCTGTTCAATGACAAAAACGTTGAATCTAATCTAATATTATAGAGTACATGTAAATGCCACGTTTGTAATGTAATTTGCCTTTAGTAATATAGAAACAAAACAAATCATAAACCCATTACGAGAGAAATTAAAAAACACACACGCAATGAATAACATTTTTCTCAAATAACTATTTTAATGCTTTTTGAATTGATTTGTTTGTGTGAATGGTAAAATGTATTAATTTTCTCCCTAAAGTAAAGTCGATTCATTTCTTAGAAAATAGAATGCCCATTCTTTGCATCAGCTTGTGTGATTTATTTCACTTGAAATGCATTTATCCAGTCATTCTTTTATCTGTATGGAGTCAGATACTCTTTAATATACTTTGTAATTACATTTGCATCGCCTTATACGAGCAGCATATATGTTACACATTTATATGAAATATTACTGCACTACAACTCCATTTTATTACCTCAGCTCATACCTTACATATTTAATTCTCATCCAGTATATTTTATTTATGGATCAGGGTGAAAGCTATATGAGGTACAGTATATAAAACGTCTTAATGGGGACTCTGGGTGCCGACTCGACTCCCGGCACTCGTTTCATGTCTGAAGTGACTGATTTACTGAGATTAATTGTCTCAGTGAGTCGCCCCTTTGTATCTTCTGCTTTCCACATTTCTGTTTTCTGTGTGGACCGTTATTGTTTTCTTAAGAAGGATGCTTGGAGACTTGGCATTACACGTATTTTATTGTCTTAATGCCCATATGATGCACGTGTGGTAACATAGTGTTTCCATGCTTGAAGTGGATATAAAAAATATACACACCCCTGCAATGCCTGGTATTTGTAATGTGATAAATTAAGAGATAAATGATAAATCATGTAAGAACCTATAGTGTGATTAATTCATTTAAAACAAAATGTAGATCTTTGAGGTGGTTAATATAAAAAAACAATAACCTGGTTGCATAAGTGTGCACACCCTTAAGCTAATACTTAGTTAAGGCACCTTTTGATTTTATTACAGCACTCAGTCTTTTTGGGTTGGAGTCTATTAGCATGGCACATCAAAAGTGCTTCAAATCTGTCCGATTGTGAGGACATCTCCTGTGCACAGCCCTCTTCAGATCACCCCACAGATGTTTAATTGGATTTAGGTCTGGGCTCTGGCTGGGCCATTACACAATGTAATCTTCTTCTAGTGAAGCCATGCTTTTGTGGATGGGGGTGTGCACACTTATGCAACCAGGTTATTCTCCTCAAAGTGTTTTGTTATTTTTTCAATCGAATTGTTCACGTTCTAGGTCACATTACTGGTGGGAAAAGTTCTGACATGATTGATCTTTCTCTCATTTTTTCACCTCACAAAAACCTGGGATGTGTAGACTTTTTAAATCCACTGCACGCGTCATGATACCTTTTCATTTGTTGTAACGCTTTTACATAATGTCGTATAATGTCTCTACCTGTCATCATACAAGGTTTACAGAGACATCGAGGTTTGGATGGGGATTCGGACAAGGATCACACACTCAAATCACACGGGCAGAAGAACATTCTAGAAGAACAACCTGTAAAGTGTGGTAGATTAAACCGGGGGTGGGGTGGGGGGCTTGAGTGTGTTTGACCAATCAGTGTTCAAGGACGGAGGAGGAGATGGTACCGATGAGAGAGTGTCATAAGCAAGATAGTGATTCACCCAGCACAACGGATAAACATGATATAGTATTTAGCCGGCGGGAAAGCAGGACCTTGGAGTGAGTCGCCGCGATCAATCGTGCCGGGGCCCCGGGCCAACTGCTGAGGCATCAACCTGTTTGGCACGATGCAACATAAAAGCGGTTAAACGCTGCACACGGTTCAGTTTAAAACAAAAAAGACAACAAAATAGCATTTGGACTTGAACTGTAACTTTTGGTGAGGTCATTGTGACAAGTGATGAGGTCATCATGACAAGTGATGAGGTCATCATGACAAGTGATGAGGTCATCATGACAAGTGATGAGGTCATCATGACAAGTGATGAGGTCATCATGACAAGTGATGAGGTCATCGTGACAAGTGGTGAGGTCATCGTGACAAGTGGTGAGGTCATCGTGACACGTGATGAGGTCATCATGACACGTGATGAGGTCATAATGTCAAGTGATAAGGTCATAATGACAAGTGATAAGGTCATAATGACAAGTGATGAGGTCATAATGACAAGTGATGAGGTCATCATGACACGTGATGAGGTCATAATGTCAAGTGATGAGGTCATAATGACAAGTGATGAGGTCATAATGACAAGTGATAAGGTCATTGTGACAATGATGAGGTCATAATGTCAAGTGATGAGGTCATAATGTCAAGTGATAAGGTCATAATGTCAAGTGGTAAGGTCATCGTGACAGGTGATGAGGTCATCATGACAAGTGGTAAGGTCATAATGACAAGTGATAAGGTCATTGTGACAATGATGAGGTCATAATGTCAAGTGATGAGGTCATAATGTCAAGTGATAAGGTCATAATGTCAAGTGGTAAGGTCATCGTGACAGGTGATGAGGTCATCATGACAAGTGGTAAGGTCATAATGTCAAGTGATGAGGTCATAATGACAAGTGATGAGGTCATAATGACAAGTGATGAGGTCATAATGACAAGTGATAAGGTCATAATGTCAAGTGGTAAGGTCATCGTGACAAGTGATAAGGTCATCGTGACAAGTGGTAAGGTCATAATGTCAAGTGATGAGGTCATAATGACAAGTGATGAGGTCATAATGACAAGTGATTTGGTCATCATGAAATTGCTGCAAAGAGTGTTCTTTTATTCGAAGACGAATATTTGTAATTCATTGTCCTTTGTAGAAGCAGTTCCATGAATTCACGTTGGAATACTCGCAGACATGTTTTGTAGGGTTCTACAGGTCTGTGTCTGTAAATTGTATTGTTCTCAAGATCATTGTATTTGTGAAATGTGGCCTAATACACAGCATAATAAAAGAAAAGCCCAGTGGAAACCCAACAGTTAACGACTGCAGTAGGTAACATTCTACAATATTGTTGTGCTAATACATCTTTTTTATTTCAATTAAAGGACACCTTTACTATACTGTCACCTTATCATATCATTTTAAATGCTTGGTTGGTATACCGTGTAGCATATCTTCCAGCCTTAATTGAACGAAACTAATACCTGGCTTTTTGGCTTCACGGCTCACTCTCATTCAACACCCGTAATCATCCACCTTCAGTTTAACGTAAAATGAAAAATTGGTTTCTTGTTTCACAACAAAGCATCCTTCGTCCAGACATTCAAATATACCCTCGTAAAACTGGCCGTCTTGCCAGTCCTCCATTCTGACAATGTAATTTAAAATCTCGCTGCTAAAAGTCTTCTAATGAATTGGATGTGATTTACCACAAAACCATTTGCTTTGTCATCAGCTCCCCTTTTGTCTGGGATATTTCTTGTTAAAGGACTAAAGGTGAATGATTATTTTATTCTGAGCACTGGTAGAACTCAGAGTCACACAATGCCACCTCGCTGAGACTAGTGGGGAACGTATCTGATGTGTCTATCTCTCGCCCATCGAACTTATCTACGTTGGCGTGATTGACAGGAGACATTAAACGTTACAGCACAATGACAATGGAGTACTCTTTACATGGAACGTGTGTGTCACCACTTTTATTCACGTACAGGCAGTGACATTGACAGCAGACATCTGTTTTACAAATATGAGAAAATACTTAAAAGGGCAGTTTATCCAAATCATTTATACAGCATACATTCTAATTACCTTCTAGATATTCCGCCACATCCATGACATTTTGACATGCTTAAACATACATCAGTGTGACTTTTACATTCTGTTTAACTGGCCCATACTACATGCACATATACATACTGATACCAACTTATTTTGCCTTCTGCTCTAGCCCACTCCTTAATATCTTCTACTCTGATAGTAAGCTGTGCTCTGGTAGACACACAATCTCATGTTGGTCACTTTTGGCCAAAATAAGGACCACTGTGCCACTTTTAAGTTCAAAATCGCTCTAACAGCCAGCTAGTTACCAACTTATTACAGCAACAACAAATAGTAACTCACGTAGAAATCTAACTGTTACTGTGTTCATTTTATGCGACATACTGACACCTTACTATCCTAGTCAATTATGCTAGTCATCTGTATAATTTTATAATTTCCTTATATTCCTTATATTAAAGTATGAACCCTCAGATATAAACGACAATCCCTAAAGACATATATATTTTGTTACAGAGCACAAATCCCTACCTGATTTGTTTTAAAACACCAACGACGACTGTTTCCGAATATGAACTCTTCTAGGAATAATTCGGCCGTATTTTCCTAAAGTCAGAACTTTGTCTTTACACTCTCGGCGGCTGCATGTGTCCAAAATGTAATACTATGCCTTACAATCTGACCAGGCAAAGTAGTGCACAGCATGATAAATAAGTGTGCAAGGTCCTGTAGAATATTACACCATTTAACCGTCTAAAATATATCTTAATAGTTTTCATTACTGCAATTGCAGTGTGCCATTGGAACCAGGCCAACCCAAACGTCTTGCTCCCTCAGTCGCTTTCTGTTTATCTTTTCTCTTTTGATCCACCATCCCGCTCTCCTCCTACTGCTTCACCTCCTCATTTCTCTTCTCAATTCTGCTCTCAAGGTCACTCGTACCGTCTCACACACTCCGGCTTCCCCGTTTCTCTTTTCCACTCTCCGAGCTCTAATGCAATCTTTTCGCCGTCTTCCCGGGTGAACCACGCTCGCATTTCTTGCTGCTGGGTTTAAGATGCAAATCCTATTTAAATGTGGCACCTGGCACCCCACCACGTGCACACATCGAGGCCCCGGTGAGAGGGGGGAGGCAAGAAATCACGGCAATTTAGAAAATCAGCCGTACACAAGGCAAACACGGACACCCACGGAGAGCCCTATTTTGGCCTGTTGTTAAAACCGAGCTGTTGTCGATCTCCAGTTTATTGGCAATGATTAGTGATCGCCGGGTGTAAATATGCTGTGTCCTTTAAAACATAACTCAAGCGGTCATTTCATGCAGTTTTGACAAACCGTATGCGCAATTTAGCAGGAACATGGTAGAAATATCGTTCTTTTTGACGGCTGACAGGTAGCCTCTAGACCAGTGATTTCAAATGTCAATCTATGATCCATACTATAACTCCAATAGTGTGGGATCACGATCAGTATCAAGAGTGAGTTGACAAAAAGTAATTCAAGTCCTTACCTTACCTTTACATTACAGGTATAATACCTCAACAATACCTCTACTATACCTTACAATACCATGACTCACTGCTGCTGTCATTCCCTTCCACACACCCACACAACACATTGACCAGTGTAACGTTGAACTGAGTGGTGATGTGTGTGTGTGTGTGTGTGTGTGTTGATGGGCTACCGAACCAGTGTTAATATTGAAAAGCTGTGTAGCATGACCACTGATGTAAAGTAACGAGAAGAGACACAGGGAACCGACAAAAGAGAAGAGTTGTGGGCCCTGGTGGGCATTTTATTAACAGAACACATTGGGGAAATGGACAGCACGACAGACAGACAAAGTGCTTCGCTGGGAATGAGGTCTAACCTCTGGGGCCCCTCCCAGATTGGCGTTCTCTCCATCGTTTCACTCCTCCCCCTATTTCTCCTCTTATAATAGCATACGTTTCCATTGACGCAAAAAAACATCGCCATTCTGGTTGCCTGCACGAGCTTTGAATCATCGAACCAGATCTTTGTGCGTTAGAGGGGACAACTTCACAGGCGCCTAAGCCCCCGAAACCAGTTGCTAGAGAACGTCGAGGCAAACGAACCATATTTGATTACTAATCCTCCGAATTCGGACGGTTCTGGCCCATTGCGTCGCCTTCTGTGGGACCGAGGGCTAATCCGCGAGCAGGATTAAAACCATGGCCTCACATGAATGCAGTTAACTGTCGACGAAGGGAGTGACATAACAGCTGCACTGTCCATGGGGCCCGCTGTTTTGAATTGTTTTTGTCTCGGTATTTTGAAGGAATTGGAAATGACAAAGGGCGAAACAAACACGCGGAGAGTATATTTCCAATTATAGAACAAGCTTGGCCAGGTTCTGAAGACCTGAAAAGGTTCTTAAGGCCTTTTGAATAAATATGTAATATGTACACAGTTTTAATGTTTTAATGTTTTACTTAATGCCAGTAAACAGGTTGCTATGCATATAAAATGCATGCATTTTATTATTATTTTCCTCTGTAAAGCACATTGAATTGCTTCTATGTATGAATTGTGCTATATAAATAAACTTGCTTGCTTGAAAACATCTACCAGAGGTCGCTGTTATTTTGGCTTTCTCAGGAAGCTACCCTCACATAGCGGATCATCAACTTGTGTTTGGAATGGGTTGATGTCGCTTGATAGGACCTGTTCCAAACATTACGTCCGAGTCTAGTCCTGACCACCAGTGGTTGAGACAAGATGAGTCACAACGTCTTTGGCTGAAGTCTGAGTTCTTGTGCTCAGGTTCTGGGCCTAGTGCCTACATCCACGACACTGGGTTCCCCTAATTCACTTAAAGAATATGCTATTTACCCAACAAAATCTAGACTACTGGCACAAGGAATTTAATGGTTTTTCTTTTAATTTATATCGTTTGCTTTCTATTTTTCTCTGCCAATAAATGCCTGCATATATTCTTTTGTCAGTGGTTAAGTTACCAGGACTGCATTCGTTTTAGCAAACAAAATGATTTGGTTGCAGGACGTCACCTCAAAATGAATCTAACTGGTACAGCGACATATTTTTCCCGAGGAAATATTTTGTCCGGCAGAATAAAACACAGAAACGCACCAGCCAGGTCATTATCAGAAAAAGAGTGTGTTGCATTTATAAGCGGTCATGTCTTTAAGGTGGGTGTTGCTTGGTTTTAGAACCCACAGCGGTGTGTGCTTCATGGGTTTCAAATATCCCACGACGTACTTACTACAGAAATAAAAAGGTTTGTCAAAACTTAAGCAGTATTTCTGTAATTGTAGCTCGGCAGTGGTATGTAGTGCGACGAACTTTGGACACTAGGAATATGTTCTGACCCATACATGCAGCATTTAGAACACACTCAAAAATGTACACGAACAGTGCAAACAGAGCAAAACGCATAACACGAACAGTCCGGCATATGTAATGGGTTATATAGATTGTGGTATATGTATCCACATAGTGCAAATGAGAAATGTCTAGGGGCTAGTTTCAAATTGTGCAAAATGTTCAACCCTGTCCATATCAAAGTTACTGTACCGAACTATATACCTAGCTGAATGTGATATATGCCTCATTTCATCAATCAGTGAGGCTGTGATTCAGTTCTCGTTATTGAATACTCAGTTTGAAAAAACATATTTGGCAAAAAAAAATCCGTCACAGTAGCCCCAAAGTTCAATAGTCCTAGTTTGCCACTGAGAGATGTTGGTACATAATACTAGATGTATTTATCTGTTCAAGTGTAACACCATAAGCACTAAGCACAGAGTAAACAACAGAATAACGCTAAATAGTGCGGACTGAGATGCACGCTGGCGATTCTGGGTCATTTGCAGCTCACAAACACTGTGCAGTTGTGTCAGCGCCCGCGACAAGGAAAGCCACAGTGTTAAGGACTCGGTGTGTTCGGGCTCGTAGAAGCGGCGTCTTGGATTGTCTCATTTAACGATGACACAACGCCTGTTAATTGCGCACACCTGGCCTTCATTAAACAGCACATCTGCCTCGTGAAACCAATCAGTATTCCTTGACACACTCATTTACCCGGCAAGAGTCCGACAATTTTGTCATGAGGGCCTGAGGGATGGATCCTCGTCTGCGCGATCGGAAAGGACTAAAGGAAAGAGGAAGGAAAGGAAAGAGGAAGGAAAGGAAAGAGAGTCAAGTTATACAAGCTCAGATAGGAGGGTGTCTTGTTCTGGTTATATATGTGATCAAAATCTCTCCTCCCCTGTCTCTCACTATGCCTTGTCTCTCCCTCTGTCCTGTCTCTCCTCCCCTGTCTCTCTCTCCCTCTGCCCTGTCTCTCTCTCTCTCTCCCTGTCTCTCCTCCCCTGTCTCTCTCTCTCTCCCCTGTCTCTCCCTATCCCCTGTCTCTCCCTCTGTCCTGTCTCTCCTCCCCTGTCTCTCTCTCTCTGTCCTGTCTCTCCTCCCCTGTCTCTCCTCCCCTGTCTCTCTCTCTCTGTCCTGTCTCTCTCCCTCTGTCCTGTCTCTCCCTATCCCCTGTCTCTCCTCCCCTGTCTCTCTCTCTCTCTGCCTTGTCTCTCTCACTCTCCACTGTCTCTCCCTCTGCCCTGTCTCTCTCTCTCTGCCCAGTCTCTCTCCATCTGTCCTGTCTCTCCCTCTGCCCTGTCTCTCTCTCTCTGCCCTGTCTCTCTCCTACTCTCTCTCTGTCTCTCTTTCTCTCTCTCTCTCTCTTTCTCTCTCTCTGTTTCTCTCAGTTTCCATGTCAATTTGATCTTAACTCGGTAGGTGCCCTGGCTCGATGGGCAGCCTGTGTGTAATATCTTCTAAATGAGTTGTGAGGAGATCTGCCTTCCTGTGACTTTGCCGTCTGGCTTCTCCAGATAACACAGTGGGAGGAACATCAATGCTGTCGATTCCACTCCTCCAGCATGACCTTGGCGCTCACAGGCTGCGTACCAAATGGCCCATTGTTCAACTGTGGGCTCTGTTACGAAGTGCACTGTCTAGGACACAGTTTCCATTAGGCATGTTTTAGCAGTCACTCACATTATACAGTGACTCTCCCCTCCTCTCTGTCCCATTCATCCTCCACCCTCTAATATCTCATCTGATCAGAAAAAGTCGAAGAGCGTTTCTTATCTACAGTCGGTGTTTGCCGTGTAATTCACACAGATGCACGCACCTTCACGCACACACACACGGCCACCACACGCACACACAGCCTCCTTTGGGGATGTTTTTTAACTAGTAGCCCAAACCCTAATCGTAACCTCCAAAAACAATTATAACCCAAGAAAGCGATGTACAGTGGCTTCGTTACAAAAGACTGGCTGATCACCATTGCTTTTTTTCTGAGTACATTTTGAACAAGTATAGTAGTGCACGCACACACACACACACGCACGCACGCACACACACGCTCATCAGCCGTACTCATTTGTTCTTCTCATTGTCTGTCTATTCACATCTGACACTCTTTCATAGTGTAAGATCATGTTCAGATTTAGCTTCTGGCCAAAGTGATGCAATCACACGAAGGGCAAATGCATGATACGACATTTCAATTGCCTTTTAATGAATGCAAAAAAACGAGCGTGTCTTTGTAGCTGCTCGGCTTTGGAAATACACACAACGGGACGTTTTTTAACAAGAGTGTGTTGGTGATTGCCTATGACTCATCCATCTGTTTTCTGGGAAAACAGTAGAACTCAGTTCTACATCTGATGGATCACCTGACATATTAGCCAATTAGAAAAGAGCTGAACACCCACAGATCACTCCAGAGAATTCCAGAACCCATCACTTCTCGTTGGTGTACATCGTCACTCGCTCAGTCTGTCTTCCGTATTTAACGTTATCCGTTCCCAATATTTGTCTATTTCCGTGTCTCGTCGTCTCCGCGTTCACCGCTGTGGTTAGAGAACGGGCCCGTTCTGTTTCATTTGCGAGTTGCTTTCCAGCATATTGGTCGCAGCCAGCTCCTCCGTGTAAGTTGGACGCAGTTCTGAAGAACTGCTCCCAGGTCCGGTGTGGCTGGAGGTCCAGATGGGTCTGCGCGTTAGTTAATGTGGCGTGTCGTGCTAAAAGGGGTCCGGGGACGTCATTGTCATGCCCGGGACCGATGTGTTTCTTCATTAACGAAGTCTCCAGCCTGCTCCGCTCTCCCCGTCCCCGCTAATGAGACTTTTAATTAGCTGTTTGCCTGATTAAGCCGTAAGAATGGACACGGGCAACACGCTGACAGATGACGCGCCGTCCTAATGTGCTATTCCCCTCCACGCCAGATACGAATCCGGATCGCGGTGTCTTCGTGGAACAGCTCGAGGTGTGGCTATGTGTCGGTGTGGAGTTTGACTTACTTTAAGTCATGTCAAAATCCACATAATAAACCAGGTTGCCGTGGTGCTGGATGTTAGTAAAATGTTCGTTAGGGTGGTTCACGCATTATACCTCAGGAATGACGCAACGTGGTGTATCCACAGTACATGTAGTTTAACCGTTTTCTCAGGTAAAGTCCCTGAACACATAAACTGATCTAAGATTTTCTCTGGGTACATCCTCAACCTATCGCAGACATATCATCTGTCTGGTTGAATACAGGATTAAATAAACATTGCTGTTGTACCAAGCACTGGGTGAAGTACTGAGTCTGTGAGCAGGTCCGTGAGCAGGTCCGTGAGCAGGTCCGTGAGCAGGTCCGTGAGCAGGTCCGTGAGCAGGTCCGTGAGCAGGTCTGTGAGCAGACAAGAGGCACTCACACACACGTAAGTACGGAAGGCTGTACGGGTCATTGGCATGTAACTGAATACTTTGAATGACACTATTTCATGTGTGAAGTCACACTATCGAGGCGCCAAATATGCGCCCAATCATCACTTGAATATACGCTATGATGACATAAATGACCTCTTTCTATGGAGGATGTTTAAATAACAGCAGTCTGCAATGGGCCAATCCGAGAGAACTGTTAGGGTACACATATAGTTAAAAAAGAAAACTGAACACATTTAACAGTTTTAGACATCGAGAATCTCTCGGCAACTAGCTAATCAACGCGGTATTGATATTGACATTGCCTCCTCCTTGTTTAGCCATTGTTTGCACGCAAGCCGAACCTAACACAGTATCTGGCAATTATTTTTCACTATGTTGCACAGTCTGTCTGTGTGCATGTTTGATCACTCCGTGTGCAGCCGGCTGTTAATGATACCGGCGTCTTGTGTGCTGACAGAAATACTTTGAACTTTACCAATAACCTTTCAAAACTTTAAATTAGGCTTTTCTGGCAGAGGTACACCAGTAAATAAATACATGATTGTTATGTATGATATATTATATATTGTGTATCTAAATGAAATAGTAGCAAGCTACAGATTCATCCTAAAGTTATATATATATATATATAAATATATATATGTATATAAATATAAAAAGTACTGTGTCCTCTGAGTGATATAATAATTGATATTAACACAAAGTTTTTGATCAAAGAACAGATGCACTTTGAAATAGCACAACATTTTAAAAGCAGGAAGAAAAACACCTAGGACAGATTTTTTGACAGATTTCTAAAGATATCTTATAGTCCTTAATCCCTTTTATATCAACCGGTATGTTGACAAAACTTAGTACAGTAACTTCTCTTCAAATAGAGCCTAGAAATAAGAGCGGGAGAGAAGAAAAAAGCTGAATTTATTTTTCAAAAACATGAACACGTTAACTTTTTTTGTAAAATAGTCCTAAACGTTTTGAGACACCTTCTGTAATGTGTTTTGACGCTCAGCAAGAATACATAAACATATACATATATATTCTCCACAGTGAGTGTCAAGCCCCCAATAAGGTTGCATCACCTGCTCTGCCGGTGTGGTCATTGGCGGCTCACGGCCGTCTCTACACGACCTACACACCTCCAGATTAGGGCTGTTCCCTCCCACCCTGGAAATAGACCATTCAGAAGTCTCCCCTCTGGCAGATGGTTGAGATCTATATGGATCGAACCCTCTCGCCACAAGAACGGTTTCGGTATTTCTACAGCAGTAGGCCTTCAGGGACATGCCCCCGGGAACACTCTGACTATATCCTGCTACCAGCATTCATTCACTCATTCACACAGAACGCCCACTGGACATTTGCACCATACATATTTACATATTACAATGGTTTTTGTATGTAATTGCAGTCTATAGTTGGTATTTGTTTATTACGTGTGAGTAAATCATTGTAGTAACAGGCCAGAACAATTTCATTGTTTGTTGTAAACTTATTTGTCAAAAACTCTTGTACACGCACGCACACACACGCACACAAACACATCTTTGTAGATGCAGGCATGGTAAGTAAACAATCCCCAACCAATCCGTTGGTAGGCAGTAGCCTCTATCTCTGAGGAGATCACACCAGAGGCACCAATTCTTCTATCCCGGTTTCCTCTGTGTATAGCAAGTTCACTAGTCACTTAAACAACACAGTGGTACCGAAACACCCCCCGCAAATTGTATTTCCTGAGGGGAGACAGAGTTTGCCATTTAAGGCTCACATTTCCGTGGGATTGGCTAGGGTGCACCAGGGAGCAGAGGTGAGGCTAGCTGCGGGGGAATGTGGTCCGGTGCTTTAAAAAGCATCTTGACAATTTCTTTCAGCGTCGCCGCGTGAAGTTTAGCAGCAGGAGCAGAGGGGAGTGTTTGGAACGAGGAGGTGAATTTGGCCCTGTGTCCACTTCACAGCTATTTTATTTCACCTCATGGGGATATAGCACAACAGGAGCGTCCTGTGTGTGTGTGAGAGTCTGTGTGTGTGTGTCTGTGTGTCCGTGTGTCTGTGCATATGTATGCAGGCATGTGTTTAAAGATGAGAGTTGTGCAATAGGCGCCTGAAAGGAAGGTCGCGGAAAAAACACATTCCCTTTGAGATCGATACTATGTAATTATTAGCCTGAGCTCATGCATACATGTGTGTGTGTGTGTGTGTGTGTGTGTGTGTGTGTGTGTCTGTCTGTGTCTGTGTCTGTGCGTGCCTGTCTGTGCGTGTGTGTCTGTGTCTGTGCGTGTGCGTGTGCCTGTGTGCCTGTGTGCCTGTGTGCCTGTGTGTGTGTGCCTGTGTGTGTGTGTGTCTGTCTGTGTCTGTGTCTGTGTCTGTGTCTGTGTCTGTGTCTGTGTCTGTGCCTGTGCGTGCCTGTCTGTGCGTGTGTGTCTGTGTCTGTGCGTGTGCGTGTGCCTGTGTGCCTGTGTGCCTGTGTGCCTGTGTGTGTGTGCCTGTGTGCCTGTGTGCCTGTGTGTGTGTGCCTGTGTGCCTGTGTGCCTGTGTGCCTGTGTGCCTGTGCGTGTGTGCGTGTGTGCGTGTGTGCGTGTGTGCGTGTGTGCGTGTGTGCGTGTGCGTGTGTGTTCACGTTGCCCTGATACAGGTTCATTCCTCTCCATTCCTAGTCTGTATTCCTCACCCCAAGTCATTACACTGAAACAGACCAATGAAGCCGCAAATTGCTATTTTTTGGCAACAAAAATGTCTTCTCCGAGAGATATTTCTGGGGAGATAATAATTGGCTGGATCGGGCGGCAACAGGGAGAAGCGAGTTGTGTCCCGGTCGTAGGGCGATGCTAAATACTGCAGCTATCAACCGGCCCTGTTTGTTTCAACAACTCAGTTTCATTGCTCTTATCGGCTAACATGATTCAATTGCTCATAGTAATCACGTGCACATTTTAATGTTAGCTGTAGCCAGACAACGACGCTATTGGAATTATGTTTAGCACCTGGGATTGGAGTGCACTTCAACATGAATTTAAGATGGCACCCTAAACCCTACGTAGTACACTCTCTATAATACCGACTGCCTTTGACGACGAAACATGACTGACGCCTTGACTAAGAAATGTTTGTTTTCGTATTATTTTCGGCGTGTTCTGACAACGTACACAAATATATTTCCCGGACAATATCCCTACTACTGTGGCCAGCTAATGGCGACGCGATGAGTAATTCCCCCCGTAGCCTCTCATGAATACTCAGGCGGCCCTGGAGGAGAGGGGACTGACACTTCTCTAATTCCTCACACGACTCCCTTTTGTGCGAGGAAGGCACTAACGACACTGAACCTGCAGGTGCGGTCAGGATACCGTTAATCTCGTCCGCCAGCCGGTTCTCCTTTGTCGAACCATCTGGTTTCACAGCACCTCAGATTGTAAGTCAGAAGACAGCAACGGACAAAACTTGGGATACTTTTAATTGGCTGACCTCTTAGCCCAATAAATGTGAGATTTATTTAATTTTATCTTCATTGGAACAAATAAGTCCTACGGAGACGCCGGCCTTTTTTACAGTTCACAGCAATTAAAAAACTAAAAAACAGAGACATGAAATACATTTTTATCTTTAACTTAAACGCTTTCTGCAGGACAAACTAGTGAGAGGATTTGTGCGAGACAGCCTTTTAAACAAACGAAAGCTTATGTACAGCCTTTTAAACAAACGAAAGCTTATGTACAGCCTTTTAAACAAACGAAAGCTTATGTACAGCCTTTTAAACAAACGAAAGCTTATGTACAGCCTTTTAAACAAACGAAAGCTTATGTACAGCCTTTTAAACAAACGAAAGCTTATGTACAGCCTTTTAAACAAACGAAAGCTTATGTACAGCCTTTTAAACAAACGAAAGCTTATGTACAGCCTTTTAAACAAACGAAAGCTTATGTACAGCCTTTTAAACAAACGAAAGCTTATGTACAGCCTTTTAAACAAACGAAAGCTTATGTACAGCCTTTTAAACAAACGAAAGCTTATGTACAGCCTTTTAAACAAACGAAAGCTTATGTACAGCCTTTTAAACAAACGAAAGCTTATGTACAGCCTTTTAAACAAACGAAAGCTTATGTACAGCCTTTTAAACAAACGAAAGCTTATGTACAGCCTTTTAAACAAACGAAAGCTTATGTACAGCCTTTTAAACAAACGAAAGCTTATGTACAGCCTTTTAAACAAACGAAAGCTTATGTACAGCCTTTTAAACAAACGAAAGCTTATGTACAGCCTTTTAAACAAACGAAAGCTTATGTACAGCCTTTTAAACAAACGAAAGCTTATGTACAGCCTTTTAAACAAACGAAAGCTTATGTACAGCCTTTTAAACAAACGAAAGCTTATGTACAGCCTTTTAAACAAACGAAAGCTTATGTACAGCCTTTTAAACAAACGAAAGCTTATGTACAGCCTTTTAAACAAACGAAAGCTTATGTACAGCCTTTTAAACAAACGAAAGCTTATGTACAGCCTTTTAAACAAACGAAAGCTTATGTACAGCCTTTTAAACAAACGAAAGCTTATGTACAGCCTTTTAAACAAACGAAAGCTTATGTACAGCCTTTTAAACAAACGAAAGCTTATGTACAGCCTTTTAAACAAACGAAAGCTTATGTACAGCCTTTTAAACAAACGAAAGCTTATGTACAGCCTTTTAAACAAACGAAAGCTTATGTACAGCCTTTTAAACAAACGAAAGCTTATGTACAGCCTTTTAAACAAACGAAAGCTTATGTACAGCCTTTTAAACAAACGAAAGCTTATGTACAGCCTTTTAAACAAACGAAAGCTTATGTACAGCCTTTTAAACAAACGAAAGCTTATGTACAGCCTTTTAAACAAACGAAAGCTTATGTACAGCCTTTTAAACAAACGAAAGCTTATGTACAGCCTTTTAAACAAACGAAAGCTTATGTACAGCCTTTTAAACAAACGAAAGCTTATGTACAGCCTTTTAAACAAACGAAAGCTTATGTACAGCCTTTTAAACAAACGAAAGCTTATGTACAGCCTTTTAAACAAACGAAAGCTTATGTACAGCCTTTTAAACAAACGAAAGCTTATGTACAGCCTTTTAAACAAACGAAAGCTTATGTACAGCCTTTTAAACAAACGAAAGCTTATGTACAGCCTTTTAAACAAACGAAAGCTTATGTACAGCCTTTTAAACAAACGAAAGCTTATGTACAGCCTTTTAAACAAACGAAAGCTTATGTACAGCCTTTTAAACAAACGAAAGCTTATGTACAGCCTTTTAAACAAACGAAAGCTTATGTACAGCCTTTTAAACAAACGAAAGCTTATGTACAGCCTTTTAAACAAACGAAAGCTTATGTACAGCCTTTTAAACAAACGAAAGCTTATGTACAGCCTTTTAAACAAACGAAAGCTTATGTACAGCCTTTTAAACAAACGAAAGCTTATGTACAGCCTTTTAAACAAACGAAAGCTTATGTACAGCCTTTTAAACAAACGAAAGCTTATGTACAGCCTTTTAAACAAACGAAAGCTTATGTACAGCCTTTTAAACAAACGAAAGCTTATGTACAGCCTTTTAAACAAACGAAAGCTTATGTACAGCCTTTTAAACAAACGAAAGCTTATGTACAGCCTTTTAAACAAACGAAAGCTTATGTACAGCCTTTTAAACAAACGAAAGCTTATGTACAGCCTTTTAAACAAACGAAAGCTTATGTACAGCCTTTTAAACAAACGAAAGCTTATGTACAGCCTTTTAAACAAACGAAAGCTTATGTACAGCCTTTTAAACAAACGAAAGCTTATGTACAGCCTTTTAAACAAACGAAAGCTTATGTACAGCCTTTTTGGAAGCCTGGGAGCTTATTTGCACGCAGAGAAAACAAATGTGATTTTTCTCAATATATGCAGCTTCTCCACCCAATCAATAATGCACACGTTAAAAGACAGATTGTGATCTAAATCAAGTATTTTTTGAAATAGGAACACATTCTATGAGAGTTTCCGAGGTTTTGAAATAATCTAAACCACCACTTTTTAAAGAAGAAACTTTCTTCTACTTTGTTTTATCAAAACCACTGTCTGTGGCCGAAGGAGTTCAGTGTCTATAACACAATGTTCTGTTCAGGCAGGCCAGTGGTTCCAGAACAAGGCAGATTTCAATCTGACTCCTGTAGATCTATACCAAGATATAAAACCAGACAGATGTGTGTTCAGAAAGCAGAAGCCAGATAAAAAAACAATGGTGGTATACATTTCTCAAGAATTTCAAAACCATTTTAGAAGACAAGACGATATATATATTGCCCCCATTTTGTTCATAGCGCCCCCTGGTGGGCCACGTTGGCATCTCGGTAAAGGCTAGCTGGGTTAGGGACGTCAAGTGCCCACAGGCTTGTCACACAAACAGATGCTGCATGCCCATTGGCCGTCAAGTGCCCACAGGCTTGTCTTACATACAGATGATTCTTTCCCATTGGAGCAGCAAGTGACACCGTGTTGTGGACAATATGTGCCTGTAATTTTTGTTTCATTATATATTACTTAAGGATAGTAAGTCAAACTGCCTAAGAATTGAGACAGACTTTAACGTAGAGCCTGAACTATTTTAATTTAAATTGTCCACATTTCCATTTTCCAACCTATCCGATCCAAACACACTGTATTCATCTGGTACAATGTCTTAATCATTGTTTTCTTCCACCTGGCATCAGATGAAATAAAGATATCCGGATTTGCCCGAGATACCCAAATCTATATTAAATCCATCTCAGACAATCGACAATCGGACAAACCCACCCCATTAGAATTTGTTCGAAACAAGCAGGTCGTCATAAATATAGGATTACTACAAACACGTTCGCAATATGTTTCCGGAGATTGCAAGGCGCTGGGGATTAGGTTTTCTGAACTGCGCGCCTCTGGGCCTAAGTCTGTCTTGTGATGTGCCGAGACATCCTTAAAGTCACATTAGGAGGAAGATCAAATGTTAGTCAGCGTAGGATGACACGGCGGTCTGGGAAGTATAATGTGCAAGCCCTTTGGTTAGACGGCACATGCCCGGGATTACTGTTTAAACCCATTCAGTCACATAAAACGGACCCGGGATAACGGAACCAACGTGGTCCAAGTATCCCTGCTGCGACAACCAACACCACAATCAAGGTAAAAGTCAAGAACTCGTTTTTGGTTGTCTTGTGGGGACAATTAGCTTCTTCTTCAGCTACTCAGACCTTCCCTTCATAGTGTAACAAGATCACCTAACTAAACAGCGCTGCTCTGTGTAACTGAAGCCCTACGCAAGGCCCAAGCCAACTCTCTCTCCTCTGTTCTCATTCTACTAGACTTATCTGCTGCCTTCGACACAGTGAACCATCAGATCCTGCTCTCCACCCTCTCTGACCTGGGGATCTCAGGAGCGGTGCATTCCTGGTTATCCTCGTACTTGTCGGACCGTTTTTACCAGGTGGTGTGGCGAGGCTCGCCGTCGAACATGCAGCCCCTGGTCACTGGGGTCCCCCAAGGATCGGTCCTAGGCCCTCTCCTATTGTCCTTATACACCCGGTCTCTTGGCTCTGTCATATCCTCACATGGCCTCTCCTATCACTGCTATGCAGACGATACCCAACTATTTTTCTCATTCCCACAGTCTGAAACCCAGGTAGCATCCCGTATCTCTGCATGTCTGACTGACATCTCGGCCTGGATGTCTGCACACCATCTGAAACTCAACCTAGGTAAAACTGAACTGCACTTCTTCAAAGGAAGAGCCTGCCCGCTCCAGGATCTGTCCATTACGGTGGACAAAGTCACAGTCCCTGCTACCCATTGTGGGAAAAACCTTGGCGTGACCCTTGACAACTCCCTCTCATTTTCTGCACACATCAAGGCGGTGTCCCGGTCTTGCAGGTACATGCTCTACAACATTCGGAAAGTAAGGCCGTATCTTACGCAGGAAGCCGCACAAGTGCTGATCCAGGCACTTATCATCTCCCGTCTCGACTACTGCAACTCCCTTCTGGCTGGTCTCCTAGTGTGCGCCATCAAACCCCTGCAACTCATTCAGAATGCAGCAGCCTGCCTGATCTTCAATCTACCAAAGTTCTCCCAGGTCACTCAGCTGTTCCGCACACTACACTGGCTCCCGGTCGAAGCACGCATCCACTACAAAACCATGGTGCTAGCCTATGGGGCAGCAAGAGGAACCGCTCCCTCCTACATCCAGTCACTAATCAAGCCGTACACACCCACGCGAGCACTTCGTTCTGCCACCTCAGGCCTCTTGGTAGTGCCATCCCTACGGGAGGGCAACTCCCGATCTGCTCAGTCTAAACTGTTCTCCGTGCTTGCCCCGCAATGGTGGAACAACTCCACTCTGGAGATCAGATCATTGGACTCTACCAATCTTCAAAAAACGTCTAAAAACATTCCTCTTCAAACTATACCTCCAGTAGCTCCATGAATGGAGCTCCACAACTCTCGCCTGTTTGAAACTTCACTACCGAATCATTCTTCTACGATTATCACCCATTCCTCCTCTCCTAGCACCCCTTCTATCTCTAGCACTTCCCCCTGCACCCACCCAGGAACAATGTACTTATTGCCTTTTTGATGTGTGTTTTAGCTATATGTGAAATGCCTGCACTTATTGTAAGTCGCTCTGGATAAGAGCGTCTGCTAAATGCGCAAAATGTAAATAAGGGTGGGTGCTTAATGACAAATAAACCTACATAAAAACACTAGAAACCTCCTAACTCCTAAATATTACACGGCACTGCTGGAAATAGCACCATCCAGCAACTGGTTGACATGGTAGTGCAATCCTCTAGGCCAAGTTTAGGGTAAACCCCTATAAGATAGGTGAGTGTAAGATAGGTAAGTGTTTCTAACTCAAACTTCGTGGTTTTGCAGTTACCATATCTGCTCGGATTTCAAGGTTGAATGTTCACTTTAAAAACAAGCTTTGGGAAAACAAATCTCTGCTTGGCATTCCGCATTAAGGACATGACTTAAGGGGCCGGGTACTGAGACAGAATGTAGATGATACATGAAGCTGCCTCGCACTATACAAACTAGAAATCGCTTCGGCTCCTACAAGTGAAGACACAGTTTCTTATGAACGTACAGTGAATTGTGTTGAGATATCGGGAATTACTCACCAGCTACTGTGGAATGTGCCCGGTGGGTCACCAGCGACCCACTAGCGGGTGCTGCCAGCAGCTTGCCACCATTTTGTTCATAGTGCCCCCTGGTGGTCCACGTTTGGCATCCCGGTAAAGGCTAGCTGGGTTAGCTGGGGAAAGGCTAGCTGGGTTAGCTGGGGAAAGGCTAGCTGGGTTAGCTGGGGAAAGGCTAGCTGGGTTGTATTTCTCCAATATTAATGAGATTATACTGCTATTACCAGATATACACATATTAGCCAGCTTCATATGTTCATCACAACATGAACATGCATGTATTCAGCTGCCAGATAATGCTCAGTCCCGGCAATATCAGAGACCATAAAATGTTAGGCCACGTCAAAATAACAGATACGCCACAACATGGATGGATGAAAATGTTAAGCCGTGCAGTAATTACGGCGCTGGAGTGTCGTCTATGGGAGTGGTTTGTTAAACGATCAGGTCGTGAATTCTACTTCAATCTGGGCTCGCGTGCCGAGAACGTCTTTGGTCGTTTGAATATATTATCCCTCATTTACATACTTTTACGAACCACGACTGACTTGATTAACGTTGATTTAACTCCGGCGTGAACCTGTGTGCCCTTATCAATGACAGCCCCACGCCCACCTGGTCCAATAACGTTTGCGGCTTGAATGAAATTCTGTTTAGTTAATGATGTATGCTTTAAATGGCAATAACCACTGACCATTTAGCAATGTGTTGTCAATATCCGTGTTTGTATCTGCTTCAAAACCAAGGTAGCTAATTGTGCCACGTTATGCGTCGTCGGTTTTTGTATTTGTTCTAAATTGTGCATTTCACTCAACGATAGCAGGTGCAATTATGCATTTCCCACATTTCCTTGGGCAGGTTATGAACAGAAAATATATTTTGTTGTTTGCATGATTATAAGACGTGAATGTGAATTCCAAGCAACCCATTGTAGTTAGCTAGTTGTAATACGGTTATCTATTATCTGCGAACACATTGCTCCAGCTAGAGAAAGTGGAACTGACAATTAGTCCTTTCAACAAAATGCAGAACAACATCTCAACCTATAATGTGTTCCTTTCAATTAAATAAAAACATTTTAGTTTAATTGAACTTTTAAATGACGTATTATCAACTTATTGACCGTGTGAACGAATCAAAATTGTATTATCAGGACATTTTTCACGACATCGTTTGTCACAAAGTGTTTTTATAAGCGCCTAGATAGATTTATTTTTCATGATATCGTCTTATTTAACTCAAATACAGTATAGGTGGGCTGCGGTAGTGGGCTGGCCTTCTAGAAGGTAATCAAGCTTGGCACCAAGTGTACGATATCTACTGTTAGAGATGCTAACCGTTTGTATGGCGGTTCAACTGTACAACTTGGGTTCCTGTAATGAGGGCTGAACTGCAGCCAACGATGTTGTTCCGTTAACAAAAGGTCCAACAGATTAGGGAGAATCTACTTCACCCACTGGTGGGCTTTTTCCGCAAAAATAAAGGGAAAACGAAAATGCTGCAAAACAATGTATTGATTTAGGTGTTATTCAGCTGCAAAGATGGAACAAGTATCCGACGCTGGGGCCTGAAATGGACCGGGCGGGCACAGACGGGCCCCGCTAAGTCAAATCGATATCCGGTTAAAAACAGCAAACACTTTTAAAACAGCCCGCGTTGAACCCCGGCTTCACCTCTGTTTTGTTTGTCTGCGTACGCCCGCACTCGTGCACTTGTGTATGTTTGTGTATTTAATTAGCCCCCCTCACACACACACACACACACCACCCTCCGCGCCAAACCTCCTCTCCGTATTCATTTACCCAGGTCCCATCCGACGAAGCACCGAATCGCTCTGTGGAGAGGGCAGGTTGCCAAGGCAGCACGTTGTGACAGAGCGATGCATTAGGACATTAAGGCACCCTGCGCTGTGGCACTGGAAATCAATCACACGTACCGGATGCATTAAAGGCAGAGAAGGGCACAGCCGGCTAACACCTTTCTGATTGCCGGGAGTGAAAAGGCCCCCTGCAAATAGTTTTTGAACCAGTCTCTGTGTGCTTCCCGCTCAGGCTGTTTTAAGAGGTCCTCGTCTAATTGGTTCTGCCTATCCCTCTGGTTTGTCCGAAATACATTTTCTGTGACGTCTTAACACATATTAGCCTCTCGGAGGCGGGCATTCCTTAAATGGCGCGTGCCGTTTGTTGACGTGCTAATTTTCGCGCAGTCCGAGATCTTAGCAGATTACAGAGAGAAAGAAAACGATGTCAAACCACGCCGCCAAGAGGCCGCGACGAATCAGACGGCAAATAGAATGACTCAGTCCATAAACCTGCCTCCTTCGAATAATGCATGATAGGAATCTGTTTGCCTGCTCTTCTAATGGTCTTTTCTTCCTCGTCTTTCCATCTCCGTCTTTCCATTTTCATCTGTTTCTCCATTCATCCTATACTCTGTTACAGATCCCAGGTGGCGGTGACACTTGTTAAAATATTAAAGGGCAGCCGCGGCAATAACCAACTCTTCACTCTTGTCGAAAACGTAAAGTCCCTTATGACGGCATCGCCCTGACGCAGGCTTGGGATGGAACTACGACTATAACAGCAAGTCATGTACTGGCTCGCCCATTGTGTTTATGGGATGGCAACCTATTTGAACCTGTTAGCCACTAGTGGAATTTGGATGTTCCCTGTAAAATAGAGGTCCACCATTGGAAGATCTGCAAACATACAGGGCTGAGATGAGATGTGCGATGCAAATGTCCAGCGGGAGTTCTTCAAGATTTTTTCGTTTGCGGAAAAATCATATAATAGAAACGACAACTTGCCACAGTTGAAGTGAAGGTCGGGGATATTTCTGCCTGTCCACCGTCACCTTCCACAAAACCTCACTATTCAACATCACTCACCACTGCCTCCAATGTAGTATCTTTAGGATTACTTGATGTAATGTAAAACATCTTAAGAATTTAGTCGTTAAACATTTACTTCAAATAGTTTATGTAAACCCCCGAGGCCAGCAAGTGAACCCCACATGAAACCAGACCTCCACGACAAATCCATGGTCGCCGCTTGTCATTGGCCGCTGCGTTTGTTAACGAGCAACTCTACAATAACGCCGAATCAGACGAGAGCCGTCGTTCTACGAAGGACAAACTAGTTTAAAGTTGTTAAAGCACTCATTCGTTTTTACTTCTGCCTATGAGGTCCCATCTTAACAAACGTCAAAATGCAATACGATATTGCGATATCAATAAATAAAACAAATGAATAATCAATATAAGGAATAACTTTTCAATACAAATTATACACGCGTATCATGTTTTTAATATGAACCCTCAGAACAAGCAGCTAGCGCGCGTGCCAGACATAATAGAGGATCTGATAAACTGAACTTCAACCCCCCCCACCCCCCAATGTGAGAAGCAACCCTGACTCACTTATTAGAGATTTAACAGAAAGAAGAGTCAAGGGAAGTCAAGGGAAGGAGATAAATGGGAGCGATGAGGAACCAGAGACGGCCGCGGGGAAGACGATTGAAAGGTAGACAATAACTATCAAATGTGTCAGGCGGCGAGAAGAGATGGATATTTTACATTTTAGAGACGAGTCTGTGACGACGGCACTGTAGCTAACAGCAGTCGCATGTTTACATGCAGATCGGAAGTGGATCGGTTACCATTTTTCACGGTGCCACCAGATTTATCGGCGAAACCCAAACGGTAGATTGCCCCCTGTTTTTTATTGGCCCGTTGTTGTTGTGTCGTTGTTTTTTTCCCCGTGACCTTTTCCTCAGCGCAGCTCGGACAACTGTCCCACTTTAGACTGCCTTGGACGGCCCGTCATACGCCGTAGCACGCCAAGTCCTGAACGAATATGTACTGTACGTCACAACTTTGTAACGTGTGCGCGTAAGCATATATGATTTCTGTGCACTGGCTGCATTCTTACTCCAGTTCTCTGACATCATGTTTGTCATTTTCTTTGACATTTCTAAATTGCCCGGGTGTATATCGTTTGTCTCCAGAGGACCAGACACTCCTGTCTGTCTGTCTTCTATGCGTTCTCACATGCCGACAGGTGGTGGAGGGGGGGGCTGTAAAGGCACAAGGTGAGGATGTAGTTATGGCCTGTATGGATCTGAAGACCGAGAGAAAGAGACGGAGAGAGCGACACACACACAGGCAAGAGACAGGCAGGAAGACAAAGAGAAAGAGAGCACTGATGTAGGCGTTTTTTTGGCCCGGTTGCTGCTCCTCTGGTTTTAGTCGCGCACAGCAGCACCGATCCAGAGTTCAGAAGCCACTCTTCTCTCTCTCTCTTCTCTCTGGGCAGAGGCTTTGAAGGCATGCCCTCTGCTTTTAACACCCTGGTCCGCGTAGAGTCCTCCGCTTGTGACTCGGAGCCCTCTGGGTGTCATTTGGGACAACGCTCCGGGCCGACCGCTTCGTTAAAAAGCCACCGCCGTCATTTCCAAGGAGCCATTATTTAGCATATATCATTAATTACAAAGTGCAACACCCAGTGTGTTAATTAGAGCAGCCGTCGCAGAACAGTTGAGTGTATATTTCTCCTGTTTAGGATGCGCAGAGATTCAGGCCACATTACGATACGCACTCGTCAAAACAGCCAAAATAGTTCTCGTGACGGAAGGAAAAGTGTTTATAAGAGGGCATTTTTTTTTCATTACTGATATTGCCGCCAGCGTTTCGGCGTTGATTGATGGCTACTGTGCGTTTGAAGGGTGAGAGAGGATTACATACCTTTATACGAGTAGTGGCGAATCATTACAATCCTGATTGTGACCGGGACAGAACTAAAAGCTCCGGAACTTTCTCTCCCGGTCAAATGTTCGATGGTGACGAGATTAGCGGTACGACGATGTACGCCGTCGCATTTACAGCGCGATGCTCGGTTTCACAGGAAATAGCCCTATTGCGTTGCCTGTATGGAATGAAAAAAAGGCCATTATACAAAGTTATATTGCTTTTCCCCCCACCGTTCGGTTTCAGATAATGTTTAAACAAGTAAATAAATATCTCTAAATAAGCGCGGCCTGTTGCTCAAGTCATTTCACTATTTATCCGCTGGAGTGTGACGGACTTGTTTTTTCTTATTTCCGCCCTGCGAGAAGCAGCTCGCAATTTCTCTGATAATATAAAGGGAGAGACAGGAGGAATGAGCTAGACAAGGGCAAGAGAGGGATGAGAGAAGTGAATGATTCTTTTGGCACCGCTTCCGCCGCTGCTGTCTGCTCGTTGTTCTTTCTCTCTCACTCAGACCGAGACAGAACGACAGCGGACTCAGACCCACTGTCTGCCGGCATTAATAGGCAAAGCCCTCGCTATTCCGTTCCAGCTCCATTTGCGTGAACAGATTATCGAGAAATTGTTGTTTCACGTTGAACGTTTTTCTGGTGTTTCGCACCACTTTTTTTCCGCGTCTGTACATTTCGTGGCGCCGTTTCGTTTCTAGAGAGAGTTTCCAAGAAAGTTAATTGGGACATGTGTCCTACTAAGCACGACTTGCCAAGTTACTCAGCTTTTTATCACTGACTGATTGTGTTACTGACACCTGGCTCTAACAAAAGAGAGAAAAGAAATAGTGCTACTAATGCTTTATTGCCATCCATCACGGCCGAATGCTTTGGATAAATGCCGCTTTCCTGAAAGAGCGCCACCCCTGACCGGGAACGACAACAAGGGACCAGGCGATGAAGCTCCCCGCCGTCCGGAGAGGTGTGAGCTGGCGAGATGATTCGCTAACACAGGCCTGCTCCGTTTGGACCTAAGTCTGCAGACTCCTGCAGAAAGCGGTCCACAGTATCAGCTCGTTCCTGCCACTGGTCACCGCCATCGTCCCGGTCACCGCCATCGTCCCGGTCACCGCCATCGTCCCGGTCACCGCCATCGTCCCGGTCACCGCCATCGTCCCGGTCACCGCCATCGTCCTAAGAAGCTCTCGCACTTTCAACAAATAGCGCTCAGATTACTTCGTTGGGCAATAGAGCCGTCCAGAGTGCTCTAACTGCACTTTTAATTAAACAAATTAGCTGGTCACTCACCTTCCCGGATAGAGGCAAGGCACACTCGGATTTGCATAAAAAGCAGATGGGGTTTGCATAAAAACATATATCGGACGGCAGACATTGTCTGCATATGTTTTGCCACTTAATGTGCGAAAATGAAGGCGCCACCAGCCCGTTCACGCGCAACCGTGCACGTTTTCTTCATTAGCCATGTTCCGAAATCACAACATACTGAGACTTACGCTTTTCACTAAAGGCCACAGCTGTCCGGAGCATTTCACCCGTACCGTCTCCTCCCATCGTATCGGCAGCCCAGATTCACACGCTGCGGCAAAATTAATTGATCCAAGGCAGCTTTGGCGACAACCATACGTGGATAGTGGAAATGTGTGTCGCGATTCCACATGGTTCCTCTGCCAACAGTCTGTGAATCGGGTCTACCAGCGTGGTTTTACACGTCCAGATATGGATGTGCTGTAAGTGCTTGTCTGAGAGGGGCGTGACCGGACATCAACATCAGGTTGGAGTCTAGCCTATCAGAGGCAGAGATATTTACAGCAAACTGACTAAACAGACAATTTCAATAAATAGCTTTTAGCACGGTAACTCTTCTCCCACCAAAACAACATTCTAATAGCCGAAACGTTCAAGAACCAGGCAGTATGTACTGCCGATTTCCCCGGATTAATGGTTGTGGATTAACATCACCAGCCAGATTGCTTTAAATCAGCCAATGCTTTCGCTCCGTCATATATGAACATTGGGAATAATTTGTAGCAAATATTCGGTTGCAACATTCACATGTTTCTTTAAAGGTGGTCAACCAACCAAGCAACAGATCAACTGTCTGCAGACTCACTCACACCCAAGCCAAGCAGATTATAGCCTGGAAATCAGACGCACGAGATAACTTTAAAAACGCAGATGTGATCAAAGGCACGTACAACGGAAACTCAGACAACGACTACAAGAACTGTTGGTTCGTTTACCACCTAGATCTGCTAGATCTTGTGCCAGTGGAGATGATGAAAGTTATTTGGTTTACCTGTGTGTGGTCGTAATGTTTTGGTTCGTTAGTGTACATACAACTGACAAATTCCCGTGGACCAAGGCCGTATCAATTACACGCTGTTACATGAGGTGTACGACGTTGATACAATTCCCCAGAGGACACATTTGAGTGGCTTTACACGACTGTGAAAACAGGAAGCAGATGAAAAACGGACTTTGACTTCGTCTTTAGTTCCCAGGTCTAAATTTCACATCCCTCAGACAGACGAGAGAGAGAAGATACCAAGTGTGGCTTTTAGTGGTAAACATAGTTAGTTGAGCGTGACTTCAAATCAATCTAAATCCATGTCAGGTACTGTAAAAGTCAAGTCGGAAAGATTATCTTGTCCTATAGGGATGATATGGTTTTTATACTGTGTGGAACCCGCTATTTAAGATACCAAACCTAGACATAAGTACAAATATTGCATGTTCTCTCACTACATTGCATAGTTGTGGCTCTCACTTGAAACTTTTTCCTGGTAACACATTCAAATGGCACTCCTCTACAAAGACAAAAGTATGCAAAGCGGATATTTTCTTTGCTACACTTTTAAAAATATATATATATATATTCGCGTCAATAGATCAACGGTATTCGCTTGTCAAACAGGCGTTTTTATTTGAATAGATACATGCGCGTGTTCCTAATACACCCTCACCACACTGTGTGTTTACGAAAGACCTTGATTTTCTTCTGAGAGCATTCCACGCCAGAAAGCATCACAACATTCGACTAGAACAAAGCGGCCGAAAAACCAGTCCTGTCGAAATTGAAAAACGAGGTTGTGATTCAGGGGTGGCGGAGGCGTTTAGAGGCCGTGAGCGATGCCACATGTCTCTGCGAAACGTTTGTTAACCAAATCTACGTCTGTTCCTACATTTTACGCTGTGTGCTCCGGAGGACAAGGACGCTGTGGTGTAAGGCGTGTTTTACTGTGGTAAAACTATACGCTCAGGAAAGAGTTGACATGCTTTCACATGCTCCGGACATGTTTCTCTTGGGACCGCAGGACAGAACCAAGGTCAGATCATAACACACACACAGAAATATGTTTTGGCTGAGAGGTTGGAGGGCACCTTAACCAAATCACTCGTACAGCCCCCTAAAGGGTGTATTTGACACTAATGCCAATATGCTGCATTATCCGCCACCACTATTTCTTAATAAAAGAGCAGAGAGCAGAACCATACAACTGGGACTATAACCAATGGTGTCAGGGATACCTCCCAAATTGCATCCTGTGCCCTACATGGTGCACTACCTTTGACCAGATCCATATGATCCCTGGTGAAATGTAGTGCACTAAATCGAGGGGATATGGTGCCATTAGGGATGCATACTACATAGACAATACATCTAAGCCAAAACCCTCTCCCATTCACTGGCCAGTCGGCCAGCTCTCTCATAAATACCTAAAGGTCATTCCCACTAAAATCATTTATTTGAACTTGGTTGAGACGTCGAAAGGTAGAAATTGAGAGGCGGATAAGGGCTCAGGACTGTTGCCGCTCTAGAGGAGGTGCGTATTCTCTCTTTCCTTCCCTTCAAACCTTCACTAGATCCCTAACTAATTGGACTGGAGGGAACTGGGTAGGTGAGGACGAAAAGAGAGGAGAGATAAGTTGTTCCTCGAAAAAGGGCAAGGCGAGTTACTGTTGGTGGTGTTTAGCTGGTCTGTTGTGAATCAACGGGAATCAAGCAATTTGGGTTGTGACAAACAGCACTGAGTGAATCATGTGCGATTCATTTCGCCGTAGCAAAATTAACATTCTTTGAAGATCCTGACGACGTCTTCTGAAGGTTTCTGAAAAATGTCTTTCGGAGATCTACAAAGGGACATATTGATTATTTATACACGATGTGGGAAACACCATAATATAGGTTTCAGTTACTTTTGGGGTGTTTTTGTCAAACAAACCCTGTCAAGATATTCGTTTTTTTTCATACTTTCTTGCATCTCACGATCAGAGACTTTTGGAATGTTTGGATGTGCCAAAAAGTGTCATACATCACTTGAATTGTCCCGAATAATTTAAAATTGAAACCTTAGCAGTTAGAAAAAGTGCTAGAGACACTGAAGTGAAGGCTTGGTGTCAAGTCTAGTCTGTATACTGCTTACAGAGTAAGAAAAACCAATGTTATTTTGTAATTCGAGTGAGTTATGCCTTTTATAAGGAAGCTCGCCGACAAAACAACAGAAATTCAACCAACAAAACCAACAATCTTTTCTTCACAGTTGGATGGCATTGCCGTTTGTGATTAAATTCCCTATTTCTATTTGAGAAGAAAACATGAAATATGTTTAATTAAATCGCCGCTATGTACCACATCCTCCATTAGCCACACGTAAGATCAGTTTAATAAAGGCTGACGCTGCGCGGAGCATTTCTCCTCAGACGCGAGGTCATTTTGGCTCACCTTTTAGAGCAATATTTCATTGCTCTATTGCAGCGGGCAGTCTTGCTTTGTTGGCAATTATTTGCCTATTAATTTTTAACATTGTCCCCGTTGCTCAATAAATAAACAAAGGCGTGTAATGAAACAAATTGGTTCCACACCCAAATAAGTGTTAATAAATCATTCAAAGTATGTGTATGGATTAAACACGCTTTGCCCCGCGTTTCCATTAGAAAGCAGCCGCTGTTGAAATCGTAACAATTGCTCGCGTCCCCAAAAGGCATCTGGTGTTGGCAAATCAATATGGGCGATGGGGATATTGTGGGTCTACTGGGGGGGGGGACAAAAGTGCATACAGGAGAGAGTGCAAAAACAGATCCCTAATGAGTAGGCCAGTAAAGTTGCATCACTAAGGCTTTAAATACAAAGAAGACTTCTGTATGGTTCAAGCTCTATATGAGACACTCCAATATTACAACTGCTTACAACTGCTTTTAACTGCTTTTAACTGCTTTTAACTGCTTTTAACTGCTTTTAACTGCTTTTAACTGCTTTTAACTGCTTATAACTGCTTTTCTTAAGAAAGGATGACTTAATGTTGATGTTAGTCTTGCTGGTAATAAAACCATACTTCTCTGAGATACAAAATGAAACTTTTTTGCGAGATGTCCAGGGAACTTTTTGCACTTCTCACCTCATCCCTCTGACTCGCGACACCAGTCATTTGACATCTCTCACATCCCTGTCCTCTTCAACCGTGGGTCAGGAAATGCTCCCCTCTTCTTCCCCTTGTTAGACTACGCTGCCCGCGTCCAAAATGGCACCCTGCGGCCTTCACGAAGCTGCGCCCTTGACCGTATCGGCGAGGTAGGACGCCATTTGGAGCGCGTGCAGTGTGTCCCTATGCCGCTGGCCCTAATCACCCGCTGCTTCTCACTGACAGCCATTTGTCATAAGTTGGTAATAGAGGGTTACAAATGTCTCTACGTTGTGTTCTGTCAGACCCCATGACAGCCTTCTGACAGCCAGATGATGGAAGGCTTCAGTCTAGTGTCACCCCGTCCATGTCCAACTCCCCCTCTCCCCCCCTCTCTCTCTCCCTCTCTCCTTTTCTCTCACTACTTCCCTTCCCATCTGCCTCTGTCCCCTTACCCGGTGCAAACTACTTTTGTCCCAGACGACACGTCATACGAGGTGACAGGCCTTTAGTCATCTCTATGCTCCTGCGACTCAAAGTCCCATCAATAAGGAATGAGGCCGCGTCCCAAGTGTCACTCTATTTCCCAACACGCCGGCCCAAAGCCCCGCGAGGCCCCGATCGGAGCGAGTGTGCCGTTTGGAAACGGCCGGAGATGATGGCGTGGTGTTATGGGGGAATATTGGAGGAGTCCTGATATTATTGGATTGTTCAGTAGGCGCCCCGATTAAATTCACTGCTTCTGGGCTGTGTTGGACAACGGTATATCAAGTTGGATGGGAAAGCACCGGGGCGTGGGGCGTGTGGAACATATACGCGACCAAGCTTACAGCCAGATGGAGAGTGCTGTTTTTATTCCTATGTCGTTTCTAACGAATTAAAGCCATTGTTGTGAGATTAAAACAAACCAAACTAAAATATAATTAAACAATGAGTATGGTTCAATAGCTCATCAAGCATCAACATCACTTTACTCTCAGCAGACGTATCTATTTTCTCATTTATTTCCCACTTTATGGGACTTACCTACGGGTGTCCTTGTCATCTAAAGACCGGAACCCTCAACCCCATATAAACCTTGTCTTTTTAGTGACACATGTTAACTCAAACAATATTAACACAGCATACCTCTGGTCGCCTTGAATGAACAACGTAAGCGTTCAGATGCAGTCAGTGAAGATGAGGTGATCAATGGTGATCTTGCGGCTTCTTTACAAAAGCGAAAGAAGAATTGAAGAAGAAGAAGTGACAGGAAAATAGGGTTCTCCATTTACAAACAGCGACTCCCAAGAGGCTGTGTGAAGTGTAAGACTTTGAATACTGGAATAGCTTGGGGTCGACGTGTTTATTACACAGTTATAAACACAATACACCGTTAAAGGCCTTCTTGGGTAGGCTGAGGGGGGGGATTCAAAGAAGTGTTTAGAATTTTTGCAAATTCTAGATAAGAAATGTCAGTAAACCAGGTAAACAAATATCTTACCGTAATGTTTTCAGATGGAACTAACTTGTCCTGAAAGGATGACAGAAAATAGCCATGCAAATATATTTCGCGTTTTCCTATAAAGATTTCAATCAGTTGAATTTTTTGTCTGGCGAATAATCAATTTACTAAAAAAGCATTGTCTCATGCAGAACATATCCGCTTAAAAAAATTTACTGTCGTGTTAGTTACTTGCCTCTAATGACATCATAACGACAAGAGACCAGGTACAAGTCAGTAATGGTGGAGTCATGAAGACACGCATTAGTGCTGTGGTGTCCTGTAGTCAATCACAGTCACAACAACACTGTTAAATCCAGGTTGACATCCCTTGCTTCTCAATAAGTCGCTAAGCAGGATGACACCTAGCAACAGATGGCATGGTACCCCGTGTTGTGTTACATACCCCGTAAATGAGGAAGAAATGCGACGTCCTCAGATGATTTACGGCGTGTATACAAATAGAGGAGAAACACATTTACAAATGCCAGTGAGGACTATGTGTGGGAAGAGAGAGAGGGAGAGAGAGAGAGATAGCATGTTGTTGCTTTGTGTAAATGGCCAAATTCCGGGTAAAGTGTTCGAATATAGGTCAGGGCTAGTTCATGCAAAAGGTCAGAAGTTAAGTTTAGGTACAGATCTCAGATCAGGATTTGTGGTTACAATTGTTTTCAGGGCTGATGTTAAAACCCTCTGGTCAAGCAGACTGAAAGGACATAGCATTATGCTCAACCATTTATAGAGCGATACTTGTTGCCTCTCAGCGCTGCAATTGGCTGGACGTTTTCCATCACACTCGACACGGTTATGCGTGAAAAGCCCATCATGGCAACAGGACAAAGGACATTTTATACGAACCGAACTTGCGTGTCTCAACAATTAAACCGTGCTCAAGGTCTGTGATTTTGTCCATGCCAACATTGAAACAGACAGTAACAGTAAGTCATGTGAATCACTATGATTTATTTTTAGGTAACAAACCTTCTACTGTGTTTGTATTTTGTGAACAATAGAATAGTACATAGGAAGACGACCTTTAACCGGAGAGCTACAGTATATATGTGATTTTAGTTTTAAAATACCTATAGAAGAGACATTGTGTTGAGGTAAATTAATAACTAGACAGCGATATAAAGCAAAAATGATTAGTTCAGCCGTTGGTTGGTTAAATTAAAAGTTGGGTTTGCCTACAATTGTATGTCGTTTCTCCTGCCCTGTCACAGAGATATCAGTCTGGGTGAGTTATAATGAGCTCTGAGACATGGCAACTCCCTGACCCAGTCTACACAACTCCCTTCCTACTCCCCTTGTCCTGCTTTTATTTTATGTGCTTTTTATCGCCCTGCATAAATACTAAGCACTTACTTTTAACTAGAACAAGTGTGGAACAGGATGGGCGTCGACTAAGATGCCTCAAAATGCGTGCCTGCCTTTGAATCAGGAACGCTGATTGGCTGATTGCCTGATTGCCTTGGTTTGTCAGACTGTATACCACAGGTAAGACAGCACATCTATTTTTACTGCTCCTAATGTGTTAGAAACTGCATGGTTCATAATACTAAAATGGATCTTTTTATGTATCTGTATCTTCCCAACCCCGTAACCTTTAATAAAACCCTGGTTCAAACACACACAGACACTGGGCATCAGTGCCAGAACAACATCCTCTACGAGCTTCAGATTTTCATGTCTGAAGATCGTTTATTGCCAAGTTAGCGGGAAGAGAAAGGTCAGCTCTGAATTGTTAGGGACGATCTGACAGATTTGGAGAATCCCATCAGCAATATGACTGTGGTGACCTACAGAAGGATGGTGTGGAGAAGATGAAGCCACAAAGAAAGCTCTAAGGAATTCCAGTGTATATTTGACTATTTGTACTCCATATCATGTTTTACAGAACATATCTGAGATGGGACTGATATATCAACGTTGCAGGGTAACCAACGTAAGTGTTTACATACGAACAAAATAAAATGCTAGGTTATTATGGAGACATACAGTTACCCATGTACCCAAAATGTGTTACATAAACGTGTTTTTCCTAGCACTCCCCAACGAAGTGCCCAAAGGCTGATCGAAGTACTCACAGAGACTAAATGGGTCTAGATAACCGGTCTGAATATCTCAGATTAAGGCTTAAAACTCTAGGACTCTGACTAATTACAAAAAGTACCATATGGTTATCTGGCCTGACAAGGATAGACTGCTCTGACCTGAACCCTGGCCTCCAATCACAGCAGTCGCTTAGGCGTTTAGTGTTTATATATTAAACCGTTGCATATTAAATATAAACCATATTTATTTACTCATCTAAAACATCTAAACTACAAACTAATTTATCGATCCAACGTGACCCTCTACCTCCATTTCTCTGACCTCCTCCTCCTCTCTCACTACACGTATTTCTCTTTCCCTTTGACCGTTTCTTTTTCATGCTCCGTTGATCCACAGTTATCCAACATTGCACGATTGCACGCGTTTCCCATGCGGCCCCACATCTGCATTGAACAAGGATTACAGCTGAAAGGTGAGGCCCCCCGTAGTGTATTCCCCGTTTATGTCCTCTCTTTTAATTAAACTCCGTCGGCACACGGGTCCCTGGAGCGTAAATCAGGCCCGTTCAATCGTTCAGGATGGCTCCGGCCAACGTGCTCCTGTGAAAATGACATGCGCGTTGACGGGCGGACGAAGTGGGATGGGTTTATGCTCGCCGAATAACAGGTGTCCTGGTCTCGCCAACAGGGGCATCGTCTTAATTACTGTGTTTTCTCAGTTATACCCTTGAAACGAACGAACACGTCAGAAAGTATAGGCACACACTTATTTCCGACCTAAAATCATCCTGTTTTCCCTAAACCCTAGACACTGAATTGAAAATGCACAATTAAACTGATTTGCTTTATTCTATTCTGTGTCCCCCTTGTTTCGTCTATTTTCATTAACTAAATCCAACGGGCAAAACACTTGATTGAGTTCAGTTCTGAAAGAGACAATTGTTTAATTCTCCAGAATGCTACACATAAATGGCCCCGTATTTCTCAGCTGTGTCCTCTAAACCGGTCACAGGCAGTGTTTATGGAGAATTTAAGACAACATGTACTAAGAGACATATTGATTCTCAAAAACAGCTTTTTGGAACTGCTGGGTCTGTGAGTGGCTATTTTATCTATGTCGTGCACTACTTACTTTGTCAGCTTTCAATGAGTCAATGAGTTCGGGTAGCTTTTCGGAAACAGAAAGGCTTGTGAGGTCCTCGTGGTCAGCAGCGGTAAGTACCTAAGTGGTCTTACGAGGGCCAAAGCACAAACTGTGCAGTCCTCACACTGCACTCCATACTCTTTTTGCGCTGCTCTTTTGCACTTCTGCATTTCGTTGTGCTGTACTCGTGCTGTCAAATGACAATAACTTTGAGTCTCTGTTGTGCACACACACACACACACACACACTCGCACACAGACACACACACACACACACACACTCGCACACAGACACACACACACACTCACACTCTCAGGCCTTTGGTCACCACCACAGCTGGCGAGAGCCTCCATCCTTTTTCGTTGTTATAAAACCCCGCTGCCAGACGTGATTGAGAGCCACTCGGCTGCTCAGAAAAAACGAGGGCGGATAAAATATGAGCGCCCTGGCATCTGGCTCGCCAATTCAAATAAAAAAAGTTATAGGGGCTCTGGGTTGTGCCGCGCCCTTCACCGGTGCCATATTTCACCCGTCCGCCACCCCTCCACATCGCGGGGCCTGCCGTGCCCCCTCACCCATTGCGTCAACCCCCCAACCCCCCAACCCACCCCGCCCCGCTCTGACAGCGGGTGTTAATCTTGTCCGTTTCCTCAGACGAACTGGAAACTGTTATTCATTGGATGAGTGGGATCAGAGGACGGGGATGGGGAGGCCTCTGTCTGTCTCTGGATGCAGTCAACTCAGTCATCAGTCATCCCAGGGTAGGACACAAGGAGTGGGTAGTGGTTGACTGCTTCATTTGGGACTCGGCCGTGACACCAATAGTATGGGGAACAGATCCCAGTACCAGTACCAGGGCAAAGGGCAAGGGGTTAGTTCTGGGCTTGATTCATGGGTTTATTTGACATCTGTTGTGGACTTTATTTCATGTAGTCAAAAAATAGCATTTCATCACACTGATTGAATTTCTCCACAACCACCGGGCCAATTTACATCACCGATAATAAATGTCCACGTCCATAAATTAATCACGAAACAACTACTAGGAACAAACGGGTCAGTTTAGTGACGCACGCCATGAAACTGAGATCCCGGTGGCCCTGGGGAACGGGTTGAAGTGTAACTATTGAAATATATTCACGCAGGGTTTGTCCATGGGCTTTATATCCAAAACTGCGTCGTTTCGCTCAAAACGCCTGCGTCGTAAAATGTGTGAAGGCTGGCGTTTGGAACGCACTCCCCGGGAACCATTGGACACGTAACACGGTGACACTTAATTTGAAGCGGGCGCGCATCGCGACCAGCCAAAACACGCTGAAAAGTGTCGCGGCACGAATCACAACAACCGACACAACAGACCACAACAACCGACACAACAGACCACAACAACCGACACAACAGACCACAACAACCGACACAACAGACCACAACAACCGACACAACAGACCACAACAACCGACACAACAGACCGCAACAACCGACACAACAGACCACAACAACCGACACAACAGACCACAACAACCGACACAGCAGACCACAACAACCGACACAACAGACCACAACAACCGACACAACAGACCGCAACAACCGACACAACAGACCGCAACAACCGACACAACAGACCACAACAACCGACACAACAGACCACAACAACCGACACAGCAGACCACAACAACCGACACAACAGACCACAACAACCGACACAACAGACCACAACAACCGACACAACAGACCACAACAACCGACACAACAGACCACAACAACCGACACAACAGACCGCAACAACCGACACAACAGACCACAACAACCGACACAACAGACCGCAACAACCGACACAACAGACCACAACAACCGACACAACAGACCACAACAACCGACACAACAGACCAAAACAACCGACACAGCAGACCGCAACAACCGACACAGCAGACCACAACAACCGACACAACAGACCACAACAACCGACACAACAGACCACAACAACCGACACAACAGACCACAACAACCGACACAACAGACCACAACAACCGACACAACAGACCACAACAACCGACACAACAGACTCAGCGCGGCCCTTTTTCTGTAACGTTATGCATAACAGAGTATTGACGCATTCCGCTTGTCCACACTAATCAATAGTTTCTCATCTGGTTTAATGGTGTTTTATTGTTTCTACTGGTCTAGTGTGTGTGTGTGTGTGTGTGTGTGTGTGTGTGTGTGTGTGTGTGTGTGTGTGTGTGTGTGTGTTTGGGGCGTTGGAGAGCTTTCGTCCTCACAAATTTTTTATGTCCAATTATACCCATAGTCGGTGAAGAGGAATAGAGAACATTTAAACCAGGGATTGTTTTTTCCCTAAAATTCTTTTCTTCACATGCAAACACGTGTAAAGCTTTTTATCGCATCTAAAACGCAACTTGATCAAAAGTTCTTAACAATTGTTTAATTGTATATATATATGTATAGTTTATTCACACCCTGCTTCGCCGTAATCAACTCCCAACATACTGGAGACACATTGAGATATAGTCCGTGTCTTGTGAAGCGTATCCAGCATCTGTTCCGATCACGCTGCTCACTCAATCAGGAGGTTTACACAGGAACACAGGCTTCTACCTCCACTGAGCTCACCGGTCCACAACGAATCGCTCCGGTGCGACAAGGCACGGCGACGGCGTTCTGTACTCTCCTCCAAACCGGCGTGCTTCTGGCCAATCGCTCCGCCCCGCCCGCATCTCCGCGGCGCTAATTGGCGAACAGGAAAAAAACGTGTTTAATTCTGACACGACGTTATTCAAACGGCTAAGACAAATTCCCAGGCATTTTTTATTACGCCTCTTTATGATTGGCCAGGGTCCATGTTGTTATCTTTGTGGATTGTTTTTTGAAGGTGTGAGATGATGAACGACTTTTAACATTACCTGGGGGGGAGGTTTGGGCAGCAGGGTTTTTATGATCTCATCACGCTGCAGCGGCGGCTCCACAGACAGCTCCTTTATTGACATAACGTGTTAGTTAATGTTGAGTCCCGGGAAACCTTGGCATGTTGCTCTATGGTGTTGGTATTGTTATTAGCGGTATTGGTGAACATGATCATGTGATCACAGGAGTTACAGCGGTAACTAAAACTAATGTCTGCATCTGCTCCCCCTGCTGGCCAGAATCGGCTACAGCGCTCAAGGTCACCGGTCTACTAGCTGGCACCGCCCACTTCCTTGTTATCCAACCCCGGACTGTCATTGTCACTTATCACGCACACGGGTTCCCATTCGGCAATCGTCATGTGTATTTACGTTCCCTCTGCTTCTCCGGTCATTGTGAGTCGCTCGGTACACAACACCTGTTGGAACTAAAAGGTGATTTCGTGACGACCGAAGCTTCGAACGTCATTGGTCAGCTGGTATTGTAGTTTGAAGCGAGCTTCTGGTACACTGCATCGAAACAGTTGAGCTCGGGAAAACTGAACGGAGAAAATCGAAACCCACCTATTTCATCAATGGCAACCTATCAATGACATAACAGTCAGCACAAACGGCTAACAGTACAGTTCCTGAGATCTTCTGTTGATCAATATCGTTTAGCCAGTCGTCGGTCATGTTGTAAGCGCTGTGCAGGTCCGGTGTCTTTACCTGTAAGCGTGCTGGTAGACATTTGTTATGCTGTTCGTGAAAAAATAGTACGGAATCTGTTCCCATATTTTCTTTCCTACAGAATATAATTGGCAGCAAGCTGATCGGTCAGCTGTGGGAGCCAAACAGGGCAGCACGTGCATTCTTAAGGGGAAACACGAGCTTTTCAGGTTTGTGGGCACACATTACCGTCGAGGCTAAGATTAAAAATGACGCAAGTAGAAGTGTCAACGTGGTTCGTATCCATCCTCGTATTAATACCCGGGGGTTTCTCATTATTGACAGATAACAATAATATTTCGAGCTCCTCCACTGTCACTTTAACAAACTCAAAAGTACAGTCGGAGGAAGGCTCACCTCAACTTCCTCGGGAACAGTTGGAAGTTATTGCGATGAGGCGTCCCCCCGTATGCAAATGTGTTTTCTAACTTCATCAGATAGACGGAGGTGATACTTTATAGTTTTATGGTGGCAATTGTAATAACGATAGAGCAGTTGGTCTCTAGATATGGCAGTGTGCACAAGGCGTATGCTTCCTGAGAGGTGAATATATATATATATATACACACATAGTGAAAACATTGTGACCAACTGCCTGCCATGCAGTTAGTCTCTAGCCAATTGTGTGAGGACTGTAATAGCTACCTGTCATATTTTCCGCCGAAAGTCCGGCTCATGTAACGTGTGAATTAATGGAGTCTCGTTGCAATTACACTCACTTCATCACCCCCCCCACCCACGTCTCAAGGTGAGCTATGCATGTTTCCCATTTAACTGTCACAGCTAACATATTTCAACACGGGTCCTTGCGTGACATGAAGGACGCGTTGTATGTTTGTGTGTGTCTGTCTGCCTGTCTGAGTGAGAACGCTTACGCGAGTGTATGCTAAAAATAAAACAGATAGTTAGAGAGAGCGAGAGCAGGGAGATGAGAGAAGACGGAAAGACAAAGGGATATGTGCCGAACGACAGGTAATTGGCGCAGGATAACAAAGGGTTAAAGAGAAAAGCAAGAGGAAGAAGCCTGGTTGAATTCAAGGACAAAATAACACAGTATTAATAGCTTGAATATTTTCTCATTTTATTTCCTCTCATTTCCGTTCCAATGCGAAGGAACGACGACGGATCTAGAATGACACTTTTTTTCCCCCCCCGCAGGAAACCGAATAACCTGTCAAAATAACGGTTTTCAATTAAGTCGGGCTTGCGCGTATCAATGGGACGGTGTGTGTGTCCCAGAAGAGTTGTTCTAGCATTACAAATTGACACTTGAGACTGTATCCACATACGGGAAATGAGATGTAATTGCTTCGTAATGCACCGGTACAGACATTGCAAAACATCAAATCATAGGTTTTAGTAAATGTCACTGGATCTGGTCTCGCGCTTGCCGGGACTCAAAGGCGTTGTGTTTTCGTGGTGCGTCTGACACTCATTTCGGTTGTTGTCGCTCGCGGCGAAGTTATTTTGTTATCTTATAATATAAAAGAATGTTGTCAAATGACTCATATGAGCCCATTGGAAACTCCGTCATACTATAGACGGTACATCTATCTAGGAAATGTACAGCATTTCAGTGCACTATGAAACATCTTGATTACCCAAATACGTTTTTAAGGTAGTGTAAAGAAACATCTCTTTTCGGTACTTATGATTTATTATCCATCAAGCCAACTCAGGGGCCAACCGATTGGTGGTGAAGACAATTCTGCATATCACTGGGGTTGGGCTTCCACGTGAACGCGATGATTCAGGACAAGCGTGCCATATTTTCGAAAGACTCTTATCGCCTTGGATTTGATGACAAACCACTGATCCAAGTACTGTCCAACAACACCAATGTATCCATGCATTCACTGACTGACTGACCGACAAAACTCGAAACCTTAAACTTTAAAGAGAACACACGGATGTCATCAGGTCACACGTCTTACACGTGGCGTGACAAGTACACTAACGTTCAAGACAAACCTCGAACATGCTGTCAATCTGGGTATAATATTGGGGAGGCGTTGTGTCAGGTCAAAGAAATATGTTAAACACCGGCTCAGACAAGCAAAACGAGTATTTTTCACTTTTATTCATTTGAAGGTTGCTGAGACACAGCGGTGTTAGGGGAGCTGCGGATTAGTGTGATGCGGCCAGGAACGTCAGCAGCGGGATACAATGTTTTTTTTTGTGGCCTGAGGTGAAAAATGGGCCTTTCTCTTTTCAATTTCATTGTCTGGTCCCCGGTGCCCGAGCCTGCGCTTTCTGCTCCGTGTGAGGAATGCACGTGGCAGAGAGGGAGCGATCGCGGGAGGACACCATCGATGTAAAACCCAGCCTCAGTAGTTAGTGAGACACTGGTCGACTCATAACCAACGCACCCTGCGGTTTTATCCACAGGAAGGCAGATTTTAGGTTGTTCAATATTTCCTGGATGATAGGGTAGGTGTCTGGCCAGCCGGCTCGCCGCATTTGCGGGGATAATTACCTGTGATCAACATTATTTCAGATTTCCTGCCAGCATTAAGCGCTGTTTGCTCTAAACAACTCCGGCCTGTTGGTCCAGTTCGGCTGTAAAGACACGGGTGCCCAATCGGTTGAGTTTGTTGTCAAGATCGGATTTGAGATGCTCTCCCTCCCCTGCTCGATTCCCCAGACAGACACACACGCTTGGCCCCGGTCCATACCACACACTCAACGGAAGCTGGAAGTCGTCCTAGCTTTCAATATGCCGTATTTTTTTCCTCACGGCCATATGTTAATTCGTTGTCGGCGAGTGTGCTACTTTCGCAACGGCTGCTCCGCGCAACGCCGCAGCCCGTCGTCCACTCTGGCGCCCGCCTCGCCGGCGTACTAACCGTCGGTAGGAGTGGGATGGCATCTCCCACAGACGCACCTGCTCCTCTAATTACGCTCTGTTTATGTACGGTTGTTTGGCGTAGCACCTCGCGCATTATTGTCGCTGTGACTGTGTGGCGGCGTTTGTCGTTGGTCGTCTACGTAGCACGAAGCGCTCGGCTTAAATATGGCGTAGTTACTCGTTTTTATTTTTGCCTCACCTCTTTCGCTCTCCTGAGAAACTTCTGGGAAATATTAGCAACAGGGTTCTCTTATGATCAATAAGTCTTTTAATAATGATAACTTGGATTAGCGAACACTACGTGCCTTTGGAACACATTGATGTTTGCCTATAATGGACCTCTGTACAGCTATGTAGATATTCCATTGAAAGTCAGCAATAATTAAAATTAACAATGTCTGTATTTCTGAAAAATTTATGTTATTTCCATGAACAAATACATTGTATATCTTTTGAAAACAAGTGACCCCAAAGAATTAAAGGGTAGTGTACTTTTGCCTGACATTTTCATTTTACATTTAATCAACAGGGAACAGTGTACGAAACAACAAAACCATAGCCTCTTGCCCTATCGATAATCTTTCGAAAATACTTGTAATTATGTTTTTATTTTGGTCACAGTGTGGACAATGCGGAGGTCCCCTTACCAAGCGTTCAGTACTGTGATTAAAAAAGAAATAATTGTGGTCTTGCAGCTTACAGACAGAGCTGTTTCTGTCCTAACTCACTGACTCGCTCACTCTGAACGCCCCACAGGAATGCAGAAACATTTGATATGCACAGAGACGCTACGTTGTTTGTTTAGATATAGGACTGTCCTTCACCTCGAGTGTGACACACGTCTTCTAAATAAACTTTCAAGGTTTATGTAACACAGTTACAATCACAGTTTGCTTAAGTGTGCAAGGTTTGGAGTTAGGGTTATGTAGGAAGTAGGCCAATTCCATCAAACATTGGTGAATCTTTTTTATTTGTGTTATCCTAGCAACGATCCTAATGTTATCCGTTGACCGCTGGGCCTAAATAAAAATCGATGAGTTCATGAAGATTTTTGTAAATTTAATTTAAAAGTCAGACTACCTGACTAGATTTTACAAAAGTAAATAAAAAAATACAAATTAAACGGACACGTTGTTCTGCCCTGTAAAACCGCTCAGCGCTTCTCTTGAGTCATTCCAAGGGCATGAGGAGTTTAAGTTCTTGTTTTACATCTGGGATGCAAGGGAAAACCGGTATCACCACGTTCAGAGGCTACCCGTGGGATATCAACTCAAATCAGCATACTTTGTCATTTGCAAAGGAATTTACCCCCAGGGAGACTGCAGTTGCAATGCCGAAACACTAGTCCAAACCTAGATCCTTGCATATGTGAACACAATAATCAGACAAAAAGCATCGCAGATACATATTAATAAGTAATTCGACAATTGTCGAGGTTACACAACGGCACATTTACTGACTGCAGTCTCTATGCTTGAGAATAACTCCCGGGATTTGGATACGTTTAAAAAATATATATTACAATCAAACTCCTATTAAATATTGTAGCACATTTTTTACATGAATTACACTAAATTATGTCCAACTGTGCAATTCAAATATAAAGTGCCAGGATGTTAACTGCCTGTTTTTTTTATGATGTCCCAAGGCATATTCGAGTGGTAGTAAAATATAATCCACTCTAGTTGTTAAATTACAATTAAAATGAGCGAGACTGCCAAAAGTCTGAGATGTTCTGCATATGTAGAGATAAATGTCTTCAGTAACACATGTTTGATTTTAACTAAAAAGGACATGTCTTTGTGATGGAGTCAAATTAAAAAAAAACATGTATGAGTTTACATCTGAAACTTTGGTCATTCATAGCTGTTGTCTTTCCTGTTTTAAGGTCAAGATTTACAGGATAGAAGCTACAACCCTGATTTTACTTGTGGTGTAAGACCAATATTTTTTCATATAGTTCTGCTATAAGTTCTGCTATAACGTATGAGGCAAATGCAATCAAAACGTTAAGACCTTTGATTACATGATGTTTAATACGTTTCACCGTAACGCAACTGCACAAAAGAGTGCGATTAATTTATTTAACATCTTTACAAAATTCCCCAGCCTCTCTGGGACTGTTAAGGACGCTGGGAGTGGGACGTACGGTTTAATGAGAGAACGACGACACCGCTATCAGTGAGAATTCTATGCAACACCAAATATCAACGCTGGCATTCAACGCTATGTGATTAAATACACAGTATAAGAAGCTGGTTTAATTTCCATTCAACAATAAACACCCAGATTGTGGTTGAGCTACTGCAGCATACTACCAATTATCCTTTACTGTTAAATATTGTTGAAGGAGGAAATAAATCACACTTATTAACATATTTTAAGTGGCAATATTTTTTGCACTTGCTTTAGTGCAAGTTTGGTACCAGCAGGCAAACGTTTGCTTACAGTCATATCTATGAAGGGGTATCAATGCCCTTGTATATTTTAACGTTAAATATTTTCCAACTTTCCCAAATCCATTTTGTTTGCTTTTTGTTATAATAATGTAAATGTGAAATCTGATTTAGAAGCCTTCTTTAAAACCTCCAAATGTAATAATGATACAAAACATTGCCATAAATTGTTATATAAAACAACCATTCTGCTCAAATACTTATAAAAACGGTACAATACGGCACAATACTATATATATATATATATATATATATTTATTTTCAAAATGACTGAGACAGAGAAAAGAGGTTATACGTTTTAATAAATTTTACTAAATACAAATAATTGTTGTGTAGTAATGAAAGAACGTTTCAGAATGTTCATATGAATAACAAAGACGAAGATGTTGATTTTACACACCTGCGTTTTTGTCTAACATGCTGGGAAAGAGGTATGAGGAACTGGTATCCTAGGCCCAAACTATCTTATACCAGGAAACGTTGTGCTAAAATGTACAACATGCCCTGACTACAGACAAAACATGGAATGTATTCCCTTTCACATTAGAGTAATGTGAATTTTGACAAACTTAATACATGCAGATATATAATTCTCATGTTACATTCTCCCTTTTTAGAAACCCTTAACAACTGAGAACATTCATATCACATACACTACCGTTCAAACGTTTGGGGTCACTTAGAAACACTGTGCAGGTATTCAGTTCAAAAATGTGCCCAATTGCATTTGTGCAGAGGGCACAGCAGTGGAGAATATCTGTGCAAGTTTGTAAACAGATAGTACAAACGATAAGCACTGTGCAAAAGACATAAATAATAAATAGGCTAGCAGTGTGCAGGGCAAGAGGAGTACCACAGGATGTATTGTGCAAATGGCAGATCAAGTAAATAAGTTAGCAGCGTGCAGGCAAGAGGTAGCAACGGGGGTACAACGGTACATAGTGAAAATTGCAGATCAAATAAATAAGGTAGCAGTGTGAATTCAAGGTTACTGAAGGGTTTCAGAGTTGCAAACCATTGTCATAGAGCCCATGTCAAACACAGCCTTCACTCTAGTAAAGCCATTATCAACAACCAGGGTGTAAAACTAAGTATCACTGCAATTGAAACGCTGGTTACTCTCTTATGATTTAATAAATAATTTAAAAACCATCTCTGACTTTCACACACGGCTTGTGTGCTGGTGTGTTGCTGAGGCGTTTAATTTATTAAGAGCCCACACCTCCGCTCTAAAATGTACGCTGTCTAATCTCCCTGACTGGTAGAGGGGAAGGATGTGACGGAAATGGACTGTGCGTTGAATACGAAGAGGTAGGCACTGTGTACTGTTGCCCTGTGAATGCCCTGTGGGCGAGGCTGTGTGTGTGTGTGTGTGTGTGTGTGTGTGTGTGTGTGTGTGTGTGTGTGTGTGTGTGTGTGTGTGTGTGTGTGTGTGTGTGTGTGTGTGTGTGTGTGTGTGTGTGTGTGGGTAACAGAAGCAGGCTTCTTAAGGAGACGTTAAGGACGTGACTCGGTATGTCTGCCATTATAACCACATAACACTGAAATAACGCACTGTCATTATGTGTCTGGCGCTGCTAGTTGTTTCGGATTTTAATGTCCTCAGCTTTTGACTTTGCAGGCTCCAGCCATTGCATTGGCCTCTTTATCTTGGTGGGTTGAATTTCCGCTGACTGGGTCATGATTTCAACATTGATGTTTATCCATCTTCTTCGATGTTGTCCAAACGTCAACAGGACTGCGCTTACAGGATTGACAGAGGAGACAGGCCAGTTCTTTACAAAAATCACGTCCATGCTCAGTTCGTCCATTCCCATGGCGTTGAATTCATTTCAATGCTTTGTCAGATGCCTTGTTCAGACACAGCCAGTAATCAACAGGGTTTTCTCTGGTCTTGGTGGTGTATTGTAGAAGCCAGCGATAGACACATGGGCAAATGTATATTTGAAGTAATCTTACTCTCTGCGTCTTCATCGGCCTACAAATCATCTCATCAGACCTGACAGGGGTTTCATTACCCCTTATTTTCAGATATGTTGTTATCAGGACAAACCACTCATGGACATGTGGTAAGAGGCACTGTCACTTTGAGACCAATGTGGTAAGAGGCACTGTCACTTTGTGTGAGGTGTGTTTTTGCTACGATTCTGTTCTCTTCTAAAAGTGTCATTTCTATCAGACGTCAAGTCTTTGATCGAAATATCCCAGTGCCAAATGTTGGCATTGATTCCACATTTAAAAATAAGACTTTGTACGACATTGTATCCTCGTTCATTTCATGGGCGTAAATGTCACGGCGCCACCCTCGGCCACGCCTCCTCCTGGGATGACATCGCTCCCGGGCACAGACCAATTAGCAGCCACCGTCCATTCTTTCGGCTGCTGCACTCCAGTCACTACACACTCTGGATGGATCAGTACACACACCTGCTCCCCAACATCCAGTCTATAACGGTTCAGATGTTCGGGACTGTCTTCATGGAGTATTTTTTCATGTTATGTCCGTGTGTGTTGGTTCTCTTGTAGTTGTTTTCGTAGTATTTTGTTTTCCGGCGTGACGCCGTTGTTCTCTCGGTTTTGCTGCTGACAAATATTCAAATTAATTATGAAGCCCCAAAATTGCCACTCGTAAGCAAGTGTTTCAGACATAAGGAAATTGATAACTGAGAAATGTTTGCATTTAAACTGAAATGCTTGTTTTGGGACCCAAGACACGGAAAGTTTGTGTCTGGAGATCTCACAGTGAACCTCAGCGATTGTATTATTGTCACATCTTGGCACGGCAGGACGGCGGTGCCCATGATATCCAACGCCCTCTCTCCCTCAATTGCATCACGGATACTTTTCATTGTGTGTTGCCCTCGCCTGTTTCCCTAATCACTGTCCTTATTTAAATTCCTTGCCTTTTTTCCCTAATCACTGTCCTTATTTAAATTCCTCGCCTGTTTCCCTAATCACTGTCCTTATTTAAATTCTCCTTTTCCCAGTGTTTCTTGTTGGTCTTTCTTTGGCGTCATGCCTCAAGTAGTGTTTGCATCTGTCTTGTCTTTGTTTTGTGTGTTTTTCGTTCATTCCGTTTGTCACATTTTGTTTAATACATTTACTTTGTTAGCCCTGCGCTTGTGTCCTGCCACTACATTAATTAGAATAAGTATCCCAAAAAACTGTTAGAGACCTCTCCGTTACCCTTGATGGACATGTAAGATATACTAGAATATACCAGAGCAGCTTTTTTACCCCCAAAAGGAACCTGAAACTTGTTATCTGAAAATGTGTGTAGTTGTCCTAGGTTGTGTAATTCAGCCTTCATTGCAAACTCTCAATGTTGTTTAGTGCATTTGATCTTTGAGTTTGAGTACATAGCAGGACCAAAGTAGAGGATTAAAACAACGCTTTGTGACGGAACCTGCAGAGAGTCTCTTTAACGATAACAGTGATGACAAGTTGACCTTTTAATTTCCAACTTTGTCGGATCGTATTATACGGTTTCTTAGTTTGTTTAATTGCTTCAATGATTTGCTATCGCAGTGTTATTTATTTTTTGTCTTGTTATGAAATGTGAAGTCTAATTATGTGAATTGCATTGTATTTTCTGGCATCTACACTGATTAAATGTCTTTCTTGAATCATTATGAAGTTATAGAAAGACCATAATGTGCACAACACGACTGTAGCTTCATTTTTACAGATTTTTAAGCACCGGTTATAATACATTGTTGAAGAGAATTAAAAAATGTATTAATGATGACAAATAAAGATTATGTTGAATCCCAAAATGTATACAGAATTTTCTCGTACAACACATGTTCTATAGCGAAAAGTCAGCGCATTGGACTTAACAACTTCTAGCTTTATTAAAAGATTTACTTAAAAAAAAATTTACGAAATGGTGACAGACAATCACATTTAGTCAAACAGGTCAAACCTGATTGCAAACCTGTTACAGGGAAACTTTTCCAGGGTGACTATGTGGCGATTGCATACTTTTTTCAGACTTCATACCAGTTCACACACAAAGTTGAGTCCTTAAAGATTCTCACAACTTCACCAAGAAGAGAACACACCAAGGAAATGGGATATTAATGTGTAACGGTTACATTTAGGACACAAAAGGTAAGAACACGACTCTTCTTGTTTTTGACTCTCTGTCCATTACGACTCTCTGTCCATTACTTCTGTATAACACAGTGTGCGTTAAACATACAATACCTTCATACATTAGAACGACAGCACAGTCAAATCGCTTCATGTTACGACACTACCTTAAGCACTGTTCACCACTGACCTGGACCGTAAAAGAAAGACGTCAAGCTAATTTGTCTGGTAGTGATAGACGTGAGAGCGATATTCTTTACAGCTTGGTACTTTCAACACATCAACACTATTTTATAGTTCTATTTTTTATTAAGGCTAAAAGTGAACCAGACAGCCTCTATTCTAAGCCAGGAAGTGAATGACATACATACTAGTGACATTCTTCGTCCGGGTGCGACTCGAATGTGAAATATGTGCTGCGTAGTTCGACTGCAATTTGCATATGTACTTTCCTGACACACCTGACAAAACGACAAGGCAGAAGTCCTGGTGCGTCAAAACGAATGCCTGTAAGAAATGTCTGGTTGACTTAGTTGTCAAGAATAGCAAATCACTGTCTTGTCACAGACAGACCTTGTCACATACTAGCAAGCACTGGCTATACAGTATGCTTTGGTCATGATTGTTTTCTATCCATGGTTAGACACTGAAATGTAACCTCGTCAACTTGCTCATTCACCTGATATTGCTAATGGTGTAATTAACAAAAGTCAAGGGTTGGGTGACACATGTGTCCCATAAACCGTGCTTTAGCTTCTATTTTGGACCAGATTATTGCAAGTCACTCATTCTGAAACTCTTCAGAGATTTTTGCTGAGGATATCTGGGGTGATTACAATATTTATATCATACATGTTTTACGTTTACTGTAACAGTCATGCCCAGAGTGTGGGCTTTCTACATGCTTTTCTTATGGATTAATCGAGGAAGTCATATATTCTGTTATAAGGATGTTCTTTTTGTTGTTTTGTTGTCATCACAACAGACTCACGGCTTATGAAAAGCGGGCAGAAATTATTTTGACTTAAATAGTAACGGCACATTCCATTTAATGATTCAATTTTGGGCCGAGTATGCATTATAATGTTTAAATGTGCACGACCTATAAGATGAATCAGTATCGTGCCTAAGACATGAAACTCCACGTTTACAAGCAAATGGTTCTGACGACATGGGACACACTTCGTCACACAAGTTAGTCTGTGGTCCACAAATTTTAGCTTGACAGCTCCGCAAAACAAATTGTTAAATGTGCTTTTAAGTGACTTAGTAAAGACACCATCAGGGATAAGTATGCACTAAGATGATACATCAAATGATTACCGAACAGGCGTCCAAATGAAAGGACTGCTAATGATAACTAAATAAAATTATTCACGATTTTAAGTTTGATTTCTTTTTCGATGTCAGTGAATGCTGACACATCCCTTTTTTGTTCTAATTTCTTTTGTAGTGTGAATTTGAGAAATGACGAAACTCGCACACCGTGTCTCTGACGCCATTTTCTCTCCAGATACTTTTACAGAACTGATCGCCGACCAGCTTCAGTTCACCCGACGATCAGTTCGTCTCTCGTGTTCTGTCCATCATGGCGAAAGGAGACAGCGACTTTGATTGGCAGGAAAAACACCCGGACACCGTTCAAAGCCAACCGGAGAAAAAACCCGACAACAAAGACTCCTCCGGCAAACGCGACTCAGGAGAGAACGGCTGTAAGAAATGCTGCATGAGTACCAAGAACTGTCTCATGAGTCCTGAGTGCGGCCGGTGTCTCAACATCGCCTCGGTCGTTTCGATGTGCGGCATGTGCATCCGAATGTGGACATGTGAGTTAGCCGCAAAATACTGTCATCTCTGTTCTCATCAGGGAAGTCGAGTCAAGAGCAAACGTTTCTCAGGGAGTCCTTGAATTAAGCACCAGAACAAGATTATACGTATTATCCAAATGCACACGGTGTGTAATGTGTGTAGAGTTGTTCCTGTGTTCCCATCTATCTGTTTTTTTCTACCCTGAAATGGAAATAGCAACATTTTAGTCGCCACCCCCGAAATCAAATGTAAATTACTTGCCTGACCATAACACAAAGGCACACATTTGCTCACATTGTAATTTTCTGTTAGATTAAATTCCACATGCTAGTGTGTATTATATCTAAACTGAACACTGTTATTCCCAGGTCAATAATTTAACGGCAAACTTTACAAACTATGTTCACTAACCCAACTTTTGCAGCTGTGGCAATGTTTAATATTAATTCTATTGCCACTAAAAGTAGGTTGAATATGTTTCTTTTGTCTTTTTCAGAGTCCAATGTTGGATTTCTCAGTAGGAAAGTGACATTATCCACCTGGAGAACGTCCCCTAATATCACTGCAGAGACAATTGCAGAGTGGTCAGACTTTTTTCAAGCAACATCGATCTTTTGGGGGGAAAAAATATATAACTGCAGATTATCTTTAATGGTTGTCTTTCAATTTTGTGTGCTCATGTTTTATCTATTGTATTAAATATCTCTTAATGCAATATTTAAAAACTGCAAAATCATCCAGCATGCTGTTTCTTAGCCTATTGTACCTTCTGGGTGACCATGCACATGTGCTTATGCTTGGTTTCAGATGAATAACCGGTACACTTACACTTACACTAATATTGGCACGATGGGCAAAACTGAAATGGAAAAAAAGTGTTTGCTGTCTATATTTTTGGTCTTTCAATTTCAATTATTAACAACAATCAAACCCTTACTTGAAGTAAAATTATTGAAAATATAAAAGTGAAAAATGCAGTTGGGTAAATCTAACGTTTTGTAATCTAGCTACAGATAATGATTACGTCTCTTTTTAAAAAGTTGTCAGAAAGTTGTTTGTAATGCGACATAGCTAGCTAAAGCTACTGGGATTACCGTTAACGTCAGCTAGCTTAGTGCTGTTAACCAACCAACTAGATAGCATTTCCTGGTTTCTAGCTTGTCCATTGGGTAGCTGGCTTTTCCTGATGATTCCATAACGTTACATAATATTACTCTAAATTTCAGAGTACAATGGCAAGATTTATTTTAATTTATTTGGCCTGATTCAGTGTGTGTTAATTAGATACCCACCAGACCGGTTTAGAAAAACGCCACATTTGAATCATTAACAAGCTAGGTGGGGTTAAGCTTAACAGGGTGTGATCTATGCTCAATGGGTGTTAACACGCAACTACTCTTTTGCATGTGTGGAAATCTTTGAAGCCTTTTTTCTCAGAACTTGGTAGAGCATATTATCAGCTTATAAGGGAGCATATCTTTCCTAGTCCTGTATCAAACTGTAATGTATTAGATACCATTTAAAAGCTTTGGTCTGGACCTTCATAAAAAGTAAAAACAAAAAAAAAAGCCTAACTCACATTGCGATAGGACACCGTTTCTCAATTCTTTTGAGGTTCTTTCATTTATCTTTACTTCAGTTAAAGGTTATTTTTGTGATCATATTTTAGGCCAAAGGGATAAACAATGAAGAGGTTTTTTTCACAGAACATTTTGCTCATATTTACCAAGGTTGCCAATAGAAATGGAGATGCACAGCCCAACTGTGATTCCATGGGAAATACATTTATGAATAAAATAGGCTGTAGTTTCAGCTCTGACATACTCAGGAAAGATATAGCCACAGAATGTATTCTAACTGTCTGTGAAGTTAGGTGAGATTGTCTTTCTGTTTCAAAGGCCTCTTTTATATTACACCAACTATAATAGTTCTTGGTGATTGCGAGATAACGTTTTTGCAAAAGTAGTGACGCGTTTCTTATCTTGTGTTTCTCCTTTGAATCTTAACCAATGACAAGTGCAATGCAGAGAACGGATATTTGAACAAAACTAATTCCTTAAACTTAATTTATTGTGTCTTTTGCCCTTGTAAAACATGCACATAATAGTGTTTTGTAAATATATATATATATATATATATTTACTATTTTCTGTTTTTGTTTCACTGTATCAGGTCATGAAATAAAATAACTTGATTAAATAATGTATTCCATTCCTGACCGTGTCGATGCTGGGTTGGCTCTAACTTTAGTATTTTACAAACAACACTTGTTTGGCCAAAAATATGTTTCAGGCTTTGTTATAATTAACACTGTTATTATGCTGTTCATTTTGACAGATTGTTGCAAAAGTGATATGTTTCTTTATTTCAGTAGTAAAAGTTGCTGTTTTTCTACATGGCACGTTTCACAGACACCAGGTGAAGTTTCCTTATGTCGCTATCCTCTGCCAGCAGAACCAGCACCAAACAGAACAGATCCAACAAGCCATTAGCATGGAAATTGTGTTTCCTAGTGGAGACATAAGGGCAGTAACTCCAGGTTTGCTTAGTTGTCATTAATTTGTGTGATAATTACTGATGGCATGGAGATCAAGCCTTCCTCCACACAAAACATTTAGGACATTGCAAAAATTATCCCAACGACACAGTGGTTGACCACAATGCCTTTAAAAGTCCTTTAAATGAATGTGTCTTGATATAGCGCCATCTCTCAACAATATCAATATCAAGAACTATATTTGTATTACAGAGCAACAAGGTTTGTCCTCGGCTGCAAACGGAGATGGGCTTTCAGCAGACCCGAGCATTGAGAGTAGGAACGTTGTAATTAAGGCCATTGTGAGAGACAGACATCCCTCTGTCACACGTGTATGTGAGAGAAGAGAGCCTTGATTAGCCACTGCTATTGCTAATGACATCTGGCTTGAGCACAGGTATTAGATTATTGCATTATTTGTCCGACTAGATGATATCACTCTCTGGCTGGCATCTCTGACTGACAGATCACTCCGTGCCGAAAGCACCTTGTAGTTTTCCCTGTCTTCTTTAAAAACATAAAACCTGTGTCAGTTAATTGGTCGAATTTGTTGTCGGTTGTCGTACTGTAAAACGGTAACAAAAGCTACATAGAAAACTTGCCGTTCAGCGTCGGCAAAGCTCAATGCATGCATTGGAAAGTCAATTGTTTTTGTTGCATTTATAAAAAAATAATATTAAGAACGTGCTCTGATTTGTCCTATCTTGAAAGTGTTTAATTTTGCATATACAGCCTCAGAGTCCGAGCTGAATCCCAGCGTGAGGATTCTGTGTTTCCCCTAGCAACCCTGGAGGCATTAGAGGTAACTGCCTGATTCCAGAGCTGAATGGCAGCTTTCAGACTGTCCGCTCAGGGATTCAACCCAGCGACCCTATCTCTCCCTGGCCTAGCGCTCTTAAATGCTAAGCTACCTGCTGGCCTGTGTCACCAACCATACGCTGCACACTGGAGAATTCCCCTAGAACGCCATAATTTGCGGTGTTGGTTTGTAGACATGTCTGTTTTATTCAAGAGGCCAGAGCAAACCTTGGGTCTGTTCGTCATCACCTCCTGTCTGATCCTGTAGAACACCTAGAGGAAGGCCCGGCCGCACTTACTTACGGTACGACAGACCGGAGAACCCCAGAACAGCGGCACACAGGTCCCATTCGCGGGTGTCTACACACTCTGACATTATGACTTTATGGTAACGCTCGTAGCCTTTACGTCCACACTGCGATTATAATGTTTAATAGACCCGTAGGTTTTCAACCCTGTCCTCTGAGAACACATGTGTTTTATCTTTTCGAGAGCTACCCTAATTCATCTTGTCGACCTTAGCACCAGTGCCTTGAATGGGTGAATCAGACATGCCAGGAAACCACTGTAACATCTTGTTTTACTTCCATTAACCTCATCAATAAAAAGATTCCTGTGCTAATTAAATATCTATAACTGACCCGTTTAAGTGTCCCCTCCACCGATATTTAGGATCACTCTCTCTCCCAAAAATACCACAGTGAGTTCTCCACGGCACACAGTAGACCGTTTTTCCGATGCCCAGAAGTACAATTTGGAGAGCGAAAAAAAAAGCACGGGGTGACTACGGTTCACACACTGATTGACAAATGGCTAAAAGGAAGTACCACTTGGTCCCCCATCCAATCTTCCTTCTGCGTTGCCACGGCGCTAGCCGCTATGGATCCCACTTAGAGGCCTGGAGCAGATGTCAACGGTTCAAACTAACTATCAGTTCAACTAGGGGGGGGTTCCAGTGGGGAGAAGCCCTCGTGTCATTGGCTCGTATCGGCTCCAATTTCACATGGCAAATGCTGGGCTTGAATAAGGCAATGACACCAGGTTGAACCACAGTAAACCTTAAGCTGTGAATGACAATTGGCAGACGCACCGGTTAGACCGCTGCTGAGCTAGACAAAACATAAATACCCAAATTCTTTACGACCACAGTACACATATCCCGAAATATGTTTGAAGTAGTTGAATTGCAGAACGGCTCCTTATTTAATTGATGCATTGTGAACCTTTTAAAATTAGCGTAGCCATAACACATGTTTGACGCCATCTTTTCAGTATGCATTTCTTAGTAAAGATAAAGAATTATTATTTAAAATGATGATAAAATTATAACATATTTGCAAATACACTGACTGCCTGCCCCCTGCAACCAACGGACATTCATGTTTTGCAGCTAGCCTGGGTAAGTGGACCAAATGGTGAGGTGAGACGTGGTAAGGTCTAGGTTCACCAAATAAAGAGGGAATAAATAGACTGATAAATTGCTGTTTTTTTTCTATAAGGTTTTTGTGTTCCTCCTCACTGTACTGTATCTCCATTCAGACTCACTCAATTTGTTTCCAGTGCTAGTGTGGTACATATATATTATATTCACATTATCTGTTCACATTGGCTACACTTAACGTTGCTTCAGCCATGCTACGTTCTGCTTGTGCATCTCCGTCTCTGTAGATGTCACAGTATAAAATTTGGAAGAATGTCATAACATTCACTACACATCTTAACAAAATAAAAAAGCTTTACACACACACACACACACACACACATGAAGCAGCTGCAGACAATTCAGGAATGTTTATGAAGGCACTTACAGTGCTTCACAACATCAATAGACCCCCCACCATATCAATTAGGTGGCTAGCTTCCCAGGCTAGCTACATTGGCTAGCTACACGAGCTTGCTACATAGGCTAGCTACAAGGGCTAGCTACACGGGCTTGCTACACGGGCTAGCTACACAGGCTAGCTACACAGCTAGTGAATAACAGCTATTATACATCACCATAAAATTAACTTTACATTGCTTTCTCAGAGCTCAGTTTTACTTGTACTAAGTCCTTAAATGATCCCAAAGTTTCTAATTTGATTACGGACATCCTTACGAGGATCCGTTAATGCATACAAATACCCATAGGAATACTAAATGAACTGTTGATGCTTCTGGAATGAATAATGATTTGAGACCACTCTCATCGTTTTTATAATGATTGCAGAACTGAACCCCCCAAAGTCGAATGGCACACTTGTTCAAATCTTGCCCCCATAGTTTTCCTCTAAAGTGTCGTTTTCACACAGTGTAAATTTGTGCATTTAGTGACAGATGGATGGCTGATATCACGTCATTAGCGAGGCTATGCTGTATGGCTTGAGTATTCACACATACAATGACAGTAGCTACGTCTCGTTACAGGCTCATTGCTCAGGCATCATTAGAGCTGTGGCCTGGCCCTGCAGCACTTTCATTTTCCATTTGGTAATCTTAAAGTATCTCATTGCGGTGTGACCTTGCATTCAAGTAATGCTGACAGCATAGTTTGCCGGGTGCCAGCCTGACCCCTCCAGTCAAGATGCTATTTTGGTAGGGAGAATCTAATGAGAATCGTTGTATCTTTCTGGGAGAAGCCTCTTAAAGGCAATTATCTACACATTGTCTGTAATTGTCACGAGTTGGGAGAAGGAGGTCTGGAGGCAGATGTAGGAGTGATTAGAAGACCCGTTCTTTTGGCTAAATAGAAGAGTAAACTATCCCGGCCGGACTTGAGGTCATTAGAGACACATATTTTTAAACATAAAATACACACACACACACACACACAAGAACATAGGGAAACATATATACACACACACTAATTACAGAGGGAAACATATATACACACACTAATTACAGAGGGAAACATATACACACACACTAATTACAGAGGGAAACATATATACACACACACTAATTACAGAGGGAAACATATATACACACACTAATTACAGAGGGAAACATATATACACACACACTAATTACAGAGGGAAACATATACACACACACTAATTACAGAGGGAAACATATATACACACACTAATTACAGAGGGAAACATATATACACACACACTAATTACAGAGGGAAACATATACACACACACTAATTACAGAGGGAAACATATATGCACACACTAATTACAGAGGGAAACATATATACACACACACTAATTACAGAGGGAAACATATATACACACACACTAATTACAGAGGGAAACATATACACACACACTAATTACAGAGGGAAACATATATACACACACACTAATTACAGAGGGAAACATATATACACACACTAATTACAGAGGGAAACATATATACACACACTAATTACAGAGGGAAACATATATACACACACTAATTACAGAGGGAAACATATATACACACACACTAATTACAGAGGGAAACATATACACACACACTAATTACAGAGGGAAACATATATACACACACTAATTACAGAGGGAAACATATATACACACACTAATTACAGAGGGAAACATATATACACACACACTAATTACAGAGGGAAACATATATACACACACTAATTACAGAGGGAAACATATATACACACACTAATTACAGAGGGAAACATATATACACACACTAATTACAGAGGGAAACATATATACACACACACTAATTACAGAGGGAAACATATACACACACACTAATTACAGAGGGAAACATATATACACACACTAATTACAGAGGGAAACATATATACACACACTAATTACAGAGGGAAACATATATACACACACACTAATTACAGAGGGAAACATATATACACACACACTAATTACAGAGGGAAACATATATACACACACACTAATTACAGAGGGAAACATATATACACACACACTAATTACAGAGGGAAACATATAAACACACACATTACAGAGGGAAACATATATACACACACTAATTACAGAGGGAAACATATATACACACACTAATTACAGAGGGAAACATATATACACACACTAATTACAGAGGGAAACATATATACACACACTAATTACAGAGGGAAACATATATACACACACTAATTACAGAGGGAAACATATATACACACACTAATTACAGAGGGAAACATATATACACACACTAATTACAGAGGGAAACATATATGCACACACTAATTACAGAGGGAAACATATATGCACACACTAATTACAGAGGGAAACATATATGCACACACTAAATACAGAGGGAAACATATATACACACACTAATTACAGAGGGAAACATATATACACACACTAATTACAGAGGGAAACATATACACACACACTAATTACAGAGGGAAACATATATGCACACACTAATTACAGAGGGAAACATATATACACACACTAATTACAGAGGGAAACATATATACACACACTAATTACAGAGGGAAACATATATACACACACACACTAATTACAGAGGGAAACATATATACACACACTAATTACAGAGGGAAACATATATACACACACTAATTACATAGGGAAACATATATACACACACTAATTACAGAGGGAAACATATATACACACACTAATTACATAGGTAAACATATATACACACTAATTACAGAGGGAAACATATACACACACTAATTACATAGGGAAACATATATACACACACTAATTACATAGGGAAACATATGTACACATACTAATTACAGAGGGAAACATATATACACTCACTAATTACAGAATGAGAGACAACTGAAGACGATAGCACAAGACAGTCTGGGGTGCATTTGGACAGTCTGAGTGTGACGTTTGTGGTATTTATTTTAGAAACACGGAGCACCAAACGAAAAACTTGATTTTACTAACATAACAAACCAGAACTCTCACCTCTAACTCTCACCTCTAATACGAATACTCACCTCTAATACGACGTGACGTTGAAATAATACCCAGCATCTAGAGACATAAATAACAGTAACAAATAGATACGCATAAATAGTAACATAAATACATACGCTAATCGCTAACTATGCCCAGCTGTGAACAACCTAAACAAACCCTCGGAAAACAGGAAGTGCACCCCACTAAATACCGGGAGTGGGAACCTAGTTCGCCGCTTGTGACCTAGTTCACCTGTCGTGACACTTTTTCAATGAGCCGAAAGTTGAGAAAAGGGTTTTGTTTTGCGGGCGAACTGGATAAATAGATGTCATACAGACACAATTGATACACAAGGACTCTTGTCTGTGGTGTCGCCATAAAAACAGCAAATACCTGGTGAAATGTACTAAATATCAAAATAAATATCAACATAATGTTATGTTCTAAGTGAGTGCAGTTGTTCCCGGCTAAATAAAAACGTGTGTTACCTCGGTCCAGAGGCCAAACGGTTGATAAACACTGCTCTTGAAATGCTCTCGTAGTGTGAATAGCCTATTTTATTCGCCCTTCTACCCTGCCATCGTTTTCTCATTTTCTTTCTTACACCCCCCCTGTTTTTAGAAACCACACTTCCTCTCTCTCTCTCTCTCTCTCTCTCTCCCTCTCTCTCTCCTGTGCCACTGTGTCAGCAGTGCAGGCAGTACAGGGGTGACATTTCAAGCAGACAGATTAGGCCTTTCTCCAATTAATGTGGCTTTCGTTTCCCTGTTAAATACACAATCATCCAAAAGGCAAAATGTCAGGGAAACAAACAAGGAGATGTGGCTGACAATTAACGGCAGGTACCTCAGAAATACCAATATAGGTTGGCACCACTGAATGGAAAACAGCACAGACCAACGAAACGTTTGAAGCTTGTCCATGCTGATTTAAACAGCTCTCTTTTAGTAAGACAAAATATATGGTGCTTTCTTTAGAACTCATAAACTGACATTTAATTTTATAACGCCATAGTTTGAGCTACGCCAGGACAAACAAACGCATGCAGCGATTTGGCCAGACCCCAGGAACAGGAAGTATATAAACTCTCTGTGTGCTGTTTACCTGGTAAATTACATGGCGTTTTTCATTGAAGTTGTTGCTGAATGTTTCTATAATACCTGGCACATTTGGTTAGATTCTGCAGGTCTTCGTGCTGGTACCTGGCACATTTGGGTTAGATTCTGCACGTCTTCGTGCTGGTACCTGGCACATTTGGTTAGATTCTGCAGGTCTTCGTGCTGGTACCTGGCACATTTGGGTTAGATTCTGCACGTCTTCGTGCTGGTACCTGGCACATTTGGTTAGATTCTGCAGGTCTTCGTGCTGGTACCTGGCACATTTGGTTTGCACGTCTTCGTGCTGGTACCTGGCACAGATTCTGCACATTTGGTTAGATTCTGCAGGTCTTCGTGCTGGTGGCATTTGGATTCTGCACGTCTTCGTGCTGGTACCTGGCACATTTGGTTAGATTCTGCAGGTCTTCGTGCTGGTACCTGGCACATTTGGTTAGATTCTGCAGGTCTTCGTGCTGGTACCTGGCACATTTGGTTAGTTAGATTCTGCACGATTCTGCAGGTCTTCGTGCTGGTACCTGGCACATTTGGTTAGATTCTGCAGGTCTTCGTGCTGGTACCTGGCACATTTGGTTAGATTCTGCAGGTCTTCGTGCTGGTACCTGGCACATTTGGTTAGATTCTGCAGGTCTTCGTGCTGGTACCTGGCACATTTGGTTAGATTCTGCAGGTCTTCGTGCTGGTACCTGGCACATTTGGTTAGATTCTGCAGGTCTTCGTGCTGGTACCTGGCACATTTGGGTTAGATTCTGCACGTCTTCGTGCTGGTACCTGGCACATTTGGTTAGATTCTGCACGTCTTCGTGCTGGTACCTGGCACATTTGGTTAGATTCTGCAGTAGCTGTGTCACTTATTATCCCAAAGGCACAACAGCCAAACCTCAACAACATGGATTCAAAAGGAAACCAAACTGTGCTAAACTGAAAGTAATGGGATAAAACAAATAGAAAATAACAATAACAGCAATACTGGGGCTTGTCCACTTTCAAGTGCTCAAATTCTCCACAAATGTACACTGCCAGAGTGCCAATTGAACAAAGAAAATAAGTGGGTACAGGTTGGATAATAAACAAGCCAAATACGTCTAACAGCTCAGAAACAAAGTCATAAAAACAAAAGCAGGATGGTTGAAATGAAAGACCAGAGAGCGTAACACAGTTCAATTATGTGGTGAAGGATTTGTGTTTACTTCGCTTTTTTCTTATCAAGCAAGGAGTAACGCACAAAGCACCAGGCAGGTAGATGTTCTAAACACAAATCAGAGAAACTTCAGAACTGAACGAACAAACAAAAGCTTCATGTACCACCTCTACAGTATATACTATTATACTATAGACTATACTACTATAAAAAGGAGAGATATATATATATATACACATATAATCTTATACCCGAATCGTATACTGTCTTATGATGAGGTAAGCGTTATTTAAATGAGACAGGAAAATAGTCGGTTGAAGTCATTCCCACCATGTTCTCTGCCCTTCCCTTGATTGCACATCCAAGAGCATTTATCTGGTGTGCCAGGCTTAAATAGTGGGAGACACAAAGCAATCAGTAGACCCAGCCACCGATTAATTGACTCTGGGCACCCCCCCTTCACCCCCCACCTACCCGCCCCACCCCTCCCCCGGGGAGGTAGCTGTTCTATTGTCTCCCTATACATAATTTGGGAGCAGATAAATGGTTTAAATCAGGAGCTCATGTAAACAGGAGGCGGGAACTTGTACCACGAGTTCACCTAAGGTGTGTAACGATAACCCAGAGCTTGAAAACAATAGAGGTGAGAGCTCACTCTGAGCAATGCACAGTCAATCTTTTCCGTGCAACGAAATACAGGTGTCCTGAGCTTTTGTTGCTTTTTGTACGTGGAAGGTTTCTTTATTTGCACCTTACTATTGGTCTTTTTTTACAACTGTGTTCTACAACCTCTTTAAAGTGGCTTGATACGACAGAAGCGAAGACGATTAATTGACTTAGCTTAAACGTTACATATCATCGTGAACAATGGCATATAAAAAAGGAAATCTGAAATTATAACTCTGTAGACAAAACATTCGAGTTTTTCCGAAAACAAGCGTTCGCATTTTAAACCCCCAGTCCTTGAAATATGTGGACAAAAGTATGTGGACACCCGACCCTCACTCCTATATTAACTTGTTGGACATCCAACTCCAAACTATTCTGCATATACTTGGACTCAGGACACAGAGGTCGTAGTGATTGAACTAAAGCAGTGATTTAAGGAGGCTCATGTGTTTAAAGACTGAACAGCCACAGACTGACAAGCAGAAGAATCTATCGGAATCAATCATATTCCCATAACAAATGGCATAGCTTTGTTCCACAGGAAGAAGTTTAACATTAGTCCGGGCGGTTTTAAGAAACTTCAATAGAAATAGTATCAGTCTTACACACACACACACACACACACACACACACACACACACGATGCACAACGGTGAGGTGTAAAAGACAAATGTAAATCCATGCTTTTTAGATACGAGAGTTTCCGTGGTCGAGACGAAAATAGTCGTCTTGCTGGAAAACAAAGATTATTTTAGCGATGAAGTCCCTCGTGGCGACCATTTAGCTGTGATGGGTCTATTTTCTCTCCATTTGGTGTAGATTGTCAGGAAGAGGGTTTAGGTGGACGGAATACGACTAAGGATTATCTTAGCAGAAAAGGATTAAGGACTGCAACGTCATGATTTTTACAGAAACGTGGCTGTGTTCTTAGCCCACTCTGGTATTCCCTCTTAGCCCACTCTGGTACTTCCGCTTAGCCCACTCTGGTATTCCCTCTTAGCCCATTCTGGTACTCCCTCTTAGCCCACTCTGGTACTCCATCTTAGCCCACTCTGGTACTCCATCTTAGCCCACTCTGGTACTCCATCTTAGCCCACTCTGGTACTCCATCTTAGCCCACTCTGGTACTTCCTCTTAGCCCACTCTGGTACTCCCTCTTAGCCCACTCTGGTACTCCCTCTTAGCCCGCTCTGGTACTCCCTCTTAGCCCACTCTGGTACTTCCTCTTAGCCCACTCTGGTATTCCCTCTTAGCCCACTCTGGTATTCCCTCTTAGCCCATTCTGGTACTCCCTCTTAGCCCACTCTGGTACTCCATCTTAGCCCACTCTGGTACTTCCTCTTAGCCCACTCTGGTACTCCCTCTTAGCCCACTCTGGTACTCCCTCTTAGCCCGCTCTGGTACTCCCTCTTAGCCCACTCTGGTACTTCCTCTTAGCCCACTCTGGTATTCCCTCTTAGCCCACTCTGGTATTCCCTCTTAGCCCATTCTGGTACTCCCTCTTAGCCCACTCTGGTACTCCATCTTAGCCCACTCTGGTACTCCATCTTAGCCCACTCTGGTACTCCATCTTAGCCCACTCTGGTACTCCATCTTAGCCCACTCTGGTACTCCATCTTAGCCCACTCTGGTACTCCCTCTTAGCCCACTCTGGTACTCCTCCTTCATCCACGACTTCATCATCCTCGACACAGCTTTAATACCATCGTCAAGTTCCTGGGTGTCCGCAACTCAAACGACCTATTTTGTTCATGTTCTTAATTGGTCTGAAAATGTATGCACTCAGAAGCAAGTAGTTTGCTTTTATAGTATATGGGCATTGGACTCAATCCCTTCTCAAGCGACAAGAGACATTTTTTCCCTTTCTGATTTACTCAATGCATTGGCTTTGCCAAGGATGCCTTTCTAAAACCTCTAAATGAACGATTGGTTGTGAGCTAATGTTCCATGCATGTGTCTATAACCCGAAACGGCGAACTCCATCACACCGACTCGTTCACTTATCACGGTGGCCGCCGCGCGGAGGTTTGGCTCGGCCAGCTGGGAATGTGTTGGAAGGGCAAACGCGCGTCCGTCCATATGGAAACTAATGGCCCGCGGCAGGCGCGCGCTAAAAGGACCAAATTGGCAGGTGAACCGATCCAAAAATAGGCCCGCCAGCGAGCTCATACTGGGCGTTTGATAGCGGAGCTCTGCATGGCGCTGTTGTGGGTGGGGGGAGGGGGAGGAGTCGAGAACTATGGCCCGTTCAGGTGAAAGAAAGGACCCAGCCATTAGTCAATTTTGCAAAGTCCGGGGAGGCGGAATAACAACCGGCTGGGCAGACCCGTGTTTATTTGCCTCTGGATCAGGCCGAACACAGAACCCAAGCGGGCAACATCGGGGAGAATAAATGAGAACGTTTTAGGACCGCTTCACGCAGGTGGGTGCAACTGAAACTCGACGTGGAGAGATGAAGCAGTTCCTGTTTGGAAACTGTTGATGTTTCTAATGTGAGCAAGCTGGCGGAACAGTCCGGGCGCCAGTGCCACCTCCATCTGTTTCTTTCTCTTATTCCGTAGACCATCTCGTCTCTCAGACATACCGTAACACACACAAGCCTGCATGCACTTCACCCATTTCACATACACACACACACACTTGTCTCTTGTCAACCACCCAACCTCTACGAACCTGTGGGAGGTAACGATCACCATGCATCAGAAAGAGACGATGAACAAACACTAGTTCAGGTGTATTTCTGAGTAGGTTCCAACCTGTTTTATCAAGCGGTGTGACAACATAAAGCAGAACGTTCCTCCCTTCCAAGTCAGCTTAATCACTTCCTGGCTGTATGACGCACAGCCTGGCTTCTGAGTGATTGGCTTGGAAAACGGCCACTTTCAATATTAAGGCTTGGACATTTTCCAAGGGGCACACAGTTTTCACTGAGGTACCCGGTCGAAGGAAGTGCGCCAACGGCAAGAAACAGGGTGTCATTTGGGATGCGGATGTTACATATCTTTTGTTACGTAAATGCCAGATCGATCGGTCATTACGCTAATGAACGGTGCGACAGAGGGACATAAAGATGGAATCAAGGTCTTCTGTGGCTTTGGGGATATGGTGGGCAGCCAACGCTGTGTAATGGTTTAGTAATGCTGTCCTGGTGTCAGATATTAAGTCAGAACTTCTACTGGGATAATAGTGAGAATGGCCTTGAATTCTGCCCGGTAGCTTCACTGGCAGGTCTTTTATAAATAGTAGAATTATAGGAAGGCAAAAAAAAAAAATGAAAATAAAGTGCAACATTGAATGCTTTAAATGCTAGAATGTCCTGAACAAAACGTTCGAAAAGAGCTTTTAATATGGTTTGCCCACACAACGCTGTAGGAAAGTCTGATTTCAGATGTGGTTCTGTCATGTTATCTCACGTTATTTCTCATGCCGTTTGTACTATTCTCGTCTGTGTTCTTTCACACGCACGCACGTACCCCCCACCCTCAACCTCCACCGAAGATACTTGGGTCTTTTCTCGGGCCACGGAGGAACAAAAGTGCTCACCTTTCAGAGCAGACCCACATTAACATCTGTTTCCAGGTTCGATAACATCCCCGGCCTTTTTCGCGAGCCCAGAAATACCAAGTCACTCAGCCCGGTATTATTTATGACGGGCACGGCTCTCGGGGGCGGAGGGAGGCTATGACATAAAAGGTTATTTTATAATTATTCCCAGAGCGGGATAATAAATCAAAGGCCAAGGCATCCAGGAAGCACACAAGACTCATCCCTCCTCTCAATTCAGCGATGGCCAGACCCGAGGGCTGTTCCAAATCGCACCCTATCGCCTTTATAGTGGACCTCGTGGCACCATGGCTTAGCACAAAGGTAGCGAATTGGGCGTGGAATAGGGCGCTATTTTACATGCATCCCCAGTCATTTTGACGGAGTCTCCATTCTGACTGTGGAAGCTACCTTTCACATCCGCAGTCACCAACTCTCTGGGACTTTTCTCCTACTTGCCTTCTGTTTTTGTGTGCCTTTATCTCATTCTGATATTTTACCCTTAAAAACTGCTGTCTATTCTAACACTCCAGTCAGAGAAAATGTGTGTGTGTGTGTCTTCATGCATACACATTTGCACACAGGCCTCCAGTAAAAATAATCCACCATGGAACTCGGGGGACAGGCGCCTGTTGGCATGAACGCTGTCCAATCCAATGTTTTAGCGCGTTCCGTCCTTACCTCCCATTTCCTGTAGAGCCACGTCGTACAAGCCGCCTTCCTGACAGCTTCTCAGGCACGAACTTTGCCATTGTAAATCACCGGTATCACACGTGCGGATATAAAAAGGTTCATAAAACTGGAGGGGGGCAGTGAGGGTGGTGGGGTGGTCAGGTGACTCACTGCCAGTGGTTCGTTATCACTGAAAACAAGAAGGGCGTCAGCTTCAACTACCATCTTCCCTTTTTGAATCGCTCGAACGAAATATATTGTTTTGTAAATTTACACTTATGAGCCGAAACATTATGACCCGTGTTGAATGCGAGAGAAACGTGAAGGAGTGAAGACCTGGAATACGATGTGTTATGGCCAGACAACTGGTGTGCTTGAGCACCCCTAAAAAGAGTCTAAAATTGCCACTTCTCCTAATACTCACTGAGCACTCTCGTCAATTTTAAATAGCATTTAGCTAACTGCATGAGAACTGGGTAGCATTTATTAGGATTCCTCCGTCAGGACACTTATTATGTATATAGTTTACTCCAAGCTAGCTAGTTTTCTCTTTGAGATCTCCAACAAAAAATCCATGTTGTTGAGAGATGGAAAGATGTCTGTTCCAATAAGAATTTCCAAGTAAATTTCCAATAAATGTTTTTGCTGATCAATCACGATGAACCACATAAGGTTGTGATGAACTGACTAGCAATCACCAAATGTCTCATAGTGAATGTCCTTGCTGGACCATATTTCTCCCAGCGGTGGACTTCAACGATCTCCACGTTCCCTACCTGTTTTCTTCCAATGGTTCCTATTTGACTTTAAGAACACAACCTTCTCATGTCGCCGATATGGCGGGATTGCCGATCTTAGAACATTTCCGTAAAGGGGTTGCTATAGAGATAGTGATTTTTATAATTAACAGTGATTAAGTGTGATTGAGATCATTTCCTTGCTATCAGGATATTTCGCCTCGTGATTCCTCCTCGCTCCCCGGGTATCGTGGGCCACGGCTTCATTTGTAAATCAGGATACGAAAAAAATAATAAATGTGTCATGACTTAAACAGTTTCGGAGGTACCGGAAACTTTAGTTATAGATCTTTGCAAAAAAGGCATTGCATGCATATCAGTGCATTTGCATAGTTGAATAGAGCATGGCTTTCAGAAGTAATACTCGTGGGGATTTGTTTTCGCCAGAAGGTTCCAGGAAACATGTGGCCTTTTATAAGTATATTTTAAGTCATGTTTAATGACTGGATACGTACAATACCTATTTAAATATGCACGAATAATCAAAAGGACAGCTACCTCAACAAGACAATTCCTTGAGTCCTTATAGCGTTTTTTTTTTTTCGGAGGCTACAATATAGGAAAAAAAATAGAGTCATTAAAAAACTCTTCAGTCCCACTGACTGTGGCTCTAAACAGCTTTGTCACCAGGGAAGCCACGTGTCTGTCTCTCACTGGGTTTCACTTTTACTGGAATAAGCTACTTTTCGCACAAAGTTCTGAAACAAAACAATCCAAAACTGATAGCTTGAATAAAGCACAGATGCTGGCCAATTTGCCTCAGCTTTTGGGCTTCCCAGCCACTCATCAGCTATCATCACAGTCACGGCTCACATCCAGACTTCAGTAGTCAGCTTGACGGAAAAAGATGTTTTGTCTATAAATGCTGGAAGACACAAACTGAACGTTTGTTGATGAACATTCAGAGAAAAGCCCTGATGTTGCCTGTCCTGGAAAAGTTTTTAGAAATATAGATAAAATAAGGCCTGCAAATGAATCCGGCCAATATACATGAAGAACCTATAACAAGATAGCTGATACAGAATTTTGTTTGTACAATGGACTGTATATGTTTTACATAAAAGTCCTAGATTATCCTCCAAATGTCACAACCATTTTCTTATTTTTATGTGGTACCTTGTTCACATTCTCAGAACGTGGCTTTGAATAGAACCGCAGTGCTCAGAGGTGTTTAAGAACATATGTTTCGAGAACAATGTCTCTCAAATATTACCACGTATGTGATTAAATATAACCAACGTTGAACAGTTCAGGAACAGTGTTTGAATGTAAAACCTATTATTCGCCCGTACAATTACTGGTACGACCAGGTTTGGATGTAGGTACTGATGTCTCATTATCCTGGCCAGGTCGCCGTTGCAAATGAGAATTTGTTCTAAATCGGCCTACCTGGTTAAATGAAGGTTAAATAAACATAAGGAAAAATGTCAGGAAGTGTCTGGCAGAATCTGCAACAAGTTCAGGTAGACTTTCAAGAACAAACAGGAGTCACATGACCAGGAAGTCTTAAAGCTCCAAGAACTCTTCCTCGGATTCATCTGGACACCAGGGAAATTACATGGCGCATTCCAGAGATCCAGAAAGATGCCTCAGCGTAGAATGTACACAAACCCTAGTCCCATATCACATACTAAGTCAGTGCAGTGTAAAAGCTAGTACAGGATCGTTCACTCTCATGTTCTAGCAGTTGCTTTTGTGGCAACTTAAGTTCGGTGACCACGGAGCCAGAAACGAGTGCAGTGAAAATGCAAACAAATGCATGTGGATTCTGGGATTTACCTCAGAGCTCATAGGATTTGTATGTAACTGCCTGAACAGCTATGCAAACCAGCTCTCCGAGTGGCAACGTGTACGTGTTCTGGAGACATTTCCATGTGCTGTACGTGGTTTAGTTCACACTGCAACTACCCAAGATGTTCACCTTTTATTTCATTTGAAAGAAGATAGGAAGATATTTTATTTCCTTTGTGTTTTTTCAGCTGATGTCACAGCTGCTGGAATAATTTAATGTCTATTTTTTCTAGCTAGTTCTTTATTTAATTGGTCTCTCTGCATTTTGGGAAATAATTCAATGTCAAACATTTTGTTTTGTTTTTAATTTATTGAAAATATTTGAAATAATATGTATGGCAGGGGGGAATGGCATATTCGCATTATTCCATAAACCCAAATTATGCTAAAATGTGATTATAAACAGTGTTTCTAAAGCAGTTATAACAGTCAGAAATAATTTGTATACCGTCTCATAATCTGTGGCATTCAATAAATCAGGTATATAATTGGATATAAAAATAGAAGTTATTATAAAGGTTGTATTTATTACATCATAAGGACAATTTTCAATGACTTGGTATAATGTTGAAAACTAAACCTGTCAATGTCAACACAATTGTTGACAATTTACTTGAAACAGGAAATGTTCGGACAATTGCATGCTAAGAATACCTCATAAAAGTGTGTGGAAAAAATTGTACAAGTTATTTTTCCCGAAACATTCTCGGGTTCGAAAATAAAAGACGTGTTGAGATTGGCCGAGGTCACAGGTCACCTTAGTAGTAAGGCTACACGGTACAAACATGTCTATAATACTACAGTACAAACCCAATTGCTCATTATGTGTGAACACAAACATGGCAGAGGTAGGTTTGTTTAAGCTAACGGCTTGTTAGTTTCCCGGTGGCCAGGACTGGTATGATCACGGATCCTCATTATCTACTGGCCGAAGGGCAACAGTGGCCGGGTTTTATTGCATCTCCGTGACCATACACAGCCTCACTTATGCTATACACGTATGTCCAATATTAATTGTAGCTCTGGATTTGAGATCATCTTATGTTTATAGCTCTTGAGGTCAAGATGGACTGAAAAGTAGAAGAAGTGATCATCGGTAGTGATCATGGTGTTCACAAGTACACATTTATTTCTGCAGATGTGCTTGAATTGTCCGTGGTGTAGGACTGAGATATTCAACATGCTCTTATGGGTGTGATAGTCGGGTGATTACATGCTATTGGCCAATCGACGTATAACTTCATCTGGTTTTAATTATTGAATGTGTGTTGATCGTGCTAAAGCCAACAGACGACTTGTATATGAAATATGTGCAAATACACATTATGTGCGTGTTGTTAGCGTTTGGGAGAATACTATTGATAGCTTTACATTTCTTTACGAATGTACATGTTTATAAAGATGACTCCCACCCCCTCGAGGCATTTGGATGCCAGGGCCGTGTGGGGAACCGGCTAGTGTACAACATTGCCATTTCGACTTGGTTGCATATACGCAAGAATTTGAAAGTGCATTTGAAATATGTGTAGACAAATACATCAACGTTGTATTACTTTATAGTTGGATTCGTTCTTAAGAAATAGACAAAAACATTTGTGTGTGTTCAGTATGTAAGGAATAATTTAATGCAGTGTGTATATAGGCTCAATCACGTCATTACTGTATCTATACGACACAGCGTGTTTACTAGTCGTTCGTCTCATAGAGACCACCCAGAACTTTACCAAACTTTCAATATTCACCTCATATTGCCAATTGGTTTTTGACACATTTTTTCACCCCAAGCAATTCGGTACCGTAAGTGAGTCTAAAATACAGCTGGCACGGAACGCAGAGATGACGGTGCCCAGGCATCTGCCACACAGGCTGGACGCGGCGTTGCGTTTTTCCCCCCTTCTTCTCATTGCAACAAGCCAACACAGGGTATGCCACGTCTTGAGTCGCACATGAATCACAAATGAGCCCCTGAATCCTGGCGCCGTGCTTACGTCCAGAGCCCTACGGGCGTTGGTGGTCACCAGCCATCGAGGTTGTCAGTCCGTTCATGTGCCGTGTTGCGTGACCGCGGAGAATCACCGGGAGACTTTAAGTGTGAGCTCTGGTGACGAGGGAGGAGCGCTCCTCACGAATCTGTCGTCTGGACTGCTTGGCCGTTTCTTCGACGAGCAGACGCTCGCGCACGTGAAAACCCGGAATGCCAATCACGTATGCACATGGTTAACCTGCAGTTCAGACGCAAAAACACAATGTATTAGTTTAACCATTTATTGGAGAGCAAAGAACGTTGAAGCATGTACAATGTTTCGGTATTAGGTTCGGCTCTTCCGGGGTAACTCCAGTGATCGTGTAAATGATAACACTGACAATGACATCACCGTCATATTATAAGTAGCAATCCCCTAGGCAACGATCAAGATGCAACCCCCCCCCGCCCCGCTCCACAAACGAAAACGCAGACCCAAACAGGAGGCTGGTATCGTCATCTTATGATGGGAGCGATCTGACATCATCCGATGGGACATCGCTGGCACAGTACCGGTCTGGTTTCCTGGATCAACTGGCTACGCTGAGAACTTTCTCTCGTGTTTCGAGACGATTGCCGCCGCTGGCCGAAACAGGGCAGCGGCTCCTACCCAGCAGCCACCTGGGCGAGCCAGTTCCCCTGGGGCAGGCCGGGGGCCCTCAGTAAACACACCTCATTATTATGGGCTCGCGTGTAATGGGGAACGCCAGTGGATTACGTAGGGAAAACCCGTTGACATGGAATGAAGCCAGATAAACATTTAACGCTGTTAAAGCACGTGGCCTTCCTCTCTACTACTGCTGTCTTATAAATATGTGTAAATCAAAAAGTAATTTGGTTCGAGGACCAGCAGGATGGTTGCACAGTGCCCTACTCCAAGAGCACTTGTTCCTATGATATAGTGGCCAAGGCTTATTGTCCCATATGAAATTGCCAAGCAAAGTCTGAGGAGTGTGTGTGTTTTAGTAACCTGGTTGGGAACAAAAATCCCCCAGAAGGATTGTGGTTGGTTTGTGGTACAGGTCGTGGTTGGTTTGGGAGTGAGAGCACTCCTGTGTATCATGTTGATTCGAGCACAGCTGTTTTGGATTTAGCTATGCACCGGGCATAGGTTAGTTATCAGTAGGCTATTTAAGGCCCCTGGTTAGGTTCACAGGTGCGTGTTATTAATATAATGTTAAATAGGTTAGTTATCAGTAGGCTATTTAAGGCCCCTGGTTAGGTTCACAGGTGCTTGTTATTAATATAATGTTACATAGGTTAGTTAATCAGTAGGCTATTTAAGCCCCCTGGTTAGGTTCACTGGTGCTGGTTATTAATATAATGTTACATAGGTTAGTTAATCAGTTTGTGGTTAGTTTGTGGTTAGTTCTGACTAACGCATTTCTTTTTGTATGTAAGTCACTTCATCGCCCAATTTGATATCATTCACAGTGTGTAGACTTTTCCGTTCGTGCTACGTGGTTGTTTTTAATTCATGTAATTAAACTACAAACCGGACATCTCGCCCCCTTCTACACTTCACCCTCCACGTGACATCTTTAGTGCATTTGCATATATATTTACCTTCAAAGGGAACATACGGATATGATGTGGTCTGGTTTCTAGTGACGCTGCTTTTATTTGTTTGACTTTGTCTCCTATTGTCGTAGCTGTGTTCAAACTTGGTTTCCTTCAGGACTTGTGGCTGTACAATTCAAGGTTGGAAAACCCACACCCTCCTGCAAGCGTTCTCTTTCACAACAATGACGAAAATAAACTGTGCTGAGGTAAGTAGTCCTCATTAAGCTTCTTAGAAACAGCATTTACATTAAATCCTCTGCCGAGAGTGTCAAAGATCTGAAAGCCTCACCGCACAATGGGGCTTTGAAGTGCACATTTTAGACAACGTGCAATGAAAAAAGTTTGAACTATTAAGTATCTGCGCAATGTTATTGTATGCGTAATGTTGCTGTTAAATAAAATACATTTCATGTGTCCTAATTACAAAACCTACTACGACCGAAATAGCCAAAGATTGTAAGGGGCATATGGTGTGGTATTTGATATACGTACGAGCATTAATAATGGATTGCCATAGGTCGCTTATTAGATTGTGTTTAACAATAATCAAACTCTAAGCCGTCCTGGAAAACCATTAACATAGAAGGTCAGAGGGAAAGCACTTAGATAATGAACTTATAACTGATTCCTGCAGGTGCATTGCAGAGTATCCGTAAGATAGGTCAGAGTTATGGTCGCTTCCAAATTGCAAATTCTGAATAACACAGAGAAGCGAAATGAAATGCTAATAAAATCGAGCGACGGCGTGATATGAAATGGGTGTTTAATAATCCCCTGTTAAGAAACCAAACCGGACCACCGCAAGACAAGACGTAAGCCGCTCCGGGGCAACTGGTCATTTTTCAAGAGACAGGGAAATTACTTTAGTGCAATTAATTCACTATGGAAATGTGTTCGCCGCCGTTACGTGCCAATCCGCAGGTGCGGCTCAGTGATGAATAGATCCATTGGATCGTTTGACTGTTGGCAAACTTGTAGCGCCACGTTGGATTGGCCGGCTGGATTAATTATGGCATCCGACTGGTCTTTCTCCGTCTCTGCTCCGCCTGCCTTCGACGTACTGGGAGATTTGAAACTTGTGATCTCTGGAACTAAAATGGCTTTATGCACTGGAACCACTGTAGTGTTCTACAGTTTCCTGTCCTGGAGTTAAAGAACGCTGGCCATCTCCAAAAAATCTTTAGTTATTTGCTTGCCTTGTGCTAAGACGGAACAATAGTTTTACACACTGACGACACGTGAATTCACCTAGACACTGTTATGAAAAGAAAGTGCGCTTAATGGCGACTACTAAAATACACGAAACAGCGAACTAGACAGACCAGAGTCACCCATAACGACACGTTACAATATATGAATCACAAGCACCTGTGAACCTGACCAGGGACCTTAAATAGCCCACTAATTAACTATGCCGGGTGCTTAGCTAAACCCAAAACAGCTGTGCATCAAATCAACATTATACACAGAAGTGCTCTCCACTAAACACCCCGTGACATCACAGCTCACCCATCCGTGACACAGATGGTCTAATATCTATACAATCAAACTGACTAACAACGTAGCGCAATATTCCAAAAAAAAGTGGTTTCCGCTAAGTGAAAGAATTATTGGTGTACGTATATAAGCATGTGTGTGTGTGTGTGTTGGGTGTGTGTATGTGTGTGTGTGTTGTGTGTGTGTGTGTGTGTGTGTGTGGCAAGGACGTTGTCACTCGCCAGGTTCGTTTTGGATGTGGGCTTGCTCATTTGACCATTACAGAGATTCACGCATTCTTTGAGAAGATACTGAAATACGCCTGAACAGTGCTGGCCATCCGTGTGGAATTGCTTTGCTGACTGTCAGAAACCTACACAAAATACATAAGATGTCTGTGTGTTGGGTTCAGCGTTCAAACCGATGTGATGTGTCCTTCACCTGGGAGCAATGATCTGGTCCTCACTGTCCACATTACAGCTCATCAGAGAAGATGGGAGGGGTTGTCTAATGGATGGACTTCATCTGTCCCCTCAACCCTCCTCTCTGTCGCTGCCTCCAGACCGTTCAGTATTACCTCAATAACAGAGCTGCCCTTCCTCACCGACTGGTTGAGCCTGTCAGAATCTTTGGTCTTAATCTTGCATCTCCAGAACCCTGCATCAAAAAACCAGAGGGCTGGTTGCCACAGAATACCGCATCAGTAGTAACCTTTGAACTACTCTAAATGTAACCCCTCCATGTGCTAAACTAGCATGTCTAGACAGGTCTGATGCTTTAGTAGAAAAAAACAATGTTTTACAAGTATTGAAACCCGGGCTTTAAGGTCGGTTACTTGCTTCACATGATCTAGTCCCCAAATACCAGAGATATTATCTAACCTGCTGGGCAGGAGTCTGTTGATGACAGATTCACCTAAACACTTCAAACACTGAGGTTTGTGGGGCCCAAAGTACAGAGATTGACGCAGTTTGGGTGGAAAAAAACGTTGATTTCCCAAGGTCTGAAGTGTTGTCCGATTCTTTGGATTATTTTTAAATGTCTTGCCCAGATGCCAGCACCAGCCGGGCGCGTGTGTGTTATTTGTGAGCTGCCACTGTCTTCCACTGGGCTGTGTGATCGTAGTGTCCCCTGCAGGTTAAAGCAGATGCTCTTCACCTCTCTGCCAAGTACCACCGAGGAGGAAGGAAGAGGACTCCTGGAGAAAGAAGAGGATTATTTGGGGCTAAACCGGTCAAAAACTACGGTGGTCCGTCTGTGTGTGCTTGTGTGTGTTGTCGTGCTGAGGTGAGCTGGGTGGAAGTCAAGTCGACAGAGTGGAAAACACGGCTCACCTGTGCAGACTGGCCCGCAGGGCACTTTGTCTTCTGAAGTCTCCGGCAGACTGGTTCTGTTGTACCTGACTGCCCCCTGCCCACCTCATCCTGGCGTTTGCCAGTTCGACCGAAACGCACCAGGAAGAAGCAGGGGTGAGATTACTTTCACCGAAGGACAGAATGACTGAGGCGAGGGAGGTTCTGCACATTACAAACATGTCCAAGCGCACATTTGGTGGACTTTGCTTAATTATCAGGGTTAATTATGTTTTAATGAACTGCTATTCTGCAATAAATGCTAATTGTTCCTAATTGGAGAGACGGTGAGCAGGCATCCAGTGCTGGAGAGCAATAGAACGGACATGAGGGACAGATGAGGGATGGAGAGCATCTAATGAATGGAAGTCGTACAGCATTTTCACAGAAATAATTCCCTCTGCCTTGCTCCTGGCTGTATGCGAGGGTAGGAGTAAGTGGTGGAGCAGGCTGGAGGACATGGTGGAGCGGGGTAGGAGTAAGTGGTGGAGCAGGCTGGAGGACGTGGTGGAGCGGGTAGGAGGAGGTGGTGGAGCAGGCAGGAGGACGTGGTGGAGCGGGTAGGAGGAGGTGGTGGAGCAGGAGGACGTGGTGGAGCGGGTAGGAGGAGGTGGTGGAGCAGGCTGGAGGACGTGGTGAAGCAGGTAGAGGGTGGTGGTGGAGCAGGTAGGAGGTGGTGGAGCAGGTAGGAGTAGGTGGTGGAGCAGGGAGAAGGTGGTGGAGCAGGTAGGAGTAGGTGGTGGAGCAGGGAGGAGGTGGTGGAGCAGGGAGGAGGAGGTGGTGGAGCAGGGAGGAGGAGGTGGTGGAGCAGGGAGGAGGTGGTGGAGCAGGTAGGAGGTGGTGGAGCAGGGAGGAGGTGGTGGAGCAGGTAGGAGGTGGTGGTGGAGCAGGTAGAGGGTGGTGGAGCAGGTAGGAGGTGGTGGAGCAGGGAGGAGTAGGTGGTGGAGCAGGCTGGAGGAGGTGGTGGAGCAGGTAGGAGGTGGTGGAGCAGGGAGGAGTAGGTGGTGGAGCAGGTAGGAGGTGGTGGTGGAGCAGGTAGAGGGTGGTGGTGGAGCAGGGAGGAGGAGGTGGTGGAGCAGGTAGGAGGAGGTGGTGGAGCAGGGAGGAGGTGGTGGTGGAGCAGGTAGGAGGTGGTGGTGGAGCAGGTAGGAGGTGGTGGAGCAGGTAGGAGGTGGTGGTGGAGCAGGGAGGAGGTGGTGGAGCAGGTAGGAGTAGGTGGTGGAGCAGGCTGGAGGACGTGGTGAAGCAGGTAGAGGGTGGTGGTGGAGCAGGTAGGAGGTGGTGGTGGTGGAGCGGGTAGGAGGAGGTGGTGGAGCAGGTAGGAGTAGGTGGTGGAGCAGGTAGGAGGTGGTGGTGGAGCAGGTAGGAGTAGGTGGTGGAGCAGGGAGAAGGTGGTGGAGCAGGTAGGAGTAGGTGGTGGAGCAGGGGAGGAAGGTGGTGGTGGAGCAGGTAGGAGGTGGTGGTGGAGCAGGGAGGAGGTGGTGGAGCAGGTAGGAGGAGGTGGTGGAGCAGGGAGGAGTAGGTGGTGGAGCAGGTAGGAGGAGGTGGTGGAGCAGGTAGGAGTAGGTGGTGGAGCAGGGGAGGAGTGGAGCAGGTGGTGGAGCAGGAGGAGGTGGTGGAGCAGGTAGGAGGTGGTGGTGGAGCAGGTAGGGTAGGTGGTGGGCAGGCTGGAGGACGTGGTGGAGCAGGAGGACGTGGTGGAGCGGGTAGGAGGAGGTGGTGGAGCAGGGAGAAGGTGGTGGAGCAGGTAGGAGTAGGTGGTGGAGCAGGTAGGAGGAGGTGGAGCAGGTAGGAGGTGGTGAAGCAGGTAGAGGGTGGTGGTGGAGCAGGTAGGAGGTGGTGGTGGAGCAGGGAGGAGGAGGTGGTGGAGCAGGTAGGAGGTGGTGGAGCAGGAGGAGAGGTGGTGGAGCAGGTGGTAGGTGGTGGAGCAGGTAGAGGGTGGTGGTGGAGCAGGTAGGAGGTGGTGGAGCAGGGAGGAGGAGGTGGTGGAGCAGGGGAGGAGGTGGTGGAGCAGGTAGGAGGTGGTGGAGCAGGTAGGGGTGGTGGTGGAGCAGGTAGGAGGTGGTGGAGCAGGTGGTGGTGGAGCAGGTAGGAGGTGGTGGTGGAGCAGGTGGTGGAGCAGGTAGGAGGTGGTGGAGCAGGTAGGAGGTGGTGGAGCAGGTAGGAGGAGGTGGTGGAGCAGGGGAGGAGGAGGTGGTGGTGGAGCAGGTGGAGCAGGTAGGAGGTGGTGGTGGAGCAGGTAGGAGGAGGTGGTGGAGCAGGAGGAGGTGGTGGAGCAGGTAGGAGGAGGTGGTGGAGCAGGTAGGAGGACGTGGTGAAGCAGGTAGGAGGAGGTGGTGGAGCAGGCAGGAGGGTGGTGGAGCAGGGAGGAGGAGGTGGTGGAGCAGGTGGAGCAGGGGGAGGTGGTGGAGCAGGTAGGGAGGTGGTGGGAGCAGGTGGAGCAGGGAGGAGGTGGTGGAGCAGGTAGGAGGGTGGTGGAGCAGGAGGAGGTGGTGGAGCAGGTAGGAGGGTGGAGCAGGTAGGAGGTGGTGGTGGAGCAGGGAGGTGGTGGTGGTGGAGCAGGTAGGAGGAGCAGGGAGGAGTAGGTGGTGGAGCAGGTAGGAGGAGGTGGTGGAGCAGGTAGGAGGAGGTGGTGGAGCAGGTAGGAGGTGGTGGTGGAGCAGGTAGCAGGAGGAGGTGGTGGAGCAGGTGGTGGGCAGGGAGGACAGGTGGTGGAGCAGGTAGAGGGTGGTGGTAGGAGGAGGTGGTGGTGGAGCAGGTAGGAGGTAGGTGGTGGTGGAGCAGGGAGAAGGTGGTGGTGGAGCAGGTAGGAGGACGTGGTGAAGCAGGTAGGAGGAGGTGGTGGAGCAGGCAGGAGGACGTGGTGGAGCGGGTAGGAGGAGGTGGTGGAGCAGGCTGGAGGACGTGGTGAAGCAGGTAGAGGGTGGTGGTGGAGCAGGTAGGTGGTGGGAGGGAGGAGGTGGTGGTGGAGCAGGAGGTGGTGGAGCAGGTAGGAGTAGGTGGTGGAGCAGGAGGAGGTGGTAGGTGGTGGAGCAGGGAGGAGGTGGTGGTGGAGCAGGTAGGTAGGAGGTGGTGGAGGTGGTGGAGCAGGTAGGTGGTGGGAGGAGGAAGGTGGTGGAGCAGGTAGGTGGTGGGAGTAGGTGGTGGAGCAGGAGGACGTGGTGGAGCGGGTAGGAGGAGGTGGTGGAGCAGGGGAGGAGGGTGGTGGTGGAGCAGGTAGGAGGAGGTGGTGGAGCAGGGAGGAGGTGGTGGAGCAGGTAGGAGTAGGTGGTGGAGCAGGGAGGAGGTGGTGGAGCAGGTAGGAGGTGGTGGAGCAGGTAGGAGAAGGTGGTGGAGCAGGTAGGAGTAGGTGGTGGAGCAGGGAGGAGGTGGTGGAGCAGGGAGAAGGCGCTTGTGGTGGGTTTGGGAAGGTCTGTCTCTGGAGACCCTTACAGCCAGTCAAATTGGATGTTTTACTGTTTGTGTGTCTCACAGGCTCTCACATCCGGCACTCTGTATGAGCACTAAGAGGCTGTTGGATAGTTTTGGCAGCAGAACTAAATGATAGGCATTAGGTGGAGAGACGAGAGCAAACCTGGGAGATTGGAGCAGGGGGGAACATCACTGTGCATCTGTCCCAAATGACACCCTATTTTATTATCAGTGCATCGCCTTTAACCAGAGCCCTAATCCAAACGAGTGTACTAGAGGCGGAATAGGGGGCCAGTTGGGATCGAAGATATTGCTGCTGCAATCAGTTGACCATTTGAATATTCAACCCCTGGGCCAACAGTTCTAATTCGGTTCCCTTCGATGCGGCCGACCGGCCACCACGCAAGGAGAGGGAAAGTGACAAAATGGCAATGAGCGAAATGAGGAAGGAGGCAGGAAGGAATTTGCATTTTAATGTGGCTGTCGGAATCACTTTGGCTGAGAGCTGAGAGGATGAAGGACCAGGTGACCATGTGGGAGGATGAAGGACCAGGTGACCCTGTGGGAGGATGAAGGACCAGGTGACCCTGTGGGAGGATGAAGGACCAGGTGACCCTGTGGGAGGATGAAGGACCAGGTGACCCTGTGGGAGGATGAAGGATCAGGTGACCCTGTGGGAGGATGAAGGACCAGGTGACCCTGTGGGAGGATGAAGGACCAGGTGACCCCGTGGGAGGATGAAGGACCAGGTGACCCTGTGGGAGGATGAAGGACCAGGTGACCCCGTGGGAGGATGAAGGACCAGGTGACCCTGTGGGAGGATGAAGGACCAGATGACCCCGTGGGAGGATGAAGGACCAGGTGACCCTGTGGGAGGATGAAGGACCAGGTGACCCCATGGGAGGATGAAGGACCAGGTGACCCTGTGGGAGGATGAAGGACCAGATGACCCCATGGGAGGATGAAGGACCAGGTGACCCCATGGGAGGATGAAGGACCAGGTGACCCCGTGGGAGGAGGAAGGATCAGATGACCCCGTGGGACGATGAAGGACCAGGTGACCCCATGGGAGGATGAAGGACCAGGTGACCCCGTGGGAGGAGGAAGGATCAGATGACCCCGTGGGACGATGAAGGACCAGGTGACCCTGTGGGAGGATGAAGGACCAGATGACCCCGTGGGAGGAGGAAGGATCAGATGACCCCGTGGGACGATGAAGGACCAGGTGACCCTGTGGGAGGATGAAGGACCAGGTGACCCCATTGGAGGATGAAGGACCAGGTGACACCATGGGAGGATGAAGGACCAGGTGACCATATGGGAGGATGAAGGACCAGGTGACCATATGGGAGGATGAAGGACCAGGTGACCATGTGGGACGATGAAGGACCAGGTGACCCCGTGGGAGGATGAAGGACCAGGTGACCTCATGGGAGAATGAAGGACCAGGTGAGGGACCAGGTGAGGAACCAGGTGTGTTACCTCTCTCTATGCTGTTTGCGTTATGTTGAGCCAAATATTAACATGCTGGACTATTGAGACATAAATGGCAAACATGTTTGCTTGACGTTAGGATTCCTCCGTCCTTTTGCTGTCAAATCATCCTTCGTATTTCCTATATATAAATACAATAAAATAACCAATCGCTTCTCTACAACCTGTTCAGAAAAAAATGAATTAGCAATTATTTAGCTCAACTCTCTAGTTAGCTCTGGATAAGGGCAACTGTTTAATCGCAACATGTAAATGTTTATTCGGATATTACCGGAAATTAATCTGATGATGAGTAGTTGTTTGCAGTCCACCCTGAGGCTTGGAAGGCTAACACATTTCATATCTGAACAAAATGTCTGTCGTAGGGTTCACAGGGAGGGTAATGCAAACTAAATGTATAAGTAAAGTCCCTTGTATAACCATGCAAACCATGTGATAGGTTATTCATATTCTAAGTTATCGTACCATTTCCGTTCTTTCTAATAGGTCCGTTGCAGTTAAAAACCAATACAGCATGTTAATAACGCGCAGAAAGAAAGAACGGTATTCTCTTCAATACTTGAATAATTCAATTGCATTCATCTGCTTTGCTATAATAATTTTAGCAGTTTTTCGATATAATTTTAGCAGTTTATGTGATGTAAACGTTGTTGCTTTGCCCAGATTGACAGATATGGATTTTATGGAATTCAGGCATTTTAGGCATCTCAGAATTATACTTTGTGCAGATATCATTTTATTTTGTTTCCACATGCAAACTGTGATTTTTTACAATAAGACTGCAGTTATTTTTTTAAGAAGTTAAAATACCATTCAGCTGATTCATCTCAGGGGTATCCAACCCGGCTCCTGGAGAGCTACTGTCCTGGTGGTTTTCACTCCAACCCTAATTAAGCACAGCTGACTGGAATAATTAGATAGATCATTGCTGAATGAGGCTGCATATACATGAAGTTGGAATGAAAACACCCAGGAAAGTAGCTCTCCAGGAGCAGGGTTGGAGACCCCTGATCTAGAGGTTCACATCCTTTTTGGTTGCTAACATTTAGTACACAATTAATAGTTTACTGTTTCGTAGTATTTCTTTAATCAACTTTACTTAGTAAAATCTATAAATGGAGGACGTGCTAAAAGGGTCACAATCTCTTATGCACTAAAGAAGCACCAAGCTGCACGTAACAGGACTCTACATATTCAGGGCCCCCTCCTGGGGTTCGTGAGGAAGAGACATGCAAATGGTTTTCTGTCTAACTTTTTTTACATGCTATGGCAGCCTCTGGAAAAGAACAAATATTGTGGTAATTGAGGTGGTTGGACATGTCCACAGCAACTAGAGTTGACCTACCTGCAGACATATTTGCATCAGCCAAGAAGCAGTTTTTTCCTACCACCTGTCTCCCGTCTCCAAGTTTCAGCGGAGGAGGAGAGCAGTGAACGCATGCGGAGTGGATATACTCCGTTGATTAATCTGTGTTGTCTGTGTCTGAGGTGTGAAGGTAATTGGGAAGGGCCACGCCGGCCCTCACAATGGGCCCCGGCTTCCTCCGGAGTAATTCCCACGATCGTCCATCTTGTTTCTCCATGCCAGGGCAGTTCTCTGAAATTCTTCTTCCTCCCAGGTAACAGAAGTTGTAGATCTTCTTGGCGTCTTCAAGGCCAGGAGAACCTTGGAATAATATAAGCATTTCATTAGTGTTGAACGGGGGCAATTAAGGCAATGGACTTAGGCTGTAATCCTCTGACTGTGATGCAGAAGCACTTTCAGCTCTTTGATTCATACCGGTATAATATCCACATGAAATTACAACTCATATGCATTTACAGAATCTTATCTGGGAATGGTTGCCGCGTGTTTACTTTCAGAGGGAACACCTTATCTCGGGCGAAAAAACATCTGGCTTTATCTCTGACCTTGAAAGGAGAAACTTACCTCGCAGTCGTAGTACTTGCTCCCACGCGTAACGTATAGTTCCTGCAGATTTCTGATCAGTTTGATACGAAACAAGAACAAGCAAGGTCTGGCAGTAGTTGTCATTTTCTTGCATGTTGTGTTCTTCCTTCTGAATCTCTTATGTGTGGTAAAGGTAGGTGTCTGAGATTTCTTGTATCCATGTACGCATTTAGCCGGGTCACAGGAAAATAGTTCACTGGTCTGTAAATATTGTCGCCACAGTGCCAGGGCCCACCTTGTTTTGTAAAAGCTACTCTGGGAGACGAGGGAAAACCTCCTACAGGATATATACTACATGGAGTTTACTTCCTCTCTGGGTTGAAGGCGACAAACATGTTATAAAGGAGTCTACGATCTAAAAGGATGACTCCGATCACATCCACACCCTTCTGTAGAGCTAGCTGCATCAACTGTGTAAATGATTTCAGGTGTGTTTTTGGTGGAAGATTGTTCAGTTCCATACTTTGATTATGATGCTGATTAAAGGCGATTGACACTTTTTTAAATTCGTATGTTTTACATCCTGTCAGTATCGGATTTGTGTCTGAAAATGTTTAAGTCCTGCAAAAATGCGGTTAAAAGACCATCATTTGCTATTTATCATCGCTATCATTTCCTTCTGAAATATATTTCTGCAGAAAAACGGTAGCTCTGCAATTGGGGACCACGGTTTGTGGAATTTGTCGGAGGGACAACAGGACTCCGTTGTTTAATGTCCCCGAACACGTAATTTGGCCGGTGGGATGCTCGATAAGTATCGACTATATTGACTCAACGCGTTACATTTCAGCCTCGCCGTTAGGAAAGTATTTCTTTCCCCATATTGACGAGTCCCGTGTCCCTGAAGGAGGCAAGGGCACCGACTGTCACTCACATGCTATTCAACTTTCCCCGGCAGTTAGAGACGGAGGCTGGGACTTAAATGACATTGAATTCCCTATATAGTGCAGCTGGTCAAATTGGCACACTACTGTAAGCCATTTGTGATGCGGACCTGGGGGGGCATGGAGAGATGCAGCCATTAAAACTGCAGCAGAGGTACTTGGATCAAGGTATAAGTTACTGGGATCCTGTATTCCTTCTATTCTCCAATTCCTCCACGGTCCTCCGGATCTCTCCAGACACAGAGGTTATCGGCTCGATAGCAGACACTCCATATAGTGACCCAGGGCTACGCTTCTGTTTTTCTAAAAGTAACCTTTTATCACAATCTTCAAACGCCACACAAGCTTTGGAGCTGGAAATCTTGAATTGAACAGTTCCAAATGCAGTGCTTACTCTTTTTAACCGGTACCTCTCCTTAAATATACACAGAATCACGCGGCACAAACAACATATTCATTTTCCAGTTCTTCACTTACATCCAACTGTTTTAGTTTTTTGCCCCTTTTCTCACAGGCTCTCTCTCTATAGAGTCCCTCCAACAGCGCTCTATCAGTCATGCTGGCTTCATAGACTCCTTCCTTCTTTTCCTCTATCTTTACACATCTTTATCATTCACAGACTGCTTTCCTCATTTCTTTTCTTTCTGCGTCTTGCTCCCTCTCTCATTGGTTCTCGCAATACACTAAACACATCTCTCCTTGGTTCTCCCTATACACTAAACACATCTCTCCTTGGTTCTCCCTATACACTAAACACGTCTCTCTCCTTGGTTCTCCCAATCCACTAAACACGTCTCTCTCATTGGTTCTCCCAATACACTAAACACGCCTCTCTCCTTGGTTCTCCCAATCCACTAAACACGTCTCTCTCATTGGTTCTCCCAATCCACTAAACACGCCTCTCTCCTTGGTTCTCCCAATCCACTAAACACGTCTCTCTCATTGGTTCTCCCAATACACTAAACACGCCTCTCTCCTTGGTTCTCCCAATCCACTAAACACGTCTCTCTCCTTGGTTCTCCCAATCCACTAAACACGTCTCTCTCATTGGTTCTCCCAATCCACTAAACACGTCTCTCTCATTGGTTCTCCCAATCCACTAAACACGTCTCTCTCATTGGTTCTCCCAATACACTAAACACGCCTCTCTCCTTGGTTCTCCCAATCCACTAAACACGTCTCTCTCCTTGTTTCTCCCAATCCACTAAACACGTCTCTCTCATTGGTTCTCCCAATCCACTAAACACGCCTCTCTCCTTGGTTCTCCCAATCCACTAAACACGTCTCTCATTGGTTCTCCCAATACACTAAACACTCTCTCTCCTTGGTTCTCCCAATCCACTAAACACGTCTCTCTCTTGGTTCTCCCAATCCACTAAACACGTCTCTCATTGGTTCTCCCAATCCACTAAACACGTCTCTCTCATTGGTTCTCCCAATCCACTAAACACGTCTCTCTCATTGGTTCTCCCAATCCACTAAACACGTCTCTCTCCTTGGTTCTCCCAATCCACTAAACACGTCTCTCTCCTTGGTTCTCCCAATCCACTAAACACGTCTCTCTCATTGGTTCTCCCAATCCACTAAACACGTCTCTCTCATTGGTTCTCCCAATCCACTAAACACGTCTCTCTCATTGGTTCTCCCAATCCACTAAACACGTCTCTCTCATTGGTTCTCCCAATCCACTAAACACGTCTCTCTCATTGGTTCTCCCAATCCACTAAACACGTCTCTCTCATTGGTTCTCCCAATCCACTAAACACGTCTCTCTCATTGGTTCTCCCAACACTAAACACGTCCTCATTGGTTCTCTACACTAAACTTGGTTCTCCCAATCCACTAAACACGTCTCTCTCCTTGTTTCTCCCAATCCACTAAACACGTCTCTCTCATTGGTTCTCCCAATCCACTAAACACGTCTCTCTCATTGGTTCTCCCAATCCACTAAACTTGTCTCTCTCCTTGGTTCTCCCAATCCACTAAACACGTCTCTCCTTGGTTCTCCCAATACACTAAACACATCTCTCCTTGGTTCTCCCAATCCACTAAACACATCTCTCCTTGGTTCTCCTAATACACTAAACACGTCTCTCTCCTTGGTTCTCCCAATACACTAAACACGTCTCTCTCATTGGTTCTCCTAATACACTAAACACATCTCTCCTTGGTTCTCCTAATCCACTAAACACGTCTCTCTCCTTGGTTCTCCTAATCCACTAAACACGTCTCTCTCATTGGTTCTCCCAATCCACTAAACACGTCTCTCTCATTGGTTCTCCCAATACACTAAACACGTCACCATAAATCTCATCTGACCCTCCATTACTGTCAGTTATTACAGCTCCAGAAATTATTCAATTGTCTCCGCTTTCCCCACTCTTAGTTCAACATCTCATTGTTTCAGGTGTCCATACAGAATTACAGCATTAAATATGTGTTCATGCCGTGCACATATTCTCTGTGTAAGCCTGGGGAATTAACGAGAGAACACGCTTTCATCCTCAGTCGTTTTTCTCTCTTACTCCTCTTCAACCAGGATGTTCTATACCTGTTTGATTCCTTAACAACTCTCCTGACATTAACGTCTCTTTGGTTCATGTATCAGAGGGAAAGTCTGTGTAAAAGGGAAAGAAAGAAAAATGAGGGAGAGTAAAGCAAACGGGGGAGACGCCAACACTTTCTGTTTGCTGTCTTTCTTCTCTGTTCAGCAGATTAAAAAAAAGTAAAATGTTCAGCAGATATATAGTAAAAAAAGAAAATGTAGTGATAAGATGATCTAAGTTGTTACTGTAATTCCAGACCAAGTAAAGAGTATTTGGATAACGTCTGCCTGTCTCGGCGAGCTGTCAGAAATTAAAGGGCAATCATTTGCACAAAATGCTGACCGTTTGCTTCCCTATTCGAAGAAAATATAGTACAATAAGGACAAGGGCGAACAGTAAATGCCGTTACAGTAATTGTCATTCAGTGCCCCACTGTAACCGTACTGCCCACAGCTTGTACAAGCAGTATTCTAGGGGTTTGCCACACCACGTACAACGGCCTTAAGTTGTCTGCACACTGCGGCACGTTACCACACGCTGCCGACCGAAATGACGAATAACGCCCCACAGAAGGTGGCTCAGGGTGGGGTGTGTGAATAAACCATCTGGAGGACCATGGGGGAGTTTAGGCGAGCGGCGGCCCCACAGACGGGACACCATTCCAGGGTCACGCCTCCCGTTGAGCTGGACAGAGCCGCTGCAGGAATCGAAAGCTGTTCACTTCTAGAACCTCTCGGTCTTCGTGTCTATCCAGATGCAGGTCATGTGACACTTGAGTGTAACTTCCCAGAACCTCCCGGTCTTTGTGTCTATCCAGGTCCAATCAACGGCGAACCTACCCTGAGGACACTCAGTCGTCAGACAGGAGAGGGTACAGAGGTGACTCTCCTAATCACTCCTGTTCTGGCCCGGTCATGAACACCTGTAGATTATTTTGTCTTAGATCCAAACAATAAAAAAATTACACTAATCTTGTTAATTTTTTTAAATGTCTATTTATTTGTAATTTTTTAAGAATTAGTTCCTATAGCATGATTTCCAAGCTATAAACCCCATTTAATTAATTTATTTTCTCACAGACGAACCAAACGACGTCATCAGAACATGGAAAACTGTAAGGGTTGATGTTTGGGTTTGTTTTGTGCTTGTTTCTGTTTCCCTCTGGTGGTTCTCCTGGTTTGTCCTGGTATTTTTCCGTTCCCCCTTCACTAATTCTCCCGCTCTTGCACACCTGTTGTGGGTTAGTTCTCGTTATGTCTCTATATAGTTTCCCCAGTGTCTTTTGTGTTTGTTGGTTCATTGTTTCCTGTCCGGTTCCCAAAGTAAGTCTGTTCTCTTGTAGTCCTGTTTCCCTTTACCCATTCCAAGTGTTTTATTCTGTTCTGTCTTGTGTTTTGTTATTGGCCCACGTGCCTTTGTTTATTTCCACACAAGTGTGTGTAGTTTTTAGTTTTGTGTTTTACAATAAATTATTATTTAGTCGTATTCCTGCGCCCTGCATTCTGTGTTCTGCTGTGATTGCACCTGCTTCCAACACCCACCAACCCTCAACCGTGACAGAACTGGTCAAGACGGAAAAAGCAGATTCTAACCCATGATGAGGGGATGAGAACCAGGTGTGTAAGTTAACAAGAAAAAAACTGATGGAATGTAGAACGAAGGAACGGGATGTCTAGAAACTCGGGTGCGCCGAATCCATAGCAGGGCGTTGTGACACCATTGTACCATTTTAAAAGGAATAAAATTCCCTTTTGCACCATGCAATCAATCATCAGAGCTAAACACGTATTTTTATTTCCTAATATCGTCTTCGGCTTTTACCTCTCAAGTACATAAGCAGTTGTTGGTTGGACTACACATCATGAGTGGCTGAGTACGAACGGCCAGAATATCAGCCCTGCTGTTGAGCTCAGAATTATCCCGTCACTCAAAGGAAACGGTCAGTTGGAAAAAAACAACAAATACATTATTTGGGAACTAACCGCACGATACGTTGCTTTCGCCAGTTGTGAAATACAAACCGTTTGTATTATTATCGTCATTGTGTGCACCGTAAGTACCATATTTACATTAGAAGCAGTATTATTTAAAGCGGAATATATAATTGTACAGGCCACTGAGCGTAATGTGGGCAACTTTGTTGTAAACATGAGTAACATTTGCCCTGGATTTATCCTGTTTGCAAGCGCTCCATCATTTCTGAGAGACAGCGCTGTTCTTCTTTTCTCAGTCTGACCTGATTGATTTTCTGCCTCTGTTCTTATTTACTTACCCAATTAGGGCTCAATAGAGTCCTAACCTGTTGTTCCCACAATGCACCAGACACACTGGTGAAGATAATGGCAACCTGGAAAGTCTTAGTGATTGTCTTTATGTTGTTCCTCCGTCACTGGTACAAATTAAATCTATTTCTCCAAACTTCCCCTCTTCCTTCTTCATGTCTTAGAAATTGTTCTGTGTAACCACAGGGATATTGAGAAATGTAATCTATATACAGTTATTATATCAAAACTGTTGACTGGTATTGTAGGACTAAATAACGATACGGAAAATTATTTGGTAGAAGTAGGCACAGAGTGATGGTTTTGTGACGGTAGAACTGCAGTAGAATTCACCTACTGTTAGTGCAGTTAATATTTACTACAGCTCTCATACTCTTATACTCATAGTATGTAGTACTGTCCTGTAGTACTGCTGGTATTACTGCTATCATCACCTTAATGACGAGGACATTTGATTACACTTCCTGTTAAAATGCGGGCGTGTCGTGCGCCGCACGAGAGAAACTGGAGCAGTTCACGTCTTTATCTCTCCGTGCCAACCTGTAATGTAGATTATATAAAAGAAACGGGACGTTAATGTAATATGCATGAGCTCTGATGCAATTACAAATTACACAAATGTCTCTGGCTGTGTGAGGTAAATCAATTTACTTCCTGGACACCTGAAAAACAATTCCGAAGATGACTTTGTAATCGCATGGCGGGAAATGAACATTCCGAGCGGCGGTTGGACAAATTACCTCGTTATTGAGTGATTTCGCGGCGCAGGATATAAATTGGGACGCCGTCCAGGAGTCTCAAAGTCTGGTTGTAATTCATACGACGATATGGGGGCGACTGGGGCCGTTGTCTCCGCGTCCCAAAGGTTGCCCCGGAAACGAAATGCTTCTCACCAGACGCCTCACTGAAATGACAAACAGGGACGAGAGCGAAGAAGACAGAGGATGTGAGAGTCTAAATGTGCCTGCATGCATGTCTGCCACAGTTGGAATTGGTTCTCTACATTTAGGCTTCCTGCACCACAACTAAACATTTATATATTTATAGGTATATGTAGATATAGATATTATTCAATGTTTGTCTTCTTCGTGGCATTGTCATGAATGTTTCACAGTGTTCAATAGAATATCTTACATTGAACTACCCAGGTGAATGTGTTGATTGTCGTTTTAGATAACAGTAATATTTAGGATTTAAATGAACTTCCAAAAAAGACATTATATATCACAAAGAATGAAATATAGAAAACGAAAACGACATAGTTCAACAATTAATCACTCAGGTTGGTTGGGGCTAAACTGAGACGGAAGTCCAGACAGTACTGGCGGAGTTTGAGATTGATTCTGGAGGTGGAGGTGGCTGGGGGGGAGTTCCAGAGGATGGGTGTAGGAATGCAGAAGCCTGGGTCCACCAAGTTAGGGGGTGGGGGGTTTGGAGGTCAGTGAGGTACGAGGGAACAAGGTCATGCTGCAACGGTGCGTAGGAGAGAGATGTCCAGATATTGCCCGAGATTATGGGACAAATGAGTATGTAGCTCAGGCGCACGTCTGTAAGTTGTTGGGAGTGTTGCCCGGGTCAGAAATATCAAGTGCGTCTGAGGTTGCCACGGTTTTGAGCCGCACAGGAAGTGTCATATCTCAAGGGAGTGAGAAATGTGGATGCTAGGAAACGTTAACGGACCCCGCGGAGGTTCCTGTGAGTAGTAGAACAGGACAGTGAGAGCGCAACCGTTTGTGAGATTGTTCTTTTGACATCCGTTGATTTCGGCGAACTCGAGTTACGAGTCTGCCACAGTTACCGTTCGTTTTACTTGGTAAACGGTTCTGCCTGGACCCAAAAGGTTCAACTGAGAACCAGGAAAGGAGATTGCTCGCAGCAACAGCTGTTTTGCTGCATAGGGACCAGTTCATACTTCTTTAGAGAATCTCAGACCCGTGAGTCCAACAGAACGTGACTGGCAGCCAGATGTGTTTGTATGTGTGCTCGCAGCTACGCGTCAAAGTGTTTTATGCGTGCCTGTCAGCTATTCGGCAAGTGTGCGTGCATGGTGTGTGTGTGTGTGTGTGTGTGTGTGTGACCGCGTGTTTGCATTTGTGTGTGTGTGTGTGTGTGTGTGCGCGTTGGTCTCTGACTAACAGCCAGGTGTACCCTGCCAGAGATTGAGCCTGTGCCTGTTTCCTGTTCCTTGTGTTCTTCAGCCGGACGCGCTGCTGTAGACCAATTAGGCCAGAGACACAACAGAGACTCATTATAAATCTGCACCGATGCATCTGCAAACAGACCATCAATCATAAAGCCGGACTAGGAGCTTTGGCCAGGAGACAGTCACGCATGCACGCGCATACATACACACACACACGCACACACACACATGCGCGGGCACACACTGGGGACAGGGGCAGAAATGAAATGGACACTCAAGACGACAGCCATAACCTCTGTTCCTATGCTGTCATTGAACGGTTCTCTGTTTCTCGTTTTGGATTATTTAAATGATCGGGTCGGCCAAAAAGCCCTGTAATTAGTCACGCTTGGCAGGAGAGGAAAAAACACGTCGGCTTAGACCCGGACACACAAAATGGCTGCTCAAATGGGGAAGTAGCACCCATCAATAGCAATTAAATCGTTAAACTAATACACTTAGTAAACTGCTCACAAACAGGACACGCCACAAGGTCAAGTGTTTGCCTTTGGATCGTCCCAATCTGAGACCTAAGATGAGAAATGAGAAGTGAAATACAGGACTAGATGTAATAGATTATTGCCTCATGCCTGCAACCACAGCACAGCAGCGACACATTTGTTCGCCACTCTCCCTCTTAAGTACAAACACTTTAATATCTGGAGGTTAATGAAAACCTGCAAACCCTTTAACATTACTGCATTTCAGCACTGACCTGAAATGAAATCTGGTTATTATTGACGTTCTAATAATAGACGGTGAACGTTATGAAAACAAATAACTTATGAACGGAATACAGTGGAATAGGGAATACGTTAGCAAGTGAACCGTTATATCTAGCTGGTCGATATGGTGTTTTCAAGTACTTCAGAGGTTAGTATTTGGCCCCATATTTTAACACAATTATAAAAGCAATCTTTATCTGCACAAATTAGTGGGATAAGTTCGTTTGTTTTTGTCTGAATGGAACTGAATAGGGAATCATTAATTGGACTCCCATTTATTTTCCAGTAGCTCTTAAATTATGTATCAATTTGCTCACTAACCAAATGAACATACCAATGTTTCTGTGTGATCCAGTTAACTTTAAGCAGTAAGTCTGAAAAAAAGAATATACGAATCTTACAGAAAAACAAAAACACATTAGGGATTCACAAACTTCGTCTCACAACTGTGCTTCTAAAAATATGCCATTGACCTACTGAGCGTGACATTCTCCGAAATAAAGTCATAAAAATGTCTGCTTTTGTCCTGACATTTATGAGGTCATAATGATCACATGTGGTTGTCTATTTCTCCATAGGATGTCTGCAGTGTAATTGATATCTTTAGTCTGTGCGGCTTCCATTGAGAATGGACACTGAACATTTACCCATCAGCTTCTCATACATTGAGAATGGACACTGAACATTTACCCATCAGCTTGTCATCCATTTAGAATGGACACTGAACATTTACCCATCAGCTTCTCATACATTGAGAATGGACACTGAACATTTACCCATCAGCTTCTCATACATTGAGAATGGACACTGAACATTTACCCATCAGCTTGTCATCCATTTAGAATGGACACTGAACATTTACCCATCAGCTTCTCATACATTGAGAATGGACACTGAACATTTACCCATCAGCTTCTCATACATTGAGAATGGACACTGAACATTTACCCATCAGCTTCTCATACATTGAGAATGGACACTGAACATTTACCCATCAGCTTCTCATACATTGAGAATGGACACTGAACATTTACCCATCAGCTTCTCATACATTGAGAATGGACACTGAACATTTACCCATCAGCTTCTCATACATTGAGAATGGACACTGAACATTTACCCATCAGCTTCTCATACATTGAGAATGGACACTGAACATTTACCCATCAGCTTCTCATACATTGAGAATGGACACTGAACATTTACCCATCAGCTTCTCATCCATTCAGGAGGTTAATGGATGGAGGTGGATAGAGAACAGTACATCAGCATCACAAACACACTTTCCTCCCTATCTCTGTCTTTCTCTCTCACACACACACACACACACACACACACATTCTCCAGTACTTAATGTGTTTGGAAAGCGAAATCCAGGCCTGGCAGCTTCAACTCAGCGTAGGCTAGCACTGCTCAACCATCTGCTTTGTGTCTAAGCAGGTGCCGCTCTGAATCATGTTGTGTGTTAATGATTGTGTGTGTGTGTGTGTGTGTGTGTGTGTGTGTGTGTGTGTCTCTGTGTGGAACTGCGAGGTATGTTGCGGTCCAGCAAAGACATTTTCAACATACCGAAAAACTACATTTATTTGTTGCTAAACCCTGTTATCCACAAGTCATCAAACACATTACAAGTGTTTGGAATAAACTCAGGTAGTTAGTTTTCTTTACACACAACACCTCTGTGGATAAGCACGATTTTACCGGAAACCGTAAATGAAGGCAGATAAAATGGGAAGTTTTGTCTGTGGAATTACGAAAACGTCGTGATCGGGGTTCAAAGAATTCCGTGGAAATGCACATGATTGTCGGCAAGCGGATTAGGCACTCGGAATTATTGTTCACAGAAACTCCAACGTCACACCAAGACCACAAGATCTTGTTAAAATAGAAAATGCAGCTTTATTCATTATCTTGAAAATCCAACGGACAACACTTCATCGAGGTGATAGAAACGATTTCATACGTTTCAGGGAAATACTGCAACATCACTGTCCCTGAAACAAGCGATGAAATGATGTGGGATTGAGAGAAAGATACTGAATGATTGAAGAACTGTGTCGGTTCCAGTTGGATGAAGGCGCTCGATGGAATTATTGGATAAACTTGATGGTTTGGGATTGTTGGTTGGGCTTTCTGGTTCTGAGGGATTCTATCTAAATGTCCAGGCAGTGACACAGTGTGAGAGATTGCCAAGAGTGTGCGTAGGAGCTTTGATTCTTAAAAGAACCGAAAACATTTTAATTTGTTTAACACTTTCTGTATCCCTAAATATGTCTATTCGCTGATTTTATAATATGCGAACGTGAAGAAATAACTACCCTTGAGTGAGTATGTTCATACAAACTTTTGACTGATACTGTGTGTGTATGTATATTAAAACAGTAGAGTCAACAATGTGGACACACTTCGTATAAAAACATTAAATGAATAACCCACGAGAGGAGTAATTACTAGTAGTAATTACTTGATTATGGGGAAGAGATGTCACTGTTGAGCAAGGAGGAGATGATTGTTTCAGATGTGTTCTGTACTTCGGTGTAAATTACATGTAGTCTATATTGGATATTTGGTTTGTTTTTCACCGTTTATAAATGTCATTTTATTTTACGAAAATCGAAGGAACAAGGCTTTTTAAAGTAAAAAAAAAAAACATGCGTGGAAAATAAACCAATAACATGTGATGGGGGAATTGTAGAATAATTTCGGACAGCGTGTCATCACCTGAGCACAGCATCTCGTTAGCGACTGTTGCTATCCAAATTGCCTGGACGTTTAAATAGACATATATATAGCGGAAAAACACAATTACAGTTTATCCTGAACGAGGTTTGTTCAGCCGAATCTCAAATGTCTGGCATTTGCTCGACCGTACCCTAGATCTGCATCGACAGTCTGCCATTCCACAACAATATACCGAGCAATTCAACTCCGGGACTGACAAGCCGAAACCGACAAACTACACAAGCGTCCCATGCAGTCTTGTAGCTATTTTAAACTGAACGCCCACATTTCCCTGTGTTAGTGGGGGCGGGACCTGCTCTGGGTGATCAACTGCAGTGCCACTCGCTCTAGTTTTATTCGGAGAGGTTCGGTGTTTGTGTTCAAGGGTAAATATGTGGGCAGGGGGCAATGGTTCCGTTATTTTCCGAGTGGGTTAAAGAGATCTAGTTAAGGTAATCCCTCTCGCAGTAGCTGCGTCTCTCCGTGATGCAAATTAGGCAAATTCGTCACAAGCAAATCAAAGGACCCAATGTTTCGTAAATCCATGGATGCGTTCAGCTGCTTTAGCCGTAGTGAATTCTGGCCAACGTGTGTGATGTGCAGATCATCTCTGGGCTGCAGTTGGCTTGTACGCCCATCGCTACACCCTCCTCGCCTTTCCATTTAAACGTATCGCCCTCCCAGCTAACGACAAGCAGCAGAACTTGTCAACTGCATTGTTAAGAGGGAACAGAACTAAACAATGTTTGACTGACGGAGTTCTGCATCTTAGCAAGTGCAGTTCGCGTCTTTTTTCCCCAATAACGAGTATTAGCTGCAACTCATGTCGTTCCACCTTTCATCAATACAATATGTCACGATCCAGAAACCGTCTCTAGTGTTTGATGAGCAACGGTGGCATGTCTGGGGGAGGTGAGTAGTGCACGCGTACTTTGGTAACCAAGATCAGATCAGAAGCTCCGCAGCTGCTCAATTTGAAAATCCAAAAACACGTTGGAATAGATGTAACACGCTACGTGTTGGCTAATTACTATCATTTCCAATCCCACAGCTCCGCTTGTAAGCCATCGCCCACGATTATAGTGAGCGTGTAGAACAGCCCGGGATATCGAGAACACGATAGAACATCTTTGCGAGGTGGCTCTACATTACAAGCATCAGTGGCACAGTTTGACTGCAGGGGAGAAACAAAACACGTGGATTACGTTAACATCAAAATCTATCACCTTTGACGGCGGATGCCTTTAATTGCCACTTTTTTTTCGAAAAGACCGACGCACGTTAAAAAGCAGTTTCAAGGCACGCATTTATGAAGGACACGTATATAATGAATAACTGTCACGGTTTTCCTTGAGTCTGTCTACATAAAAGAAAGTCCTTGATGCTTTAATAGCTATCAAAACTAGAAAAACCACCAGAGCACAAATTTGACACTGGTCTGCTGGTCAGAACTTAAGAGCAACGCAGAAACTGTCTTGTAGAGCGAACAAACCAACCGTAATGCTTGACAAAATGAACAAAAACATGACTATATTCATAATGTAAATCTACCTTGCCCTTCATTACACATTCAAACATACGAGAGTGTGTTCTTTAGCATGCAGATCCCATTACCGCGTTCCTTAAATATTCCTCGTTTTGTGTCCGTAACAATGTCTCAGCCCAACACAGGATGTTGCCTCGGGCCTGGTGGGCTGAATCATGAAACTGTAACTACCATTTCCTTGCAATCTCCTGAAATTACTTATCAACCTATTTGTGGAAATCCTGTGTTCATTGGGGTTGCACACCTAAAAAGTATTTCGCGCGAATTGTAATCAGTCTGCTTCCTGCAGTGGGATTGGCTTTTAGAGTTGAATTTTCTACTAGCTGTTCAAAACAAGCTTTGTGATGTTGTAGTTTGAGGGAAATTCATACAACCACAATAAAACGTAACTTCTCAATCGTTGATCATTTATTTCATATTATCATTAAAAAGAATATGTGGAATTGTATTGCCCAGTCCTAAGAGACAACATATTTGATCCAATCAAATTCTGCTTAAATATTGAAGACAGGAGACCGGTATGTCAGATATATCTGTCTTTCTTTCGCTTCTATTTATTTTCTATCTTCACATTCTCCTGCCTTATCTCTCTCCTTTATCTCTCCATTACCCTGTTTCTATCACTTTCCTATTCTTTACCTCCTTTCTCCATGCGTTCCCATCACTCCCTCTCTCTTTTCTACTCTCTCCCTTACTCTCTCGCCCGGGTATCTCATTCATTCTCTCCTCTTCTATTTTCTGTAATCTCTGAGAGAAATGTCAGCGACGGACGTCAAGCTGTGTTGCCAGCTGACATCTGACACAGCCCAGGGAACGCAGTCGATAAAGTCGTCTAATTGAGTGCCACTGGGCTGGTGTTTATTGACAAAATAAGACCTGGGAATTAGGTGCCCCTCTGTTGGGCGCTCCCGGTGTGGTAGTCTCGCCTCCGGACGACAGCTGCCTGTTGCTCATCCGTCATCGGCTCAGCCTCGATGTCCGCATGTCAGAGGAGAGAGGATGAGGATAAAACCAGAACCAATCGGACCTGAGGCGCGTGCGTGCGTGCGCGTGCGCGCGTTTACGAGGCCAGTGTGTGTTTATGCGCAGCCGTTACTCCTAACTCTAAGAAAAAAGCGTCAGCTTAATGACTTAAATGGAAATGCCTGAGCAACGACCAGGGTTTTTTTCTCTTCACGTTGAAGCAGACCGTGTTTGTAATTAATTAACACTCGGTCACTCCCGCCACCTTCTTCACACATCTCCGCGGCGGCGGCGTCGGAGCTAACCGATAAGATTCCCGGCGCTCCGCGGCGCTCCGGCCGCTTAATTAGAGGGCCGGCGTGCAGAGACACGGACGAGGAGCGCCGACCCAATTATCCGCCACTCAGCTGCATAACGGCGCATTGTCTTATTGGGGACCCTTCTCAGCTCACAGATTGACTGAGGTAATACAATAAGGGGTGACCGCAGGCGGCCATGAAAAGTGCCTTTATCTGACCGACATGACCATACAGTTAATCTGCGGCGAGGTAAAGCGTCAAGGTGTCCTGTTTTGCCATGGTTGTGCGGTGAGAGGAAAGTGAGAATGCTATGAACTGTGGGTAATACAGTAAGCTGCCTTTCCTCTGTGTTTCCCTCTTCTAATCCTCCTTCACAATCCTTTCATCTTCCTCAATCCCCTCCATCCTCTCATCTTCCTCAATCCCCTCCATCCTCTCATCTTCCTCAATCCCCTCCGTCTTCTCATCTTCCTCCTTTCCCTCCATGCCCTCTCTCCTCTACTCTTTTTTTTCCCCCTATGTCACTTCCTTTATCCCCTACCTCCATCTCTTCTCATCTTTCTCCTTTCCCTCCCTCTCATCTTCCTCTCTTCCCTCCCTCCTCTCATCTTCCTCTCTTCCCTCGCTCCTCTCATCTTCCTCTCTTCCCTCGCTCCTCTCATCTTCCTCTCTTCCCTCGCTCCTCTCATCTTCCTCTCTTCCCTCGCTCCTCTCATCTTCCTCTCTTCCCTCGCTCCTCTCATCTTCCTCTCTTCCCTCCCTCCTCTCATCTTCCTCTCTTCCCTCCCTCCTCTCATCTTCCTCTCTTCCCTCCCTCCTCTCATCTTCCTCTCTTCCCTCCCTCCTCTCATCTTCCTCTCTTCCCTCCCTCCTCTCATCTTCCTCTCTTCCCTCCCTCCTCTCATCTTCCTCTCTCCCCTTCCTCCTCTCATCTTCCTCTCTTCCCTCCCTCCTCTCATCTTCCTCTCTTCCCTTCCTCCGCTCATCTTCCTCCTTTCCCTCCCTCTCATCTTCCTCCTTTCCCTTCCTCCGCTCATCTTCCTCTCTTCCCTTCCTCCGCTCATCTTCCTCCATCCCCTATCTCTTCTCATCTTCCTCCTGTTCCACTAGTTCTTTATCTTCTCTACTCCTCCACTACCATCCTGCTTGTGTTCTCCTCCCCATCTGTCATCTCTTCGTTCCTCATCGTCTCCTTGAATCTCCTCGTATTTCTCCGCCCACTTCCTTCTTTAACTGTGCTGTTGGATCTCATGGGCCACGTGGAGAAGATAAGGTGGAGCTACTGGCTGGCAGAACGTCCTCAGGAAGTCCAACACCAGCAGTGTGGCGTTGACATTGATAAACGAGCAGCTCATCTTTAATAATTCGTCACTCACAGCCAGACAGAGGTCCATTAATCAAAGCAAGTGTTACAGAACCACATCTAGCCCTTCCATGCATACCATTTTGTCCCCACTACATCGCCCTGGAAGTACAAGCACTTACAGTTGACTATCAATGGTTGTTTGAGGAACTCCATAAATGGTTCCACCGTTCACATATTACGTTGTTTGAATGATCACGACAGGTCTGCATATTGAGTAGTGTGTCCAGTAATATACAATCAATAATACATTATAGAAAGCCAGAGTTTAGAATTGGCTGACGTCTTGTCTGACCTTTTTTCAGAATGTTTATTCTCATTCAGTTGGACAATTGCCACAAGACGTCAGCGGTCAAGAACGAGGACAGCCTTAAAAGTTTCAAACCTCCTGACTTGCAGTGTCCCACGGATCGAATTCCTGCATTCACGTTGTCATCTTCCCAGAGCTTTTTTGTTTTCTTTCCATAACCGAACTAGACAGCGGAGACTGGGCCAAATGAATGCCCACTGCCGTCCAAGCGATTCTGGATTCAAATGAGCTGGCTGGGCCACATTTACTCCCAGTCAGTAACAAGAACTGTCCGTATACATCACAGGCTTTTGTTCGTCCAGCGAGGTGTGCCAGCGTTTTGGAAAAGTTAATAGCTTTCACTGTTTCTTGCATTACAGGGTCGTTAACTGGCATTCATTGTTAATACATCACATTTTTGTGGACGCAAAAGCCTCGGCTCTTCCAGGACCGGTACATTATTCGCCAAAGTGTGCGGAGAAAGTTACCGCTGAGGTGAACCATTTTCTTACGGGTGCTGTAGAGTAACCAGTAAATGGTCGCTGATTGCATATTTCCTCGAGTAGTCGCGACAGGCCCCTGTGGTCACTAGGCATTCCGAACGGGACGAAATGAAAATCCGTAGACTTTGACGCACAAACGCGGAATAACTGTTTGTTCCGTGACATATCCGGGGCATCGCAAAAGTCCTGTGACGTCAAGAAGTATACTTATACCCCAGCTGCTACTGCTTGGATATTTGACATCACTATTCTCTGAAAGACAAGGCAGATTTTACTCTGGATAACTAGGCAGGCTCGGTTTGGAGTGTGCCAAGTACTCCGACAAGACTCGGATCGGTACGGCCATGAGGAATTTGACTTTCATTCAATGTCATTACAAGTAATCAGTGAGAGTTAATGGAAATGTGAAGTTCTCATAAACCTCACATTGCAGAATGCTAAGTTACAATTGTCTGATTCGCCTGTAAGTAATGACGGGGCCGGGGTGGTGTCACGGATGCTTGTTGGGCCTGCCGCTACGCTTTCTGTCCTAGTTTTCCCTGCAGAATTGCTCACAGATGCAAGGTTTCTGCATCCACTTTCTCACTCGTCTGTGTGCTAGACTCTCCGTTTCGTACTCCGAACAAACGGCCTGTGTTATCCAGAGCCCTTCGATATAGCAAGCCGTTGAGATGGATATTAATATTCATTAAGCTAGTTGTATTATTAATACTACACATTCGTTATCTGCGAAAAGTATTCGCTCACGTATAAAAAAACATTGTGTATGAAAACGATCTCCTTTCCTGTCATCTCCCCAGAAAATGTTTTACTCTTCTCAGCGTTAAACGTTTTCTCCTGTAAAAAAATTGTCCATAGCATGTCAGTTGTATCTTATTTTCCAAAGTATGGTTTTAATATCAAGTTGGCGTTGTTCATCTGCAGAAGAAGCATTTTGTGGGCTAACAAGACTTGAATTATATAAATAGTATCGTTACTAATCCCAGACAGTATTCGAATAGAATAACAAATGTATGGGCGGGACGAGACCATAGCGGCCACACGGCGCGTGTTTGCGTGTTTTGTTCTTACAAAGGGCTAAAAGTTGGTATTGTGAATTTGTAATTTGAACTGTCGAGATAAACCATGTGATGTGAGGAAACATCAGAGTTGCACTCATGAGCTCTCTGAGTGATGGTGCAATAACCCGGAGACGGTTCAGCAACGCACAGCATTCAAAGCGTATTAAAAGTGCACTTTCGGGTTTTCGATCGAGAGTATATTGGATGACGAGCATCGACTCTGACAGAAACAATCACGCCCTTACAATCGGCATCCATCCGTCAGCCGCCACTAGTGCAAGAATATGGAATTTGATAAGGAAATATTTACTTACCGTGGAGCTGTTCTCTTTTTTCGTTTCTGCGTGGGAACTGTTGCGTAGAACACACAATGAAAAGGGATACATCGAGACTGAATGATGTTTGAGACAAATGCTTTATCATTTATGCAAATATGACTTAAAAACTTAAAGAGAATTGTAATGAGGCTTAAATAGCTACAACGTAGCTTAGTTAAAAAACAACATATCGAATGACAATATGCTATTATTGACTATCAATCCGATTGAGCATCTGTGTTATGGACCGGGCCAACAAGTCCAATTCATGGTGGCTCCACCTTCCAACTTGAAGGATCTGCTGCCAATGTCCTGGTGCCAGATACCACAGGACACCTTCAGGGGTCTTAATGTCCTGGTGCCAGATACCACAGGACACCTTCAGGGGTCTTAATGTCCTGGTGCCAGATACCACAGGACACCTTCTGGGGTCTTAATGTCCTGGTGCCAGATACCACAGGACACCTTCTGGGGTCTTAATGTCCTGGTGCCAGATACCACAGGACACCTTCTGGGGTCTTAATGTCCTGGTGCCAGATACCACAGGACACCTTCTGGGGTCTTAATGTCCTGGTGCCAGATACCACAGGACACCTTCTGGGGTCTTAATGTCCTGGTGCCAGATACCACAGGACACCTTCTGGGGTCTTAATGTCCTGGTGCCAGATACCACAGGACACCTTCTGGGGTCTTAATGTCCTGGTGCCAGATACCACAGGACACCTTCTGGGGTCTTAATGTCCTGGTGCCAGATACCACAGGACACCTTCAGGGATCTTGTAGTCTTCATGCCTCTACTGGTAGACTGAGTATTGGCGTCACACAGAAGACCAACAGCATGTTAGGCAGGTCGTCAGAACGTTTATCTCCAGTGGACATCTCCTTTTTTTAGGTGAGATTATAGACGTCTCCTTAGGTGACACCTTACGGGTTATTTAAAGGATAATTCTGCACCGGCATATTCCACACTATATCCATTTGCCAAAGTATTGAAGTCACTGGCGAGCAAACAGACGTAATATCTTTATTTACTATTTCTATTTTCCCCGAACGTATGTCGGTTCATGGAACAATTTCTATTCTTTGGTGGTTTTCCAGGACAACAGTTTGAGCAGTTCTGCTTGGAATAACAACAGCAACTGCTAATTAAACCAAGTGTGTGTGTGTGTGTGTGTGTGTGTGTGTGTGTCTTCCAATGGCTGCTGTCATTAAACTGACCGTGTTCGTCACTCCAGCTAGAACGTCACTTTCCTTATCGACGTACGTTTTTTTTCTCCATAAAAAAAATATGTCCTGGTCAAAGCGAAGGGTGTGTGTCCAAAACGGCGCCCTTCTGAGTTCCTAAACTCTGGAAGACAATAGGGTCTCACGCAGGAGTCTCACTGAACCGTCTCCTGATCCTGTCTGCCTGGCATACTCACTACGGGTTCAATCTAATTTTCAGTCTAAGCGTGTTTTAGGGCCCGTCGCATATTGACCCGTTCAAAACCCCCTGACAGTTGCCGTCGGGGCTGGCTTAACTAGATTACTGTTCCATGTTGCCACGGTAATGGGCATCTCTCTGGAGAGGTGGCCTGTTGGCACCACTTTGTGCCCGGCTACCAGTCCTACGCCAGGCTAGACTCCAACATTATTTAAGCACTATTGCTGCATAATGAATACTTGATGACAAAACCGCCTCAACACCGCAGTTATTTTTTGGATTAATGCGTAACACAAAGTAATCGTGCTTGCCGATATTCACCACGCAAAAGCGCAGATGTTTTTACACGAACACTTTTTCCCGGGTACGTGCAAAACACCACACGTTAGCGACTAGCGTTCCGTTAGCCAACGTCGTTCAATACGCGCAGCTCATTTTTCCACTACGCAGCGATTGGACATTTAGGTTATTTGTTAATTTCCGCCATTAGAGCAATTGTTACGATGTTGGAAATATGACTGGCGGCAACATTTCGTAGCTCGACGATTTAGTCAAGTTCAGTCAAGTGTAAACCTTAACCAAGTGCAAAGCCGGGGATGGTTTATATCAGAGGAATTAGCATAAACCTCGCTATCGGTGAAAAATTCATCATTTTTGTTTAGTCGATGTAAGTGGATAAGAAAGCAAAGTTTTTTGACAAGACTGTCTCTGACACTCACCAATATTGATCCTAACAACTCTTCCAGGCTTCCCCAGCTGACATGTTAGTTGCCCACGTTGTCTCCTTCTTTCCTCGCATTCTCTTCTTTTCCTCAAAATCAGAGCTTTTTATATCTGCAAAAAAATATTGAATTACACTTTGTTTCTGGTGCTGCTAGGTGACAACATATTACAACAGAACAAACAACAACTGTTGACATCTAAAGTAAATACAAACAACCTGGACCTGTATCGACCTGTAGCCTGCCAGGTGACCTGAGGTGGGAGGAGTCAGCAGGTATCTTATCTGCAGGCGCCCTCGCCGTGTCATGTACGACCTCCCAATGGGACAGGTGACAGCCGATGACCCGTTCTGCAGAACGCGTGCGTTTTTCAGTTTACCCCAGCAGATTCTGAACGCAGATCAGAATCAGGTTTATTCGCCAAGTCTCTTTACACGCACACCAAAAGGGATATCAACTTGTATATACAGTTGTGCAAAAGAAGAGCAATGTCTAGATATCATTCTGGTGGTCTATACCATCCGAAGCAAAAAGCCATGGAGGAGGTGAAGGAGGACTTGAAGGGCCGGAAGACGGGTCAGCGTTGATCGGAGGATTGCACGGCCCCAAGGAATTTCTATTATAGAGGAAATAGTAGCTGAGTCGATGTGGTGGAGCTGGTAGGTGCTCCATGAAGTCCTTATACTATTGAGTTCCCAGAATAAGCAATGAAACAAATCTCCCAGAATCCCCGGCTTGCCCAGAGTCACTCCATCTGTCTGCGGCATCCTTATCTCAAAATGCCAGCTCATTCCTCAACACAAGCTCCACAGCTGGACTCAAAGAGCCACCCTCCTCACCACCCCTTGTTTCGCAGAGGAGCGCATCGACTATCAACTGCGATGACTGTCGCTTGGAGATATTAGAGAAAGACGGCAAAGTGCGAGCGGGGAGTTTGTAGCTTAAAAAAGTCGGTTGCATTCGATGTGTTTTTGGACTCTGAGGAAGTTAATGCTACTGTGGGACGTGAAAGAAATGACAGGCAGCCAAAGCTTCGAGCTCCCTTCGGAGGCTGCGAGATCTGTCATCCGTCACGGAGGGACGAAGTCTGGGGAACAAGGAACAGAGTGGATCCGCAGCTGTCTAGCGGCCGATTGGTAATGGGACGCGCCGTCGTTTTTGGAAGTCCGCCCACCAGACGACACTCCAGAGCCCGTAGCCTCTCTCCCGATCTCCGTCTTTCTTCCGGGCTCTGTTCCTCCCGTCTTCCCATCGTCCTTCAGCCCAGCTCCCATCTAGCCGTTTGGAGCCATCTGTAAATCTCATACAGCCATAGATCCACGCCTCGTCTCCCTCTCTACCCTTCACCGCTCGCCTGTCTCCCACGCTGGCCCAGTCCATCTGTCTATGTGATGGTGGATAGACAACTCGTCTGACATTAATGGTAGAGGGGACCGGTGAGTCATCTACGCTACCTCTTGCGGAGTTGCTTTCCTACTAAAGAGTGTAGGCGTGATTCCCGAATGGCAGCCTATTCCCTACGCTGTGTACTAAACAGAGGGGGCTCTTTTGAGACGCACGGTTCGGCTTTAGCATCAGGGCCCAATGAAAGTGGATTCAACTCGGCAGTATTTCTTTGTATCAGTTGATGCTTCTATCACAAGCAAGGGGGAAAAAGCTCTTGAAATTACTTATCTAAGGCGGGTTTGGCTTTTTGAGAGTCGACTGTCGCTTTGGTCGCGAAGAAACAGAATCTGACATGACTGACTTCTTCTCCGATGATAAACAAACGTAGTATTATCTTTTCTACATATTTGACATGTTACTTACAGATTCCTTTAAACCTTTCAGTATCTGGTAGGTCTATATCTTGTCCCGTGGCGTACCATCACATTACTTTACATAGAGGTGATTGGGCTGTTAAATGAGTTTCAGTACTCTGGTACTGGTGTAGGAGATACTAGTTCCAGTAAAATCGGATAAATAATGAGACAGGAGAACTCTTCAAAGGTTCTCTCAATTATATTTCTCCTGTGATACGTCTTTAGTGCTAATTGTCTTATTTCTGTCTTTTCATTTTATTTCAATGTCTTCCTTTTTTGTGTGCATGCATGCAATCACGTATCACACAAATCCCTGATGTATTATTTCACAAACGTATATCAAAAATAAAATAGCCACACTTCAAAAATGTTAAATTCAAAGCCAATTCACAGACTCACATCCTTTGTCCTGTCGACGGATAAATAATGGTTAAATAATGTCTGTCTGGATGCGGTCACAGTAATCTCCGTCCATTCAAACTGACACCCATAACTGACACTGGGTTTGTTGTTCATAGCGTGAGTCTGCCCGTACAATAAACCCAACCGCCACCACGGCCGAACTCTGTTCACAACGTTGACATTAGCAATCTACTAGCCCTCACGATGTCTGCCAATCGCCTGGAACGGTCGTAACTCGTTTAATCCGCGAAACGCCCACCTCTCCAGCATGTCAGACTTCATCGAACGTCTGCATTTCCCCACTGAAGTCAGTTCCGTTTCCCAGCAGCATCCAGGTCAAGACCCCGGTGGGGAGGACGAGCGGGCAGGTGAACGTCCACATGACAGTTTCTCAGAGTTTTTGTGGCAGAAACTCATTGTGTCATCAATCTCACACACACGGAACAGCAGGGCAGATGGCCAGTCTTCAACAATCCTAAAGAAACTGGATGTTGAGCGAAAATAAAATGTGTGCATATTGACTGAATATTTAATTGACTAATGTGCGTATTTGATTTAACGAATACATTAAAGCCTGCTATGTGTGCTGTCCCCAACGGTCAATTAGAATGTTTTAATCGGTTAGGGTTACGTGTGGCTATTAAGGGAATCCTGTATATGTTATATATATTTAAAGAACATTTTATAAGTCTGTGCATTTTTCTACTTCATATGTGGTTGAAAATGTATTAATTAATTACTGCTTTCACTGATATCACTTTAATTATTGATATCACCGTAATAACTGCTATCACTGTAATAACTGCTATCACTTTAATAACTGCTATCTCTGTAATAACTGCTATCACTGTAATAACTGCTATCACTGTAATAACTGCTATCACTTTAATAACTGCTATCTCTGTAATAACTGCTAGCACTGTAATCACTGCTAGCACTGTAATCACTGCTATCACTTTAATAACTGCTATCTCTGTAATAACTGCTATCACTTTAATAACTGCTATCTCTGTAATAACTGCTAGCACTGTAATCACTGCTAGCACTGTAATCACTGCTATCTCTGTAATAACTGCTATCACTTTAATAACTGCTAGCACTGTAATCACTGCTATCACTTTAATAACTGCTATCTCTGTAATAACTGCTATCTCTGTAATAACTGCTATCACTGTAATAACTGCTATCACTGTAATAACTGCTATCACTTTAATAACTGCTATCACTTTAATAACTGCTATCTCTGTAATAACTGCTAGCACTGTAATAACTGCTATCACTTTAATAACTGCTATCTCTGTAATAACTGCTATCACTTTAATAACTGCTATCTCTGTAATAACTGCTATCACTTTAATAACTGCTATCTCTGTAATCACTGCTATCTCTGTAATAACTGCTATCACTGTAATAACTGCTATCACTGTAATAACTGCTATCACTGTAATCACTGCTATCTCTGTAATAACTGCTATCACTTTAATAACTGCTATCACTTTAATAACTGCTATCTCTGTAATAACTGCTAGCACTGTAATCACTGCTATCACTTTAATAACTGCTATCTCTGTAATAACTGCTAGCACTGTAATCACTGCTATCACTTTAATAACTGCTATCTCTGTAATCACTGCTATCACTTTAATAACTGCTATCACTTTAATAACTGCTATCTCTGTAATCACTGCTATCACTTTAATAACTGCTATCTCTGTAATAACTGCTAGCACTGTAATAACTGCTATCACTTTAATAACTGCTAGCACTGTAATCACTGCTATCACTGTAATAACTGCTATCACTTTAATAACTGCTATCTCTGTAATCACTGCTATCATTGCTGCCACAGCCACAGCCACTTACTGCAAATCTTTGATTTCAGATACCAGTCATAAACACTGATTATCATGGAGATTGCCAAATGGCATTTGGTATTTTTTATGTACATCTTTCGACCAAAATCCAATTCCGTATTTTCAGCAATGTCCTAGGAGCAATTTACTGCGCGGGTGAAGTGCCTTGCTCAGGGCCAGAAAACTCATCTCCCGTCGGATGCTCTAAAAACTAGGAGAAAAAAACCACTGATTAACTTCCAGTTGAGGCCGAGCCTCATTTGCATATGGGGTCGATACGTCTGCTATCATACGGCACCATGCTGCTCTAATGCCCGTTCACTCATGACCAGGTCCCGCTTGGTACCTTTTGGGACATTGCCTGAGCAGACATTAACATGGACTCATGATATAAATATGCAAATGAGAGTGTCTCGGCCCTCGGCGTAACCTGTACCGCTAGCCGGCAATAAAGGAAAGCCTGCTCCTCTGCACATGTGGTAAAGCTGTCATCCAGCTAATTGAGCGTCCTGTGTAGCTGGCTGTTTCATTCACTTTACAAAGAGGGGCTTACTTCCTGTCTGGAGTTCGTATAAATCGCCAGCAGACGCCCGAACGGTGTTGTCCATATTTTATTTTACGGTTGACAAAAAAAAGATTGGCAACAGTCAAATAAATGTGTCCACAAAGTTTAAACCCAGAATGCTGATATTATATGGGTCCCGAATAGCAGCCTATTCCCTATATAATGCACACTATCTAACCAGAATGAATAGGGCCTCTAGTCGAATGTAGGGCACTACTCGGCAATAGGGTGCGGGCTGGGATTTGTATCAATATGAATAAGTCATAGTGGAACAGACCTGAACAGTGCATTGCATATTTATATAGAGTTTCTTCCTGTCGCTGTGGATCCGTGTACATGTGCTGTGTGTGTTTGCGTGTGTGCGTGTGTGTGTGTGAAGTCCCATTCTCCAGGACAGTCATGGTAGTTTCATTAACAGCTATTTCCTCTTCCACAATGATTCGGTCTTTCATCTGTCATTTCAAAGTAATTCTTTCTGTCAGAGAAGAGACACTCTCTCCTGCCAGCTAGGCACAGGCCTTGCTCACACACACACACACACACACACATGCACAATCATGCACACACACACACACACACAAGAACAGCAAAAAAACAAGGCAGGAAGTGGAGCTACTACTCTGTGTGCTTATGAGCCTTCGAGGATGTCTTAGCCGACAGTGTCCCGGCTGATTGGCTGAGTTAACGTTGCTTTGAATAAGTAATCAGGCCTCTTCGACCTCCATTCTCGTAGGGTGCTGATGGGATGTGACGTATGTGAGTGTGGCTGCTTGCATGCATAGTACATCTAAGTGTGTGTGTGTGAGTGTGCGTGTGAGTGTGCGTGTGAGTGTGCGTGTGAGTGTGCGTGTGAGTGTGCGTGTGTGCGTGCGTGTGTGCGTGCGTACGTTTATGTGTGTGTGTGTGTGTGTTCACCTCTGTCTTTTCCTAGGTGCATCCTTGTGTAAATGTGCTCTGTATATTTTACCAGGCTACACGAATGCGTGTGTGTGTGTGTGTGTGTGTGTGTGCGTACATATGTGCGGGTGTGTGTGTGCGCGTCGCTTAAATAATGCATTTCTTCATCCATGCTGAGCTGAGCCCAACCTTGCGAGAGGCAAACTTGCTCCCAGGCTACCAGGAAGACTAATGATGAGGTGCGGGCGGAAAGACGCTTTCCTGTGTTCGTCCATTCATCTAACCCATCCTCATCATGTAACGACACACACACACACACGCATACATACGCAGCATATTCTATTGTGTTCTGTAACACTAAATATGTGGCCTCTGCCAGAGGTGGCTTCATTACAGTTTGAATGATTAACAGGAAGTTTGTTGAACGGCCATTTGTTCACATCTGCTGTATTTTGCCTGATTCAGCAAAGACACACGTCAGAACTCCAGAGGCTACGCTGTGATTGGCCAGCAAACAATTTGAAAAAAACGATGCCCCCGCTGTATGTTCTCAGCAGCGCGACGGCAGACGCCGAATACGTCGGAATGAGCAGAGCTATTTCTATGATTTGAGTAAACTGGGGGCTTAGCCTCAAGCAAGAGGTAGAACCGTGATAGGAACCCTTGGGGAACACCCCCAAAGACACACACACACACACTCGGCTGTTTATTAAGCACACCCGCTCGTTCGAATAAATAGACAGACATTAAATCGTGAGACTGCGACTCAGTATATACAGCATGCAGAGTCGATTGGCAGGTGACATGTCAGGACTGCATAAATGTATTTGTTCCGTTTCCCTTCTCTACTATGCATTTATCCTAGAAGAAGTTGTATTCTGACACTGACTCGTAGTGGGTTGTTACCTATAAGAATGTAGGTGTGTGAATGATAATGGTAATTATTTAACGGTAAAGGCAATAAATGAAACGGCGGAAGCTTCTGGTATGTTAGAATTGCATTTGTAGGCACACTGCATATCCAATGGAGGAATGGTGTTTTATTCTATTGATCCATTAGTTTTTAAGACGACATGCCCACGCAAATCGCCAGCATTCTACTTGTTTAGTTTCCTGATAGTGAAGTCATATGAGAGCACATGTCAGGAAACCAACATGCCTTAAGTGTCATGTCAGGTTTCTGTGTTTATGCAGGAGAACTGTAGCTCGCGACAACTGAAACCATCCCCTCAAGTGATGGGCCGTAGGATACAGGCTGCTGAATGTGTCTCCCCCGCGATAAAACACTTACAATATGTCATTTAGTAACAGGTCAAAACTTACCAGACAGTGTTGGAGCTGTGGTACGATGTGGTGGATTCTGCAGGCAGATTCTGTGTCCCAAATCCCCCCCATATTACTTCCCCAAATGAGCTCTGTTCAAACGTCTTGCACATTCTATGGAATATTCGGTCATTTGGGACAAACAGGGAATGTGAATGTAGTGTCCTCTTCAAACCAGCCATCCTGTCACTCACTTCCTCAAAACTCACATCATTTGCCAAAACTAGATGTGGACGCATGTGAACTGACTCAGTCCACTCAATTATATATGCCTCAATGTTTCCTCTCTCCCACTTTCTCCTGCGCGCTCTCTCTGTCTCTGTCTCTGTCTCTGTCTCTGTCTCTGTCTCTCTGTGTGTGTCATTCTCCTCTCTTCCTTTTGTCTACCTCTTTCTGTTCCGTCCTCGTATTCGTATCTCTTCCCCTTTCTCTCTCCCTCTGTTGGTTTCGAATTAGAATGTAGTGTGGCAGGTCTGAGCCTCTGACCGGCAAACCCAAGTGGAGCTTGTGAGGGAAATGCGATGCGGACAGTTGGGGAGATAATTCATTATACAGACCTCAATGCCGCTACCCCGCCTGCATCTCTCTCTCGCCTTCACATCCCCCTCTCCTCACACCCTGTTCTCTCTCCGACTCCAGTCTGAAGAATCCATGATGGGTTTCTGACGAGACTTTGCTGTTCTGACCCTGAAAGTAAAAGAGAAACCATCACCCAGCACCTTGCCTCCCTCCGCAACTACTGGTGATGTCAACACCTGCTTGGGTGTTCCTGTCGGCCCGTTACCCCATCGGACCATATCCCTCGGTCTGCACACTCATTGGCCATGCAGGGTGGTGTTCCAGACATATATTTACCTGCAGATATGACAGCTGGGCACTTATAGTGAGTGAAAGCCAGGGCGAAATGCAATGCACCATGTTCCACAGTCTATAGACGCGAGGGAGGGAGAGAGAGAGATAGAGAGAGAGAGAGACAAATGCGGAAAGAGAGAGAGAGAGATCATGAGAGAGGGGGAATAGAGTGAATGATAAACAGAGAGAGAGACAAATGTTGAAAAAGAAAGACAGAGTGAGAGAGAGAGAGAGAGAGAGAGAGACAAAGAGCAGTAGAGAGATGTGAAGAAAGAGACTTTTACCAGAAAGAGGTAAAAAGAAAGAGTGGCACACATACAGAGTTAAACAGAAAAAAGAGTGAGAATCAATCGAAGAGAAACTGAGAAATACGGAGCGAGACAGGGAGAGAGATAAAGAGAGAGAGAGGGGGGAGAAACAAACAGAAATGGGGAGAGATAAAAAAGAGAGGGAGAAAGAGAAAAACAGAGAGAGACAGAGAGAGAGAGAGAGAGAGAGAGACAGAGAGAGAGAGAGAGAGAGACAGAGAGAGAGAGAGGCTAGGGGCTTCCGGGTCTCTGCCTTATGTAGTAATTTGCAAAGTTGGCACGTTGTTTTACACACAAACAGCCTTTTCCTGTGGGACCACACACCCGTCCTCACAGCAGCAGAACCCAACTCATTCTGGGGCCAAACCAGCACATCCGATTCATCGTGCATTTTATTGAATTTTTAACCGGAGCACCAGTCTGAGTCGTGGGGAGCGTCAGGAAATGCATACCGCGTTATTTCCCAGCCGGATGAGAGAGGGGATGAGAACGCAGAACGTCGGCCCTCCGGCGTGGAGGTGGGGGGGAGGTGTGTTAGGGCTGTGGTGTGCGGTACCTATCCTACTGATATATATTAACATATTAACGTTTATATTCCTCGTCTGACTTGGGATTCGCCTGGGCTATTGAGAAGCTCGGAAAAGTCCCCGTTCAACTTTAAAACTGGTCGTGATGGCTAGTTGGGTCCAGAGGCATCGGGCATGAATGGGAATGACATTTGGGACTGAAGTGAACACGATTCTAATAGTCCAAAGGAACAGTCAAAACACATTTGTGTCCCGGACTGATTTATATGAACATATAGTTCTGAATGTTTAATTGACCGCCCCTCCTTCCTCCGGACAGAAGATAACGCTTTCTTTATTTTTCACTTCCTCGCCGAGTCGGGCACTGAAAAGCGTTTGATATCTAAAGCTAGATATATATGTACGGTACGTTTCTGAGTCTAACACACACTTTTCAGGTTCACTGTCAGATTCTTTTTTTTCCATGTGTCTCTGTGTGCAGGGCTTACATGCACGCGAAGACACGCTCCGACAAAAAGAAAATGTTCAAAACCTACCTTATCACCCACGGCAACCAGAACTTCCACACCTATATCAAAGGGCACACATACTCCAAGTTTAAGCTGACACAACACTTTCAAGGTGTTTAACATGAATACGGTATAAAGTTCAGTTTATAAAGGCCTTATGAAGCCTTTACGATCACACATACGGCGTTACTCAGCATTTATTCGCTTATTTATAAATGTAACATAACAGAAATGACATAAGATGTCTAATCAGATGAACCAGTGCTTTTAAAGGGTGACTTAGATTGAATTCTTGTTGGAACATTGCTTTGGTCTTCGAAACATTGTACTGTAACAATATATTCAACACATTTATGTGATGCACACATATGACATTGTGAAGAATGTATAAGCAAAATGTCATTTAAAGCGGGATATATAATTCTAATACTATAACTACCTTTATCAAGATTATAGTCGATGGGAATCAGTCATTTCATTTATTTGTTATACTCTGTAAGTTTATTTTTTTGTACTTGGTACATATCTAAGAACTGTTTCACTTTAAAGGAGAAAAGACAATATTTACATAAAGCTTTAGTTAATCGACTGAACCTCTCACAACTGACCAAAATCTCAGACATATAGGCACTGAAGGAATCTGTATTCATCATGTAATCTTTCAGACAAACGTCTACTGGAATGCTTCATACATGTCTAGTTTCAAAACCTATTCATCATCCATCATGTGAGATACATGTTGTTTTTAGTGAGGTTGATTGATTAAGGATTTTTTGCATCTAGTTTGTCAACGGCGTACGCCGACTAAACTGCGAATCATTATTGGACGGGTTTAGATAACGTTCCCTACATGTGTGTGGCTTATTTGACATGGTTGATCAGAATATTCCGGTTTCCCCTTGGAACAGGTACACAGGGAGATAATTGACTGGTTATGGGTTAGGGAGACGCAATTAAGTGTTCATTTGGAGTGGAGTACGAGATTGCGACTTGACAACATGCACACACAATCACACACGCAAACACACGCAAACACACAACCGGGCCCAACGTGCATGCGTACAGACACACACAGACACACGCACGCACATAGATACTTCACCGCTTGGAAGACAGTTGCCCGAGCAATTAAATCCCAGCAGGCGTCATCTCGGCGCTGTGTGGCTCAGACGTTTGCCGGGTCGGAGGGAGGAACCTTCCAGGCCTCCTCTCACCGGGGGTTTAATCTATGGAGTTGTCAGGCCCGGGGCGTGCTGCCGCTTGGCTGCCGGCCCGAACAGGCAACGTATTTACCGGTACCCTCTACCCGCACATCTACACCGACGCAGGCACACGCGCACAAACGTCCGCGCCGTGAGAAAGAGCCCAGGTGGCTTTGGAGAATGGAGATGGTAATCGGTCTTCACGCTTCCGGCTTCTCTCCCTGGGTTGCAGCTTAAGGAACAGCACCCAGCCAGCGCCGTATTGAGATGGAGGTGGGCCGGGTTGAAGCTCTGCAGCCATTTGAACCATGAAATACACTGCAAAATAACCTGAACAGATTAGACACTGTGTGTGTGTGTGTGGGGGGGGGGTGGGGGTGATCCACGTATATGTGGAGAACAGATAAAAACAAGAAACAACAAGAAAGGTTCACAAAACACAACACGTGAAAATGTGAATTGCGTTGAATTGCGATTCCGGGAAAAACTTAGAAGTTGGCAGTGAATTAGAATTTGGGTTACTTTTGACAGTGTTCAAGTTAACTTAATGCACAGAAGTTCAAAAGGGGCTCAGGGGAATACGTAACAAATGATCCGTGAAAATCTATATCGTTATCGATATCTTACGCCGGGCGACATTACAATGTGCTACCGAAATGTATATTACGTGAAGAATTTGCTACAAACTTAGAATATATTACAAACGCTACTAAAACTAAACTTTTACTACATTCTCCAATGCGTCTAATGTCCAGTCTTTACTCTAATGTTACTTGACTAAAGGTGGTATGTCCTACGAATCCGGCTGTCAAAAATGTATGTAAAGTTAAGGTTAGACAACAAAATAGGTAACATGTATTTCTAGATAAAGATGAGGTCTCAGGTTCCCGCTAGGAGAGAAAGACAAACATGTTTGCGGTTGAAGAGAGAGAGAACCAGTGTTCCCAGACTTTCTAACGTGACGAGGTCTGTGCAATTACCATATTCATCGGGAGTTTATTGGGACGTTTTTTTCCCGTCTTCTGTGAACTGCATAGGTAGGTCTCGGAAGACTCCGGCAAATTCTTTGTGAATCATCTAAAAATTGTTTTCTTTCCCTCTCCTCTTCCTCCTGTGGGCTTTGTGCTCTAATCATAGTGGAGAGTGTGTCTGGGTACGTCTTAATTATAAATGCATATTATGCGGCAGGTAATTATTGCAGAAAGCCTTGTTTGAGTTCCCTTTTGTTATCTCCTAGCTGGGAATAAGCACCTAGATCTATAAAGGGCTACCGGCAGGTTATTTATGAGTTAAACTCCCTCTAATTTAAATAAGCAGCGCGATCCCGAAATAGACTTTCATTTTCATTTCACGTATCACATGTTCAGTGCACGCACGTCTTCGGCTAAAAGTCGATTGCGAACATAAACAGCGCTCTTTCTCGTTTGCTTTACCCCGGGAGATAAATTGACCCAGGTGTACGGCGAGGAAGAATCGACATGCTGAGAGACGTGACAGTGAGTCACAGCTGGGTCGACAACAGCATTATATTGTCCAAATGGGAAATTACTCGGGCCATTGCCGAGTTGCTTCAAACTTAAACCTCGCCGCATTACTGGGAGAGACAGTCGTGGACTCTCCAGCTCATCTGGACTGTTTTGGGGCCTTGGTTACCTGGCCCATCAATATCCATGGGGGTTTATTGTGCATGGCTGATTGATCCTCTTCGGATCAATAATGCTGAGATTATTCCTATCACTCGCTCTCAATCTCTCAGTCTCTGTCTCTGCATGCTGGGAGTTTAGCGCGCGCGAGTCTGTGTGCGTTGAGAGGCCTAGCTTTCGTTTGGCTTGTTCTTTTTCCTCTGGATTTCTTTTACTCTGTGCGTTTTTTCGCGATATTGGAGGGTAATTTTTTCGAGATTATACTGGGTTGTTTGGGATGGGAAGGTTAGATGGGAAGTGAACAATAGGTTCTTGCAGTCGACTGACAGGACTTGAACGCTCACCGGTCATTACCAAAGGTTGTTCCTGTGTTCAAATGAAAGTGTCTAGTGTGGCTGGGAAACCGTATACTAAACTGTGTTCATTATGCCTTACAAAACGAAAAACACACATAAACAAATTCTATTCTATCGGGTTTGGTTCAGTTGGTCTAACCCAGACAACTTTTACTCTCTAAAAGTTAATTCGCATGTTATTTGTTCAGTTCATAGTATGTTAGATTTGGAGAAATGTCCATCAAGCAATCTATCCCGCGTACACTTCCATCTCTGATCACGCTTTGGGACAGTTTATAACTTCATTGGCCAGTTTCAGCAATTCAGGCGTGTTTTTTCGTAGGGACCCTCGTCTTGAACGTCATCGCGGAAGCGCTAATATTGACGCTGTGCTTAAACCAAGGTGAACCAAGTATGTGCATATTTATATTTGTGTGAGCAGACAGTGCAAATCCGTATGACTCGTGTGGCTGCCAACACATCTCTGACGGTTCCTCCACAGAAACCCTGCCAGCTGTGAGTCCCCAGGGGGCCTGCGAAGCACACAGGTAGTGGTGCTAAAGTGGATCTCCAGCAGCCGGCGGTGCTAATAGAATCTCCTGTGTATCCGTGAGCTGGCAGGCTGCATAATGGTTAGCTTAGGGGATAAGATGGAGGGAATAGAAGAGTGGAGAGTGGGGAAGGCAGGATGTCTGCATGGGTCTCAACTCTCCTTGTTTGTCTCTCCTCAGCGTTCGTCTTTCTTCACAATTCATTGTTTTCCGTCTGCCGGCGCTGCCACCGCAGGGCCAGGCAGACGTTCATTTATTCTGCCAGGGACCTCGGCCGACATCCCTGACACACACACGCGGACACACACACACACACACTTGAGGTGTGACGACTCCACAGCCCTGACTCTGAATATCATCACTGTGTTGGATGTAACGGTCCATGTAGGAGATGCAGCCGTTGTCACCAGAGATATCGGTCATACTTTGTTCTCTCTCTCTTCTTCAACTGACTTCTTCCGTCACTTCTTTTCTCAGAGCACAATTGCACCTGTGGCACTAGACCGGATATTCCCTCCGCCGTGTCGTTTCCGCTGGCTGTTGTCTTTTCCCTGTTTGTCGTTGTTGTCCTGGATACGCAGATGTCAATTTGATGTCCATGCTAATGATGTCCTGATAACATCTGTGAATTCACCAGGGTCCTATCTCCTCTAATAACAAAACATCCGGTTTCAGACGAGCAAGGCCTGGTTTATAACTCTCAAACCAACACATGGACAGTCTTTACTCCTTCCGTCACATTTAACACATTTGATAATCTTGTAACCACGGGTGTCCTCATTTAAACGTCTGATTAATGTGCCTGCTGAAAATGGTTTTTGCATATTATTATTTGTTTTTCCCTTGGTGTACTTTTTAAAGTGCTTAAGATATCAACACGAAACAAACTTTCATACTTGAAAACTGACTGTCGGCTTTTTACATGTACATACAATTAGGAAATAACATTGCATGCATAAAGCACAAAACACATATTTTAAAAATAAACAAATTGAACGCATTTCAAAAATGAAATGCATTAGTTGATGTCAGGGCCAGGTCCTCGGAACCACTTCATACTGCCCCTAGAGGGCTAGCTGGGCATGACAGCTCTCTATGTATCTGTGATTTGCTCTCCAATTAGTGGCAGCTGCCTTGTGTTGCCCTAATCGGGGAGCCTATTTAAGATCCAGTTTGATGATCATTGTTTTTGTTGATGTACTTGTGGTGCGGCTCAGTGTTGTTGATTTTGTGAGCTAAAAGTTGAATTTCAAACAACAAATGCTGCACCGAAGCTCTGCACCTGCGTCCTGCTACCAGATCTACCGTGACAGTTGAGTAATGTACAACACTGACTACACAAACGAAACATTTCTCCTGCTCCCGGAGTCTATGAAAATAAATGTATTTTTTGGAAAAACAACTCGAGCCTGTGTTCATCCTGTAGCCAGAATACTTCATGGTGTACAACGAACACTCAAGCAAACAGAACACGTTTCAAGTATCAGACAAAGGACATTGAAACACAAAAAATAAACTTCAGTTTCTTTTTTGCCCAAACCATAACCCACACAATACACAAAGCATGTTCTCTTAGCTTTAGCCCTTTGGCTTTTTGTTAGGTTCTGACCAAGGAATCAGTAGATTGCTCTCTTTTGAATTGGATTAGTATTTACATTTGATTCCCTTAGCCCAGCAGCATATTCCATAACTGGTCACACAAATGTATTCAATTCTGAAAAAGCGCAGTACAAAAGTATTTGCAAACTTTCATCTTCTTTACCACAGACCACGACGCTCTATATGCAGAGGTTCCAAGTTATCTAATGTATTCTAACCTTTGCACAAAAAAGTATTGATGATAAAAGGCCTCTGTAATGTAATATAATTACTATCAGGGGCTTCAAAGGGTAGGTTCTTGATTGATAATTAAGGTTCAGGTGCCATTGTTTCAGGGCCGATCATGTTGTGCTTTCTGTTCTTCAGACTTACTTCAAAATATCTGAAAGAAAAACATTTCAAATAAAGGAATTAGGCAATTGTAATTACCTTATTCTATTGCTTTTTCACCCATTAGATAGTGGAGGGAAACATGGATTCCTTCTGAGCCTGTGTGCTACGTGAGAAGGTCACTAAAGCCGGCTGAACATCTACGTGGTCGTAACTTCGAGAAGAACGTTTTCGATAGAAGTCGTTTCGCATTCAATCATCGATATATACGATTGTGGTTCCACGGAGAAACAAACGTCTCGAGAAATTCATTTTCACGTTTGATGGTGTTGTGATAGTGAACTAGCCTCCAGCCACAATGTGGGACAATATGACAGCGGTGCGAAAGCATCGAATCAGATACAGAATCCAGTGGGAGAGACAGCATGAGCTCTTATACACACACAGGAAGACCAACAGATACAAAATTCAAAATACCTATTGGAGGTTGACTGCACAAGGCCAAAGAAATGGTCAAAAATGACCATTACCGGACAATAACACCAGAGAAAATCAACTGCTGAATCCTAGAGTAATTGCGGATGGTAAAAGAAAGAAAATGACACAAAAACACTCTAATTCAATCTCACTTCCATTTACATGGCATGAAAGCACCAACTACGAAATCGCGTGTGTGTGTGTGTGTGTGTGTGTGTGTGCGTGTGTGCCGAGTGCGCGTGAGTGTGTGGGTCGTTCTGTTTTTGTCTAGCTTATGTCAGCGGTACATCTATAAAGTGAAATGTTTATGTAATTGCCCTGTTGAATTGTTGCCATGTTGAGGGCTGCTGGTGGCTAGTGTTTAATGAGTGTATGGGTGTGTGTTTGTGTGTGTTTGTTTGTTTGACGCAAGCCACATATGTCGTGTTCTCGAGCCTCTGCAGGATATTTGGTCTACAGGTCAAATTTGACAAACAATGCGTCAGACCTGGTCAAGCGACGCATCACGATGGTAAATGAGATTTCTCTGAAGCTGGCAAAAAACATACTTGAAGTCGTCCTGGCCGGGTTAGTTCACCAACCAATAGTACAACTGTTGTGACAACACCTCAGTCACATGTTTGTTCAGTCGCTGTGCAATTTCACATAAACGCAGGTTGTGAGAAGTTTGTATCGGCCGTGCTTGAGCATTACACTTTAACAAACACATTTCCATATAATTGCCTTCAAGAAAAGCAGTGTGACCTTTGTGGCGCGCTCGCTATGAAATGTGCTTCATTCCGGCTTATAATGAACACAGACTCTTCTCTTGCCTCCCACGACATGCCAGGAGACCGGAGGGAGAACAGAATAACTAGGGACAGTAAGGAACAAAATAACGACCTGGGGAGAGGGAGAGAGAGAGTGGACGGCGAGAGGAACTGAGAGTGCGAGACACAGGGTGCCTGATAAACAACCCAGACAAGAAGAGAAAGGGCACAAGATGGAGGCCGAGAGAGAAAGACAGAGGGACAAATCATTTTTTTTAACAAATGACAATATAACTATTTTCTTAGAACTTGAGCTGACACAAATCTCAGAGGTCCACGGACAGTTTATTTAAAGTATTTGACCTTGTTCCCAGCGCTGGCACATCAAACACGTTCAATTATTCCTACTGTCCTACACTGATCAAAGGTTTCTGCTGAAAGAATGTGGCCAGGTTTCAAAATGTTCTGCATTGATTCTGGAAATGACCCGAAAAATATTTTTTTGACTTTTTATACATGCAGAAATATTTTATATATATATATATATATATATATTATGTTTAGTAGTTTAATTAATATTAGCATTGCGCCGCAAAGCGCACGTCAAAATTGGGCTCTTGAACGCAGCTTAGCTGCCACCTTTTGATAAAAAAGCCGGCAGCTCTCAGCATCAAGAGAGGTTGGAGTAAGAGTTTAAGATGCTGTACCGTCCCCCGGAGTTTTTATATTTTTATATATTTCGCTTGTATTACGTTTGTTCTGACAATTTCTGCAGATAAATGCAGCATTGCGTGAGAATAATGTCAGTTTTTCTGATCCATGGATATAAACCATTCGTTTTCGAGGTGTCTGTGACTAAAGGATTCATATCTGTATTACCAGTTATGTGACATCCATTGATTTAGACATAATGGCTTTATTTCAATCGATAGATTGCCGTATATGTTCTGTTACCGTTAAATCTTTCAAAATGTTGCCTGTCGCACAAGTATCTGTGTTCATTGTAGAAATAGAATGGATAATATTGACTTTAATTGGTTAGCTTTTTCCACGCATCTTCACTTCTATAATTTCTAATAACACAACAATAACTTTTCAAAAACCAGCGCCCCTAGAATCACCGTGACACAGTCCATACTTGTGTGTTTATACACAGCCTTGATCTATTGAATTAAATCATTTTCATTGTTTCTTTGTGCCGCTTAATGAAATTTATTTATTCCAAGGCAATAAATAAATAAGAGTAAACACGCAAATTAAGGCAACCCACATAATTTAACAATGCAGCATGTTCTGATTGACAAGTGCAGGGTCAACTCTTAACTCACCTGAAACTTATCTATTATTCAAAACCCGACCGTTTCTTTCCAGATGACCCCTGCCGCTCGGCTTTCTAGTTTGAGAAAATGCAAAAATGTGTCCTACGCACACTCGAACCTAGAGCACCATGACGTGCCCCCCTAAGACATCTCATTGTATTTGGTTTGTAAAAATAGAGTCTTTAAAGTAAACGCCTGTCAGAATTAACATAGTAATTTATTCGAAGCTTCAGCCGTAGCTTCGCCTCCCTACATGGTCACCTCCTCCCAACACCTCACCTCCTGCCTACACCTCGCCCCCTCCCCGCGCCTCATCGTCTCCGCACGCCCGTCCGCTCCTCTCAGAAAGGGTTATCTTAACAATTATGAGAAATTACTCCGGGAAGAAATTTGATGTGACACATTATCTCAACATTAAGGGAGTTTGAGAGAATAATAAGTCTGAGTTTTTGATTCTTATTAGTCGAGCTTTAAAAGGTAAAGAGCTGCCAGGTACAGTTAAACGTCACCGTCAATCTCACAGAAACTAATTTTCCCTTTCTCTGTTAGTGAGGCTATACCTTAAAGTTTAAGGCTTAAACCACTGATGGTATTTATAGACATACATTGTTCTGTCTTTCTTTCTTTAAACCAAACCTCTTTTGTGTGTTGTCTAATGGCATTTATTCTGGGCAACTCATCTGTCCGTATAACTAAAGGTGGACTGATTGGATGATCTAATCTTTACAGCTGGCTTCTCTAAACTTTCAAGACACGTTTAGAAGAAATGTTCGGTTAAAACAACTTCCCGTAGCGAGTGGAAGCAGGATGCTGTTCTTACCCTGAAACCTCAGAATCCGTCCCAAAGCACCATGATGTACATTTCACTCGCTAGGAAATGAGTGTGTGTTCGTGTAAACATGATTTAAATGCATTACAACCGTTCACATTTATTCTTTGGGGTTTGCTGTGTGTATACACAATTGTACTTTACAGAAAATGTCTCGGGCAGAGTGCCGTAAGTGTGGCAGTTTTCTTTGATTTATTTCTTTGTAGTTTTCTAGTATTACTTTGGTTATATTTATCTCACAGCCGCCCAGAGCAGCGCTCCAGACACATCTCGTAAGGTATTTCCCTATTGGCTAGTTGACCCGAAAGAATGGCCCTCTCAAACAATCGAACCTGTCACAGAGCTCTGGGACTGGAGTGGCAACGCCGTCTGGGAGTTGTTTTCACAGATGAAGACTTAAGCCCCCGACCAACAAAACACAGCGCACGATGACAGCCGCACGCAGAAACACAGAGAAAGAACCGCACAGAGAAACCAAACCGTTGAGCGTAACGTTAGAACGTTTGCAGGTGAACACTTTGTTGCGCTGTTCTTGAACCCTTAAATTCCGATGAGGAATTATAATCGGGCTGGAGATCATTTTTATATGTATTTTAATTTAACCCTCCCTTTTATTCCATACCAGCTCAACAGAATGTTAGTGGACTTAGTCTTGCTGAAGAGGTGGATGTAGAAGATGGGACTGGAGACTTGAAACTAATGGATGAGTCTGAAGGTGACACGAGAAGCACCACAAACACGTAACCAGGGTCTCGATTCTACTTCTGGGTGAGCATGTCACATCAGTGCCTCGTAGCGTCCTACACCCATATGAGAGATGGTATGTTTATAATATTACAACCTAACAGCTGTAAAGGCCAATGAGAACCAGACTGCTGCCTACGGAGACACATCAGATCGGGTCAGGGCGCTGTGCTTTGTCCTCTGTTGCAAATTAATTAGACGTACGTCACAGGGTACAAAGGAGAAACCAGGAGAAATTAGAAAACTTTGGGAAAATATATAGAGATGAAAGAGAAGGGAACAAAGAGATAAAGAGCAGAGTAGGAGCTTCTGAACGTGTTACATGTTGCAAGATGGAGACAACGGCTGGAGATCCCTGAAGCCCAGCAGCGTTCGAGCACCTACGAACACGACACAACTCTCTGTGCCAGTTGGTCAGCGCGACCAATTCCCAGGCAAAGTAAAAGTGGCTCACACACGCGTAGCAGGCCTCACGCGTAGCAAGGCACTCGTATCCTAGGATATGCTTACCCCTGTTGTTGCTCGGACACTGAAAGGGAACAGAAGACTTCAGTGACTGAGTGTATTTTACATGGCATCGTCAAGCTGTAAGCGGGAGTAAGGCCTCCTGTACATGAGTATGATATCAGTGTCAGAAACGCTTTACTCCCGCTGTGCAAATTAGAATCGCCCTATGAACCTTTGTTCTCTCTCGAGTGATCGGGCAAAGACTGGGACTTTCCTCTGTTTTAAATCAAAGTACATTTTGTCAGAAAACGCAGCGAGAAGTAAGCTAGCTAGGCACAGTGCTAAACTACAGATGCTGGTGAAGTGCTGTGTGCTTACACTAGGATGTGTTTTACCTAGCGGAGATCAAAGTGCTGACTGCTGATAGGGCCCTTAACACAAGACGCGAACATCGGTAATGTGGAGAAACGACTCACCCCCCACGGAGCTGGCACGTCTCCCTTTAAAGTCTGCCGATAATGGATGACAGACAGCTGTGACTGGGCGGAGCTCGCCGTGGTGCCAAGCAGCCTATGGCAGAGCTTTTCACTTGTGGGGAAAATGCGCTGATACTAGGCGAGGGTGTTTTCTGTGGGATCATGATGACAATAAAGACAGTCGTGTCGTAAGATTCTGTCAGAGCCATTTGAGGCTGACAAGTGGCTTAGGAGAGCATGAATTGCTGTTCAAATCAAGAGACCCGGTGTTCTGGTCCTTGATCACACAGCGTCAATTCACAAGCTGCCCTTTGATCGTGGTTTAAGGCTAAACATGTACGTCGGTGTTCATGGTCGTATTTTTGAGTGTTTTTGGATTGCTTTTTTCAATGGCATTCATACAAATGTCCATACATCTCAGTTGAACTTGTTGTCATGCCGACGATGACACATCCCCCCAACCCCATGACTGGAGGTAAGTAGACTAAGGTCAAATATCTTTACCAATAACAAAAGCCACTCGTTTTTTAGCCAGCTAGCACCCGCGATAGCCACTTAAAGCTAGCCCTGCCAAGTGTATCTAAGACTGGGAAACATAAATGCATCCAGTATAATCCCAAATATAAAATGAATTCAAATACTCTATTTTTGGGTGGCATATGTGCTTGGTTTCATTCCAAAACACAACCCACTCTCCACACTGAGTAGGGCAAATGATTCGGTCCGGTTTTGGGAAGCCCAGGCTATCTGAATCAAGGATCAAGATCTGCCCAGTCTTTTAAAAGAGGTTACCTCACATTAACCAATCACACTGGGTTTCTTGCAGCCGAGACCTGCTGGCCATGCGTTTTGGCCTGGCTGCAAGAGGCAAGGCTGAATAGTGTAGTTTTCGCCATCACCCTGGTTAAATCTAGGGCACTACATAGGCAATAGGGTTCACAGCTGCGGGTGCCAGAGTATTAATTAATGGTTCATGGGAATCAGAAGGCTGGACCCCAATGTTCTAGTGCCGAGCCCTTAATCGCTCAAGCATCCAAGCAGCAAACACTGAGAGGGAACTTTTACATGGAGTTTGAGAACTCTACTTCTACTAGGAAAATAGAATAATTCTTTGTTATTTTACACTCCCGTTGAATAGTTTAGGAATCACTTGGAAAGGATTTTGTTTTTGAAAGAATAAAAAAAAAAGTCAAATAGAAGAACATTAGATTGCAGATAGTGTAGACACTGTTTAATGTGCTAAAATACATATAGCTGGAAATGATGTGTTCAACGAATATCTACAAGAGGCATACGAACGTCTATTATCAGCAACCGTCATTCCTGTGTTCCAGTGGCACGTTGTGTTTGTCAATCCAAGTTTATCATTTTAAACGGCTAATTGACCATGAGAAAACCCTTTTGCAATGATGTTAGCATGGCTACCAACAACAGTGAAAGGGCGACTACGAGGATCCTGTCCTTCTGGGCCAGAGTTCTTCCTCGGTCCTGTGTCTGTGTTCGTCTGCCCATCTCAATCTTTTCTTTTTATTGGCCCGTCTGAGATCAGGCTTTGTTTCCGCGACTCTGTCTAGAAGGCTAACGTCTCTGAGGCGTGTCTTTACTGTTGCCGTCGTGGGCGTGTTGTGTGTATGTTCTAAGAGTGAGGACACACGTTTAAATGTTTACAGACCGATGAGGAGTCGTGCCAAGAAAGAATGCACAAAAGGGTTGTCGGTCTGCACTATGAAGCTCCTGCAATCTGCAAACTTCAATTCAGTGCAGTAAATACAGCTCCTCTGGGTCCATACTGCTAAACACAACCACTCCATGTGTTTAGTTGAATATATATTTAGCTAAAATACACCCACATAAGCAGGAACCTCTAACAATGAGGGTGGAATGCATTAATTGCTGTGCGTCTATTAGATAGTGAGCGATTAATGTCAGATCGTGCGGTGCCATTTGAAAACCTCACCAATTGTCTGAGGAAAATAAAGAAGCTGACATTTTGAAAGTCCCTGGTTCCCTGCCACGAAATCTTTCATCAATTACTCAAATGAATGCCGAACACTGATGACTTTGCCTCCGTCTCTGGGAACCGAAAATAGACATTAGCGTCACGGCAGAACAACACAAAACGATACACCAGGGAAGGTCACGATTGCGCTTGTTTCATTGGCGCCATTTTGTTGTGGAGTGACGGTTAATATAGGTGGGAGTCTCATATACTGTATGACTGCATTAGACTAGGCATATTTCACTACAAAGCTATTGCACAATATTTAAGGTTTTAAAAAGTGATGGAGGCAAGCCACAATTTTAATAAGGAGATCGATTAATCAGAAAGCACAAATGTACTTTCAAAGTGTAAGCATTATCGATTATATTGCACAAATCATTATACTAGACTTAAATTACACGGCGGTACCAAGACAAGGATTGACAATCTAATGATAAGAGTTCAAGAGAAGCTTAAACACAACAATCCACTTACCCCGCCCCCAAAGAAAATGGACGCCCTGTGTGGTTTAGGGGACATGAGTTGGGTGTGGCGCTAGCAATGGATTTGATCCCCGGTGGAGATCGGACGGAGGGAGTCTACCAAAATGTAAGTGTGAAAATGAACGGCCGAGACAAGGATTTGGAGACATTTTATGACCATCTATCAGAGGTTTGGTTTCTTACTGAGTTGTTGACCAATAAAACAATGCAAAGTTGTGCCTGGGGGAACCCGAGTTGGTTCTATTGGTCCTGAAGGCTTTACTCTGCCCGGAGCACTGCAGCCTGTACAATAACTCTTGTTTTTTATGTCGTATATTTTTATGGCTAATTCACAGCAGCGACGATGCATTAATATATTGTAGTCTTACGGATCTAAAATCTGAACAAGGACAGATTTAGCTATTTGAGGGGTAAGATTGTCCACTGGTGTTGAATTATCATTCAATCAATGTACAGTGGACATAAAAAGTCTACACACCCCGTTAAGGTTTTTGTGACGTGAAAACATGAGACAAAGATAAATCATTTCAGAACAATGTCCACCATTATGTGAGCTATAATGTGAACAATTCAATTGAAATCTTTGAGGGGGTATTTGTTGATTGACAGATAATTGGTTTAGTGGGTGGAGCTAATTGGTTTTGTTAATTGAGTGGGTGGGGGCTTAGAGTTACTGACAGTTTTTGAAACACCACTGTCAAGCTGTTTGGATATGGTGAGCAGGGTTATAGTGTGATAATATAAAACTTGTTTTTTAAGCTTCATGGCGTCTTTGCCGATGTCTGACAACATGAAGACCAAAGAAGGTTCAATCCAAGCGAAGCTGGTTATCACAAGGCAGATAAATTATAATGAATTGATCAGACAGAGACAGAAATTATGCCAAAATACAATTGCGGGTAGATTAGAGAAGATCAAAAACGCGGATGACTTTAGCAATGGCAGATAGTGACCCGCAGAAGAAACAACACACAACCTGACCTGTGATAATTTGTTCTTTGCAAAAATGTATTAATTTAACACCAGAGAGTTCGTCTAGCAATAAATATATTTGCAACATAACAAAAATTAAAATCGTTGAGTGTTGGCAATGCTTAGTAAATAATAAAGTTGTGTAGTGTAGGCGATGTGAATGAGTGGCGGTGTTCAAATAAACGTTGGTTTATGCCCAGCGTGGGGTCGACGCAAACTGTTGCCTTTCTGACTACACCAAAACATCTCTTCAGTACAGTGTTTGAAAAGGCAATTTTCCCAGGAGCCCCCTTAGGTGTTTTTTATCCTGTTTGACACATTTGTAAGTCAGTGAGATTAGGTGCAAATACAACTGGCCAACAGGAGTGCGTTTAATGGGATTTGCACGCAAACAAAACACACTCTGGTGCATGCAGACACGTATTAGTATTCTGAGCGAGATACGGAAAAAATCTTAATGTACTTTAGTTTTTTGTTTCACTTTGTAATCTGACCGTCGGCGTGTTTTTGTGGCGTGTTTTTGCTGCGTGTTTTTGCGGCGCTTGAACGGGCACGCGTGTCCAAACTGGGCCGGCGTTCCTGTGTAGTATAGTATGTATATGGGGATATTATTTGACGGTGTGAATGGCAGACAGAGATGTAAACTTTATATGTCGGCATGCTGTCTTGGAGGAGAGGCGTTTGCGACGGGAGGTTATGTTTTTTTTCCTGTATGTGATGAATGTCATGTTATCGCCCAGGTTTTATTAGTTCTATATAATGTGCCGATCCTACATGAAGCGTGTCTGCCGCTGTCTCTTCAGCACCTTGGCTGTTACCTCGTTTGAAGTGTTCCGGATGTGGCTATTGGTGTCGGTGACCGTGTTTGGCAACAAGAGGATGGATGGTGGGAATTGTTGTGGATTGTCCAAATATTATGTGCCAGTAACTGACTGTTGTCTCTCATCGGATGGCTGTCCAAAGCTCTGGCCCGTTTGAGTCGTGGATTCATAATGTCCTTAAAATCTACATCAGTGCTAAATGTGATGACAGGCGTACGAAGTGAATAGTGAATTTGATTGTTTTCGGGTAAATTCACTTTGATACAACATTTATTTCCCACGCAGGCCTTCTGCGTTCTAGCGGGCGTGTGTAAGATGGGGAAAATGACAATTTATGCACAATCTTTTGGATATTGACGGTGGTTAATTTGACACCAGCACCGCCTCACTGTGGCGTGAACCATATTTTAGTAGGAGAGAGAGAAAAATACACACTGCTGAATTAAAACGTGAGCTGTAATTTAGCTAATTCATCTATAGTGTTTCTAATCAAATTACAATGTAAGTAAGACGACGTTATTATACGGAACTGAATCTGATCTCTGCAGAAGGTGTCGATTAGCACAATAATGCACTGCCACACAAACAAACATACACACAGATGCACAAACAGATATATATATATATACATCTGGGTGGATTCGATGGTAAGCAAACAATCAGTTTCTCGTAGTCGTTGTGTTGGATGCAGGAGAAATGGGTCAGGAGTGAAGAGCTACAAATTGTTATGATCAGCTGAGTGGGTCAGAGCATCTCTGAAACGGCTTGTGGGGGGCTCCCTACTGGGGTCTGAGGGGAGACAAGCTACGGACTGGCAGCACCGTGTTGAGCATGAAGGCCAATACCGATACCGGTCCGGTCCAACAGAAGGTCCACTGGGGCACCATCGGATATGGTGGTAATGGGAGGAATTTGTCACATTGCAAAATGCATCGTACCCTGCTGCACATGGGGCTGTGAAGAAATAGATTAGTCCAAGTACCCATAATGACCCCTGTCCGCTGTTGACAGTGCTCAATCTGGGCACTTGAGGGATCTGCTGCTAATGTCTTGGTGCCGGATAGCACAGGACACCTTCAGAGGTCTTATGGAGTCCAAGACTCTGCAGGTTGGCACCATTTTGACAGATTGCATGGACCAACAGCATATTAGACATAGTGATCAGATCGTGTGTGTGTGTGTGTGTGTGTGTCCGTGTGTGTCCGTGTGTGTCCGTGTGTGTCCGTGTGTCCACGTCCACGCAGTAATTGTCAGTATTAACACATTCCAGTTCCAATTACATGCTGTCTGGGCAAATGTCCAATAATAAGAAATTGAGAATTATGAAACAGGCAAGCAATGTAATCAGGAACTATCAAAATGGCAATGTTATACTGCATTTGGAATGATTGAATGATACATTTCTCTTCTTGTTCGTACCAAGGCTTTCAAGTACATGCAGGAAATAGGTATAATTTCTGAAGGCACTTGACTGGTCTGAATTGCTTGTGTTGTGTTTACTTGTGCTCCGTTTAGATTACAAGGCGTTTCATAAAATGGCCCTAACCTTCCAAAACAAACCTTTTGCAGTGGTACATGGAGCTGAATAATATCTCACGTCAATGTCTGTTCAGTTGATTTACACTCCGCACAAATGTAATCACTCTTTAAGTACGGCACAATAAATCACCCTGTCAGGAAGAACAACAAATGGAATGGCGTTAGCTGTGAGATTTTTAGATTAAGGCTGTATTTTTAACTCCGCTTACCGGTATCTGACTAAACCATGGACAGAATTTGTGTATCTTTTATATTGAACGTAGCATATGGTTAGAGTTGTTCAAGTGTTAGAAACCGACTGTTACATATTCAGGTCAACTCACTAGTAACAAAATAGAAGTAGCTACAAGCTAAGCCGTGTGGTTGGTTGATGCAATTCTACAGGGGAGGCGTTAATAACCTTCTTTGGTGAACACAGAGACTCAGGAAACATTCCTGCCAGAATTCACGGGCCTAACCGATGGCGACTAACCGATACGGAATAGGAATGCCTGGATCATGCTATTGTCATTTAAATATTTAACGAGCTAGGGCAGTGGTTCCCAACCTGGGGTGCTGGGACCCATGGGGTACCTGACCTCTCCACAGGGGGTGCTTGAAAACAATCATGACATTATAAGCACACCAGTGAAATATACATGAACGGGTACTTCAGGGGTAGAATAATGCTGTTGGTGGGACGGTAACTGAATACGCCGGGAACCGCAGAGACGGGGGAGTGTGATAAATTTGTTTTGGGGAATGAAGAGGCAGTGGTCAGTACTGTCTTATCCCAGGGAGAGATGGCCATGCTGTTATCTACACTTATTATCTCCTATTTCGCTTTTCCACCATTCCTCACTCCAGGGGGAGAATGCAATCACCGGATAACCACGGGATTAAACTTGAAGCCCCGCTAACGGATGTTGCTGGAGTGCGCGGCAAGACAAGGCAACCCTGTCAGACATTCCTTCCACCAACACCAGATAGCGCTAATTCCTCCCGGTTGCGCTGTGGATCGGGATGCTGCTTGTTAGTTCCGGGTGCCTCTGCTCTCACCACACCTGAATTTCCCTACACACCTGGTTGGGAAGGTGTGTGTTCTGTGTAAAGACTCACAGCCAAATGATTATTTTGACATGCTTGTCATCTGAACATGCAAAATAATTTACGTGGCACAAAAGTCATTGTACTCTTATAGTCTTCTCCCAGCACAGGCAGAAGAGTACCGGAGTATGGTTCTTCTCTAGGTTTCTTTCTAATTGTATCCCTGCCACTGTGGTTCGACTCGGTCGTTGCTAGCTCTTTGAGGTTTCAGACTGAGTATCTGTAAAATAAATTTTCCGACAACTGCACAAAATGCATTTGACTGATACATTTTCCGAGCCAATTTCGAACTTCCTTTTCGGGACCACCCAGTCACTTAAGGAAAACGGCGACAATGATTAAAGTGGAACCCTCTTCCCAATGACACAGCTTGCCTGTTTCTACACTTATTTAATTGACATGGGCTATAGCCTACCACATTAATTTACTTGCCACGTTTGAAGGGAAAGCGGAGTTATAAAGCTGTTCGCTGGAATCCTAATAGGCTATGATTGCTCAGGTGTCCCTCGCTCGCCGTTTCATGTCAATTCGTTTCATACGACACGTCGTTTGTCATTAGGATTTTTAATGGCCAATGTTTGTAGGATGTAATGTTGTGTGTGGTGATTGAGTGGTCCTTTCATGTGCGTGTCCGGGTTTACAAATGCTCTTCTTGTGTACACTGTATTGTCTCCTGCTGCTCCACAGTAGTTTTTTACACCAAAGAGTTAAAGTATGTCATTGGTATAGATAAGACCAGTTTTGTTGTATAACATATTTCTCAAGAACCGTATTTTTGTCTACTTATATATTTCTCTCAATATCAATTGCTTGCTTTATTATGTAAGCGTAGCTATAATACTGTGTCTGAAAATCTATACAATGTTTTATTAGGTAACATCATTTAGCCACTTGCCATCATTAATCACCCTCTGCCCTAAAACCAATGAGCACGGCAAACAAATTACTGGTTCAACCTATCGGTGTACTCTCGCCATGACAACCCTTTCTGAACCAATGGGTATGCTTTAATACAATCTGGTATATGAACCGCGAAAAGCCAGGTCCAGGTGAAGCCAATACAAGAATATACAGGCAACTGAGAGAAACATGCATGGCTATATCAATCGAGAACAACCAAGACAACACACACATGGACGTTTGATGATGGGAAACGAAATGCGAATAGTTGTTTTCTTCAACCCTCATGGGAAGTATTTGTGAGGGTTGTTTGGCGTTCCTTCTGGCCGATTGTGTATAAAATAAATTGTGTATAACCCTAACCCTTACAGACATCTATCAGACATGATGTGCCGGTTTGAAGTCATTTTAGGTACCAAGTAAGTGGCAAAATGAAATGGCCTTGATTTGATTGACTTCACGTGCACTTTTTAGCATGACGTGACTGTGAGACTCCATGATGCATGGTTTGAGGAGAAGCACCTTTAACTATCTTTATATACTCTTTGACTTTTAGTAGGGCATACGTGCTGTTCATTTAAACTAGTGCTAGAATCTTAGAGAAGATGAATGAAACGACAGCTGAAAGAGAACAAGAACTAGAACGACAGAGGGAGATTTCTTTTCTCCAAAACGATGCTGGACTGATTTACGTAAGAGATCACATACGAAAAATCAACCATAGCATTCAAATAAATGTAATGTCAATGTACACGGCGTCTGCACATTACCATCAATATGATCAAGGTCCTCCTTCTCAACCTGAAATACTTCACAGAACCACAAAAGCACTTTGTTTTCCTGAACAGAGAGGTCAGCTCAATCCTCAATCTATACAATATCCAAGTAGCATTCGTGCTTTGTCTGTCCTTTATGTTATTTTGCTCAGCCAACACCACGTTCTAAAACGGTCTTTCAACACGTTCAGCCGGAGAGAACGCCAAATGATATCCACCTGAGCCTGTGGTTCCAAATGGCGTCCTGCCTCCCTCGTTAGTGCGCTGCAGTGGCCAGAGCTCTTTTGGAATTGAATCGTGTCCTATTTAGAACATATGCACAAATTAGTTTTGTGACACAATGATTAAAATGTTCCCGATATGTTATTCCAATTGGACTGCAGCCTATCCGTCTGTTTGACAGATTTCAATTCCGACTCTATGTTGTCTATTGGATATCCAACGGGGCATTAATTCATTGCTATTAGAGACCACCTGCCCACCAATACATACATACATACATACCGAATATATGCGTATATACACCAGTCAGCCATAACATTATGACCACCTTATGCCTTATATTGTCTAGGTCCACCTTTTGATTCCAAAACAGCCCTGACCCGCGGAGGCTTGGACTCAACAAGAGGTCTGAAGGTGTCCTGTGCTGTCTGGCACCCAGACGTTAGCAGCAGAACCTTTAAGTTGGAAAACCAACACATGTGCTAAATGTACTATTCCCAACTTTGATCCGGATATAGCAGGAGAGGACAGAAACCGACAGGAAAGTTCAACAGGGATAAGTTGCGCTATAACGAGGAGTATTTCATCCACGTATTCCAGGTCTAATAGAAACACATCAATCTTCCAGTAATTTAGTCCATAGTGAGATCTTCCATTCATACCCTGACCACACTTTATTTGAGTATCGACCTTCATATCCTTGGTGCCTGATCCAAATAGACAAGAGGAGTAGCTCTGGAAAGTGACACGTGCCCCTGTGTATCTATGCTAGATTGCTTTTATAATGTTATTTTATGAAAAGATATGCTAATAATTAAATTCACAAATCATACAGAAATCTCAAAGCCCTTCTCAAGGAAATTCCCTTGTATGCAGTACAATATGTTGAGTGGCTTGAATCCAGTCATCCTACCTGAGAGGCTTTATTCAAAGCTGATTAAAAGCCATTCATGAAGAGAAATAGCTTCGAACATACATGCCCTTCTTGGTAATTCACATAGAGGGGACGTGAGAAAAGAAAAATGGTGATGACGAACGGTCTATTGAGCTCAGGCCTGAGCTAATGGATCATATTAGGCCTTTATTCTGGGAGGAGGTGCGGAGGGGACGGGGGTGGCGTGACCGGGCTCAGACGGTTCAGTCAGCAACCGGAGAACCAGGTTCGACCCAGTAATTACCTGAACCAGAGGCAGGGGGGACAGCAGGTGAGAGAAGAGAGGCGGAAAGAGCCGAAAGACGATGTGAAATAGCTGACACTGAAATGTTAAACAGTAAGATCAAGAGCAGCACTTTGAGACTTGAAGGTAAAAAAGGCAAGTGAAATAAAGAACAAGCTGGCTGCTTGGTATTCACCAAGAAGGGTTGTTGGGTAGAAACCAGGCCGACCGGCCAAGTGGCAGGTTCACAAATTAAACATCTGTCGCGTTGGTTGATCGCGAAGGTCGTCCAAGCGGGTTTCTATCTCGCTTCTTCAAAGCGCTCCCCTCTTCTCCACCTTCGTCTCCTCCCAACACCCCCTCCTCCCATTCACTTTCTCCATTTCATCGCAACCTGGGAGATCTGTACAGAGGAGCGGGAGACAGGAGGACGTGTGCAGAAAGTTTCTCTAGTTCCGGACAAGCAGGTTGTAGTGCATTTTTACTCAGTTTGCCACGTGTTTCTAATAGATTTAGCATTTTTTCCAAATGAGGTCAGAGCGTAGATAAACCGTGTGTAAGGAAATCAAATTAACAATCCCCCAAAAACTAAAAAGTTCTTCATTCGGCTGGTAGTCTTCTGAAATACCAAGTATAAAGGTGTGCGTCCAAACGTAATGTGCTCAAGTGCATGTGAAGTCAAAACTGTTCTTGATCCAACATGATTTGAGCTAGTTTGCTTGCATTGTTGATACACAAATCTGACTAGAATATCCGTATTGATAAGGTTGTAATTGGAAAAATATATTGTTGTCATTCATTGGTCAAATATGTAAAAAGGTCTCCGGCGGAAGGTCAAAAGTCAGAACCTCAAATAACAGCAGTTCCCAATAATGTCATTCTTTATTCGAGGGTCAATCAAGAATGATTCTTCACTGGGTGTTTTTGATTGCGTCGATGACACCTGAACACTGTATTGGCCCTTTGGGTTGTGAAATCTGTGATGTCCATGAGAAGATAATACTCTGATCATAGTACAAGAATACATTCCAATTCCTATTAGCTTCCTCAGTAGCTACACACAGTGAGAATTACCTGTTAAAATGTCCCTAATAATTATTATTGAACGTTTGTCCGGAGGAAAAGGAAAAAAATATAGCTGCGTGAGGCACTTAATGCAAATCCCTTATTTCCAAGGCAGTCACACACACACACCAACTAATCACTGGTTTTGAACTTGAGGTGATATGCCAATGTGAAACCTCAAGCTTAAGTCTAATTAATGTACCGTGATCGTTAATGGCTGCATATCCCATGGATATACAGACAACTAAAATGGCAGTAATACAACCGTATATGACCCAGGAAACCTTGACCCAGTAAATATGTATGCGCCCATATCGAAACTCTGAATTATATTTCCTGGCAACTCGCAGCCTTCCTGGAGACAAATAATACATACTAAACGCAACAGTCAGGTTTTAAACCCCATCATTGGACTGATATTGCATTTGTGAGGGTGGTAATTGACTTTTTAATGGGATCAGGCGAAGGCTCTTTGTCCGCCCTCGTGCTTCTTGACCCCGGCGCTGACTTTCAAATAACATTGATCAGCACATTCTTTCGTTCGGATTGAATTTCAATGCACGTGTCATTTTCGTGGCACCTCCTGGAAAGGTGCCCTGCGTGTGGAATGGTTGAGTGGCTGCGTGAACTTTATGGAACGTGAACCTTCTGGACTGAACTACAACCCACGCCTGTGGTTGAGGGGAGGTTGTGGTCCAGATTCATCTTGTCAGTTCTTGACTGGTGTATGCCAACGTTACGTTCGGCCATGCCTTGTCCCGTTTCGTTCCGTGGGACTTCCTGTTGTAGTAATTTTATCTCGAAAGCTTGAGAAGGGGAGGAGAGCAAAAGGGGTGAGACGGTGTTCCGATGGTTCGTAGTGTCAAGATCTAAGCGGACGAGAAGGGTGAGAGAGAGTCGGCCTGGGTCGTGTGAAGACCTGTGACGAGGAGGAGAGTGGTTAGAGTCAAGGAGATTGTTCCTGAACGAGCTAACAGGAGAGTTGGTCAGACACCACACTCAAGTGTTTTGAAATGAAAAGACAGAATGGATACCGGTCTCTAGTTATTGACTTTTGAAGTTTTGTTTCATTGATGATGAGAGTTTTACTCTGGGCATCTGATGGTCAGAGGGAAGCGCAGGCAGTGGTCAGGAAGGAGTCAATGAAGGAAGCAAAGAATGGAAAAATACTCTACAGAGAGTTTCTGAGCGTAGAAGGATTCACGGAAACGGGAAGGGGGGCCAAGCTGAGACGAGTGGAAAAAAGACAATTGGAGTCATAGAATCTGAAGTGGGAGGAGCCTAGGGTAGTTGAGACTTAATGAGGAGACGAAAAGGAAATTAATTTAGCTTATTGTGAGACAGAACAAGAAAAGACAGTAACAGGAGAGAGAGACTGATGACTGTAAAGGCCTTATGGAGAGACCGATATATAGAGACAGTTGTAGAGGAGAGAGACTGATGACTGTAAAGGCCTTATGGAGAGACCGATATATAGAGACAGTTGTAGAGGAGAGAGACTGACTGTAAAGGCCTTATGGAGAGACCGATATATAGAGACAGTAGTAGAGGAGAGAGACTGACTGTAAAGGCCTTATGGAGAGACCGATATATAGAGACAGTTGTAGAGGAGAGAGACTGACTGTAAAGGCCTTATGGAGAGACAGATATATAGAGACATAAGACTACTGAAAAACACAGCTCTTTGCTTTAACACATCATTAAATTCTTCCACTAACTAACCACAGTTACAACACTTAAACCAAACTTTAGATGTCCTTATGAATTGCATTCACTGGTCAAATGACGGTGCTGACCACTGGTTGATTAGTTTTGTTTGCATCTATACAGTAACGCATACAGTAAAAAACACAGTGTCTTTTGAATCTTTACACTTTTAAAGAAAGTTCTGTTCAGGAAACCCAACAGCACGATGTGCACGGTAAGGCATTTTCTGCGGGCTGAACTTTGCTGGACTTAAATATTCCCCGCTGGGCAGTTTGTGATCAGAGACTCCCAAGTTCATCACCAGCTCGTCTATCCAGAGACTTCAAAGGAACACACATCCCACTGAATTGTTATTGAGAAAAAACTCAAATTAAACTTTAGGTTCAGTCTGTCTAACAGCATAGAGGTTAATGTGTTCTATTTCTTTGATTTCCCAGGGAACATTTTAGTTTAGTGCATGAGTAAGCCGAAGAGAGTCTATTACGATGGTATTATATTTCTAATGTCTAATGTGTCTAATAGCCGACTGGTTAGCTCGATCTGGTTTGTTGTGATGTGACAAAATCGTCTTGTCAGGTAGATCGAAGGCAACAAAATATATTTATTACATTTCACATAAAACGTCACGCAAAGTGGGAGGAGACAAGAGGACAGTATACTTTCCGAAATACATTAACACGTCAAAAATATGCAATATCGCGTTAACTTTGCAGAACCTATACTTGGGCGTGACGTGATTTGTCCGTTTCTGAGCACGCATTGTACATCAACAGATTGCGTTTTCACTGTCTTTATTGCGTGTGTATATGTGCCTTGCATCGGCCGTCTTTCCAGGTTCATTACAGACGTTCCGTGTCTTCGTTCGCACTCTGTTTTAGTTGGAAGCCTCCTGAATTTTTCACGAGTCCGTGGTCCTGAGATAATGAGGCAGCGCTCTCTTAGTGCGATGCGTGGCAGGTATCAATTGACCAATTCTCCCCGTAGGGCTTCGCTCCGAGTTACGTGACGCAGGTGCTTTATCGTTTTCTTATGTGGTTTGTCGTATCTACGCCATAACAATTCATTGTTTAAAGGGAGATTCCAAGACACGCACATTCTGCTGGGATTTTGTTTCTTACCAAGTTTAGAATTCACTCAAAGTATTCTCTCTCTGCTTGCGATTTTAAATTGATATGCTCTTGTACCTACGTCTTAACCATGATGCTATTATAATAAAACAAACTGAACAGACCCTCTAAATGATTGCACAGAAGACCTTCTCTGTCGGTGCCTTGGGCTGCAGCTGACTGACACACCGGTGTGTTTAGATTTCAACTGGTTCAAATCTACATTAAGTCACTTTTCTATCTGGCTGGTGACAGAAATATTGATTTGTGCATTTCAACAAATTGCTTAACATTGAAATGTTCCAGTAGCAGTTGAATGATTGTTCCTTTCAATGGATCTGCCATTGACTCTCTCTCCCTCTCTCTCTCTCTCTCTCTCACTCTCCTCCCTCTCAAACTCTCACTCCATCTCCCTCGGTATCTTTCTCGCTCTCTCTGATCCTGTGACGTGACACTGCGTAATACTTGTTACAAGTGTTTATTATGTTAGACTCACAGGAGCCCATCCACACTCTCTCAGTGTTTACACACTTGAATCCCAACCAGAGTGACTGTTGACCGGGTGGTGAGGGCCCCGCTGACGCCCAGGACCCTTACCAAAGTGCGTAGAGTGGTCCCCGGCACACAGAAGCACTAACCTCCCCTGATTCCTGTTTTTTTACTGTTGAGGTTCAAGACTAACCAACAGGCTGTGAAATTGCATTCCCACTTCGCAAGATGAGGTCGTGTGCGCTGGTCTTACTCAAGACCAAGACATAAAGGACACGCGAGCAGAGACAAAGATGGCTATTTTAAATTAATACTTGGCTTCTGTCCTCTTGTGAGTTTCGACTTGCCTTTTCCGTGGCACCATGTTTTCTGAAAGCGGACCGCATTCCAAGAAAATGCGAATATAATTGAAATATACCGCTAGTGCGCGGTTCAACGTCCAGATCTAAGATTCCTGTATTATCAATGTAAATAACGGATTTGTATGCGTGATTATACTGTATAATTCACGGATCTCACATACTACCTCAGATCGGCGTCGACAGCACTAGTGACCGATGTCTTATCCTCACAGGAATAATATAACTGGATAATATCTGCTTTGTATGCTGTTTCTCTATATTCACTGCTCAAATATTCATTGATCAGTTGCTGAATCTGCCAGAGACATATTGTTCTCCTTTTATTTCACCTTTCTTCCCACCACATCATTCGTGCATCTTCTCTGCCCACTAATTAAATACACACGCTGTAATATTCAACACCCGTAGTCCCTAACTCACTTCGCGCCTCTCTCGGCAATCTTAACTTTGTATTCATGTTTCGGGGCAAATGACAGTTTTCACCTCTGCAATATAATCAGAGGTCGTCGTGAATCTAAAGCAACGGGATAAAATAGAATAGAAATAAGGAAAGAGGTTCTCTTAAAAATTCATACAGTCCCGTACGTGATTTCACCCGCTCCTCACATAATGGGAGACGAGACAATGCTCAGCCGATAAGATTTATTGGGTTTACTTTCATTGTTTCCAAATTCCTTTCCTCTTCTCTGAGGCACCCTTTTAGGTTTGACCTTCTCCTCACTTCCATTTGAGTTGCCACAACTCCCGGCGACTGGCTTTAACGTCTTACATGCATGTGTGCGTTGAACAGAAACGTTTCCCTGCGCCGGAAGGTTTCTCCCGGGAGGAGACGTTCTCTAATGCAGGGATGGGGTACATGCTAAAACATTTTATTGGACTTTAAGGTGTCTTTACTACAGCGTATTTGCATATGTAAATACACTGTAACAAGTATTGTAACAGAGGGTAACCACCTATTGTTACAGTGTAATTATATAGTGTAATTACTCCTGTGTAACAATGAACACTAGTTACCATGCTTGTTACAAATCGGGACATTACCAAGAAATCACCTCTTTTGTGTTTCTATTATTGAATTTTAATTTGATTAATTAACATCAGAGTTAATGGATTTGCCCAGAGGGCACGAGGTAAAAGAGGAAAGCACACACCCAGTATCAACGTTGCTGCCAGTCATTTTCTCATAAAATAAAGCATGCCACCTGGTCAGGTTGGTCAAGTATAATTTAAGTACAGACGTACCGTTGTTCGGGATTAAGCTAGGTGGAAAATAAGCTGAACAAGAGCAAATCATTTTGGATGACCTTGTATCAGATGCAAGATTCGACCGAATGCTACTGGAGTGTGACATAATAGAACTGGTAAATCTCAGGGTCCGGCGAGTGGAGTGAACCCAAGAGCAGAACGAGACACAGTAGGCAGGTGAAAGGTAAACCGATAGGTATATTTTGATAACGCGATGAACGTTGGTGCAGGCGAGGTCTGTGACAGGAGAGGTTGAAAAAAGGGGGATGCTTGAATCCTACAAACAGTGAACTACTGGCAGAAGGTTACATGTAAGATGTGTTTGGATCCACACGGTCTGTGTAATATACAGATGTACTCTACAAATATTGTAGAGCATAAGCCTGCGTGTGAGAGTCACGTAATGTTTTACTGTAGAGTGGCAAAGTCACTGTTTACCAGTATAATTGTAAAGTCACTGTTTAACAGTATAATTGGAAAGTCACTGTTTAACAGTATAATTGTAAAGTCACTGTTTAACAGTATATTTGTAAAGTCACTGTTTAACAGTATAATTGTAAAGTCACTGTTTTACAGTATAATTGTAAAGTCACTGTTTAACAGTATATTTGTAAAGTCACTGTTTTACGGTATAATTGTAAAGTCACTGTTTTACGGTATAATTGTAAAGTCACTGTTTTACGGTATAATTGTAAAGTCACTGTTTAACAGTATAATTGTAAAGTCACTGTTTTACAGTATAATTGCAAAGCCACTGAAACTTGGATCATCTGCGAAGAACACTGTTCTCCATCAAATGTGAGCATTTGTCAACTGAAGGCAGTTACAATGCATAGCAGGAGTCAGAGGATACATTTACCAAAATCACAATCAGATATCGTTTTATAGCCAAGTGAGTTTACGACAAATAAGCAACACTCATATTGTTACCGTGGAAACACACCATTAACCCTGAGCAACAGCTACACCTATAAAGGCGGAGAACTGAACGTTTTCCATGTTGTTATCAGGGAAGATTCAAACTGTAGTTTGCCAAAGAGTTTTTTCAGGACATGTGACTTTTGTATGATTCCCTGTAATTAACTTTAGCATTCGCTTTGAAATAGAATAAAGTGTTCAATAGAGTTTTCTCTTTTAAACATTTCGAAACCAACCAAACCTGCCATTGTCTTTGAGCATTGGCTTCTAAAGGCATTCATTCTTTGTCAAATCCAAGAAACATTCTGTGACAATCCCATGAACTCAAAAAATGTGACTCTTCAAACTATGGGGGAAAAGAAATGCTCACAGAATTGTATCCCCATTTCACCGGCAGTATTGTAAAACCAAGTAATTAACTTTCAAAGTGTCAGTGCACCTTTCCCTCAAAATCTGTGGTAGTACCCGTTTCCCAGTGTATAGCTCAATATCAAGAGAAAGAAAACCGAAAGCATCCCGCACTTGTCTGGTTTTTAATCCTGCTAGTCCTGTTTAGTTCTAAAGACTGTCTGCCAGACTCCAAGTTCCCTGTCCTGTCATCATTACCATACTCTTGGTTTACTCTCCTCTTGTTCTGTCATCATTACCAGAGGCTTTAATGAGATAGACGAAGGAAAATAAACATTTAATGAGAGGCTTGTGACTGTAATAGTTCTGGTTATTTATTTCACTACACAAAATCCCCGAGACTTTTTGGTTTTCTTCCCGGATCTGTAGAGTGAAGCACACAATCAGGTTTCTCCATAAATTGTACTTTATTCACAAAATAGAGCACTTGTGACTCTATAAGGTCAATAAGCCCCAGTGGGCAAACTATGTACCTAGTTTGAGAAGCATGGTCAAATTTGTCAACTCTAATCTCAAACTCTGAATAAATTACCAACCGTTATTATTACCAATAGTGGTTGCGGTTAACTGGTGTTCCAGGGTTTACCCTGTTCAGGGCCACAGTTTCACTGGACCCCCTGTCTCATTTTTAAGATTGATGCTGCTATACTATTGTGCCGGGGACGTAGGGAACTAGGGTGTCTAACCTTTCCCCGTGTCTTGTTTCTGCCTCCATTAAAGAGGACCCGTGCCTGCTGCTAGCGCTGTTTGACCGATCGGCCCTGGGAACATGTGGTGGAACCCTCCTGTGGCCCCCTGGTTGTGCTGCAGGCTGAGCAGCTGATGCTACCTGACAGTTTCGGGCTCCAATCTGCCAAACCCTCAACCCTTCCGGTTGTCCCTTTCTGACTATTTGACCTGTACTATTTTATTGTATAAGACTCTCTGCACTTAAATGCATTTAATAATTATTAAAGTAAACTATCATAAGTTTACCCAGCGCAGCCAGAAGAGGACTGGCCACCCTTCAGAGCATGGTTCCCCTCTAGGTTTCTTCCTAAATTCGACCCATCAACTTGCTGACGTGAGCTCTTGTCAAGTTCAGGCTGGGTGTTAGTAAAAGCACTTAGTGACAACTTTGTTGTAAAAAGGGCTTTATAAAATGCATTTGATGAATTGATTGATTGAATGTAAAGCTAACATATCCTAACTCACGAAAACGGCTACATTGATCTAGCTCTGCACATACCGCTAGCTTGCACTAATTCATGCAATGTAGGCATACAGGGAATAGCGTGCACGCTAACAACACAGTATCCTCTTCAGTCCCCTTCAGTCCACTTTACCATCACCTCCACTTAGCGCTCCTTTTCCACTGCCTCACTCCAAAGAATGGGCCTTGTTTGGTTTTAATTGAGATCCCTTTGAAGCCCCTGGGATAGAAAGAGCTGAGGACGAAAAACGGGGGAAGACAGAGAAAGAAAACAGCGTTTTAATTAGCACTCCTATAGCTCTCGATTATCACGGACAACCTGAGGCACAGCGATTGACCTGCTGCGCTTTATTTAGAGGCTCAAACACATGTTAGCACGCTCACAGAGCAATAGCACCTTTCATCCAAACACTTGGAAGGAATTGTTCACAACAGAATCTGGTCGAATCATTTAGCTTCCTTTCCAAATGCCCGCGTACATCAATGGGTTGTCATGTGAAGTATAAAATTAGTGGTTCCTAATGAAACGCTTTGACCGCAGTCATGCTCGCGTATTTAATCTCCATCAAGGAGCGCAGATCTGGAACTGGCGAAAAAGGGTCCCCGCTTCCTCGTTCTACTCTCGAGACACGTACCGCTCATTTAGGGGTATGGCGAGTTGTGCGGCCATTTGTTTGTTGGCAGTGATGTGCGGCAACACCAGCTCCAGCGGCTGGGATATCAGGGACCTCCCGGTCAGCAGGGGGCGCCAGCAAGGGTTCCAGCAAGCCGTCGGTCCCTTCATCTGGTTGCCGTGCATTTGTTCATGCCTCGTGACGTGACTCAATGTTAGTGCCGATGCGAAAATTTAAATGAATAAAATTGTATCAAAAAAGTGAAAAATTAGAAAGGTTACTTCGTGCTCACGGTTTCGTCGTTTCATTGCGAAGAGACAGGAAAGGTGTACAGGTCTGTGGCTTAAATTAATCACTGGTTTATCAGGTGGTTAAATAGGCCTTATTCCAGTTAAAGTGCCAATGTCTGGGCCATTCATTTCTTCCATCTGTACCGAGAAAAAACACGAAATTACTTTCTGATAGCAGCATTTTTTTAAAGTTCAAGGTTTATTTTGGAAAGCAATTTTATTTTTCTCGCCGTGACATTTCTCAGTATTATCAAATAAACTCTCTCTTAGCAACCGCAATTATTTGATTAAATTAAAACTGTTCTGGGCTCTAACTAGGCGATTGATGTCTGACTGAATTGGATTGGATAGCAGCGTGATGGTAATGACATCACAGTGCTGTGGAGCCACAGCGTGTGGCACAAACGGCATCCCTTTTCACGGATAGTGCCCTAGTGACGAACACGAGCCGTAGGGTTTCCATCGACAGCAGTTTGGATAGGATGCCATTTGGGACACAGTTATGTATGGCCAATTCCACTGTGTGAATACTGAGACGCCAGACCAGCAAATACCGCTCCAGCTCCTGGAATCTCATGTTCAAATGGACTTGGCACTCATTAAATCCAACCATGACTTGAACGGGCGCTGATGGACACCAATAAACACCTAGCGGCGTGAGACTCTTACTTTACAAACACGGTTCTCCTTCAAGCACTTCTGGTCCGTTTGATGAATCATTCCATGCTGGGATTTCCTTCATCCCACATTATTTCCAGAGCCATGCGGAATGCCTACAGGACATTAGTGTGCCAAACGGACGAAACCGCTGCCAAACGCCCGGCGCTATTGATCTTGCGGTTTATCCCTCCACACAGTAGGCAGAGCAAGCCGTTTGGATATCAAATGGACGTTCACAGACACACAGGCAAACACACATCGTTAATTGCTGCATGTTCTTCTCTCAGTTGGAGCTGTCTCTCTCTCTCTCTCTCTCTCTCTCTCTCTCTCTCTGTGTGTTCATCACGCTGTGTCATTGGCTGTCATCTTTATTCTGAGCTCAGCTGATCTCCCATTGGGCAGACCGGCTCCCCTGTAAATTCCTCATTCGTATGGGTAAAATGGACGGGACACCGACCGCGTCTTCCTCGTCCGGCACCGTTTGAACGACTGATCGATTGTCATTCCGCTGGCGTCAGTGCCTCCCTGTTTCGCATCACAACTGACAACCGTTTCTCTTTTTAACGCGCTGCCTTGGAACTAAATCAACAAGTCGCTGGTCAAAACTAGTCGGGCGCCGAAGGGTGTAGGCGTTTCATTTGGGACACGGTCACTTTCTCTATTCCCGAACTACGCCGTTCACCGTGCCATGCTCACAGCTTCGTTCCTAGGAAAGAGGGGGGGGGAGTACTTTATCTCAATTCTGCAAATGTACTCTCCCGCTTTCATTGAGTCCACATGGCCCTTCTCTTCCTCCCTGTGAAACACCTCTCTTCGTCTTCTCCCACCGAAACCCATGGGGGCCATAAGCCCGAATAGTCAAAATAGAGCATCTTATTGAAATTGCAATCTTACCAGGAGAAATATCACCCGGACATTGCTGCACAAATAGAGTGCAACAGCGTTCTGGTCCAGAGTGAGTTTTCACCAGGGCCTCTGTAAACATATTAAGGTATTATTGTGTTACTCCAATGTCAGGCAGCTACGTAAAACAGGAAGATAACACAGCAGATGTCTCTGTACCACTGTCTAGGAGGGGCTCTACAGGGAACAGCGGGCACAAGTCTGGAGTCTAAAGCAAGTAAAATGCAAAAAAAAACGTTCTTTTGCAAAGAATTTATGATAATTTTCAAAAGTCCAATTAAATAGGTCAACTAATCAACTGTTTCAGAAAATAATTTCCAGTGACCATTGCATTAAATAAAATAGTCAACACATTTGGCTGATGTTAAATCAGAATTGGTTATCAATTTGCCAATCTGTTACCTCATTATCTATTTCATAGATAATCAATGCTTTTATTTTTCAAGTATATATGTGTGAGTGGGTGTGCGTACGTTTCTGGTATTTTGTCAATAATACACACGAAACTACAGAAATCCCAAAAGGAAACTTGAAAATGTAGTGAAGAAAAACACTGCAGTTACAGGAAACCCTTGGCTCCATCAATGAGCTTAACACAATCACAGGAATCCAGCAACCAGAATTGTAGGCTGCCCTTCTTACACCGCATGTTAAGACAGGAGTATCGACGCGGCCATTTATACGAGGTGCGATAAAAATATGTTTATTGAAGCAAAGGTTTATACTGCAACCATTGGACGACGCTGTAACCAAAGCAGACCCCCACCGTGCTTAATGTCCCCAGATAATAGAGGTTGACGTAATGATCAGTATCAAAGCTCGGATCTATTTTCTGTGCTAAAATGGCTGCACTAAGGTCGACCCCTTTCCCTTATCTGCTTTTCCCTTATTCGTCGACACGGTTGTTCCTCGCTCCAGGCTCCGCTGAATCGGGGCATCCAGTAATCTCGAAGACTGTCTTCAAAAAGTAATGCGGCCCCAGTTTTCTCTCAGGTCCAGATAGGATTGCTTTTGTCTGAGTACTGTGTGCGGATTCTCTATGGGGAATGCTCTGTATGATCCGGAGCTAGATGAACTACAATGAGACTGCAGAAAGACAGGGCTCCTCTCCGAACACTCCTGTATCACGCACTCTTCATAGATCTCCACACACACACACACACATATCGACGCGCACAAGAACGCGCACACAGCCACGCACTCCTCACAGATATTTTAGGAAACACACACACACACACTTCTCCTCACGGTACTTTGCACTTTCCACATGTTTATTTTCACCAAGTTGACACAGTCTTTCTGACCGTAGGCCTGGTTGAAGTCCACTGGGAAAAAGACTCTCACTTTAACTATTCCCTGTGTCAGTTGCTTGGCATGAAGGTGAAACACACACACACCTTCTAATCCAAGACACTCACAGCTGCAGCATGTACTTTCTCATGTGTTCTCGTTATAAGGTAATGTCACCAATGGTTCCCTATTGTTTAATACAGAAATTAGGCTCCTATTTGGGATGCACCCTAAATCAAATCCGTTTGACCGAATCTGACAGATCAATTAGAGTTACATGTTTAGCATGGATTTCTTTAGAGTGGTTGAACGGGCTCAGGAAGGCATAGCCACAAATGTACAATTAATGAAAACAGATGCCTTGAATAAAGGTGGTGTGGGTCTTTCATTTCAGGTGGCGGTTATTAAATAGTGGATCTATACTTAGAGGACAATATCAGAATGTGTTCCTGAGGACCTTGAGGTGTGTGTGTGTGTGTGTGTGTGTGTGTGTGTGTGTGTGTGTGTGTGTGTGTGTGTGTGTGTGTGTGTGTGTGTGTGTGTGTGTGTGTGTGTGTGTGTGTGTGTGTGTGTGTGTGTGTGTGTGTGTGTGTGTGTGTGTGTGTGTGTGTGTGTGTGTGTGTGTGTGTGTGTGTGTGTGTGTGTGTGTGTGTGTGTGTGTGTGCCTGACTGAGAGAGTGGTGTCCTGTAAGTGTGCATGTGGAGTTTAGATGTCTCGACAAACCTGGTACAAATAGTTGTTTTTTTAGGCTAGAGATTTCTATCTTAGCGGTTAGGTTTAGTGATTTCTATCTTAGCGTTAGGTTTAGGAATTTCTGTCTTAGCGGTTAGGTTTAGTGATTTCTATCTTAGCGGTTAGGTTTAGGAATTTCTGTCTTAGCGGTTAGGTTTAGGGGTTTCTATCTTAGCGGTTAGGTTTAGTGATTTCTATCTTAGCGGTTAGGTTTAGGAATTTCTATCTTAGCGGTTAGGTTTAGTGATTTCTATCTTAACGTTAGGTTTAGGAATTTCTGTCTTAGCGGTTAGGTTTAGGGGTTTCTATCTTAGCGGTTAGGTTTAGTGATTTCTATCTTAGCGGTTAGGTTTAGTGATTTCTATCTTAGTGGTTAGGTTTAGGGAAAACAAAAGGGCATTTTTGAATGTATTTAGGGGGTTCAGGGGTAACTTTATTGTTGAGCCATTGCATCATCAGGTTAGTTATTTGGGTTAAGTTATGCGCCGCCATAAAGGCGTGATCATTGAGGTTAGGTTTAGGGTTTGGAGATGGTCGCCACAAGTATAGAAAAACACATCTGTGCGTGTGTTCATCTAAAGGGCAAAAGATGTGCTCCATCGTGGCTAATTGGCAGCTCAGCGCGGTAAACAAGCGCCGCGGTCTCGCCGTGTGGGGTACCGCAGACGTTTGCCTACTTTATCTACCCCGTCGCAGATGCCCTTTTTGCACAACAATTAAAATTCAATTACATGCAGATGCGGAGAAATTACTTTCTCATTAATGAGAATGAGGACTGGAAAGAGAGCGAGGGGAGGGATCGAGAGAGGCGTGTGGAACCGGGCCATAGAGAAAGCAAAACTAATTGATATCGACGATGGGAGTTAAACGATTACACACCTGATTTTCCGGACGTTTAAGAGTAAGATGGCGTCAGGTTGTATGACATTATCACAAAACGTTGGCTGGCACTAATGTGGTAAAAGCTTTGGAATTAAACCCCTAATCATGTTTGGGGATCTTCTTAACTTTACTTTACATTTGGAGAATTCTATAGCTTATGCTTGAATGAGATAATCAAATATTAAAAAAAAAGTGAGGGGTGTACTCTAAAAACGTTAGGTACTGTATGTGTAGGTTTGAAACAATGTTGTTTTTCACTCTGCAACACTGCGTTTGTGTGATAATGCCAAAATTGTTGCACGTTTCTGGGATGGGCTAAAGTCCTGGCAGTCTTGCGTTAAACTGACATCAGGCTGTCATGGCAATATCTGAAGAACAGCAAGTAGGTCAGACATGAGGAACAAGCCCACAAACATGTTGGCCCTAGTCATTATTGCAGACAGCTGAGTCACGAGGCCCATTAATATGGTAACTCATGGTAAATATTAACCTGGGTAAAAATACATATTCCAATGTCTCATCTTTACATTATGTTTAGATGTTTTTTAGTACGAGACTGGAGTCTAACTTCACAATCCCAGACAGGGTAAATTATTTCATCAGATCCTGCATCATCCAAGACCTAAAACTTCATACATGTAACGGCGTCGTGGACAATTTAAAATCGTACATACAAACGTATAATATTTTTGTTCCATTTACCAATGAAAGAAGTCTGAGATTAAAAAGCAATTTTCCTATCATTTTTTAACGGCGCTGGGACGTGGACTAGCAAAAAAAATCATAAAAAAAACAGCATCAAAGCAGGCATTGTGTCATAAACCCTTCACAGAGGCTTTCCTGTCCTGTAGCTACCAATTCAGCCTGTTATCTGCTAGCTGGAAAAAAATGACTCAGCTTTGAAAGTAGGTTTTTCGGATGAAAACAGGACCAATGATTGTTTCACTTTGCAGGATGTGTAATTATATTTCAATTGCAGTCATTAAGCAGACGCTCTTACCCAGAGGGAATTACAGTTCGCTCGTCTTGAGAAAGATTGGTGGGACGACCTCAACGTAGCGATAGCCATTTCATTAAGTATAATGCACTTACTATCTGCCGGGTCAGTGCAAAAAAGAAGCTGTGGAGTTATTTTAGATGTTCACTCACTTGAGTGGTCCGAATTTTTATCTTAATAGGGTGGCAAAGTGAGTCCGATACATTGAATTCACTTAGTCAACTTATTCAAGTGACACACTGCTGTTATCTTGCAAGGCATGTTCAAATGTGAGCCATGAATAAGGCATAATTAACATAATTTACATTGCCGAACCGTACACAATAAATCGTATATGTTATTAATGCCAGGCTACAGACAACTGTTATCCAGGTCGATGGCAAGAGAAACGTCAAAGATTTTGTTAACTAATATAATTATTATTCTGGTCGGACCACGGGAAGCCAGCTTTAAACCATCCGAGAGAACAGAATATCGGGGACCTGTATGCTTAACGGTATATTCTTCAAATCTTTTGTATTGCGGCTACAGAAAAAGTGCTGTCATTACGTTGTTCCCTAAATCACAGGCTGATGTTATGGAAAAATTATACAACATGATATAACAGTGTTCATGTTCTTTAAATGTCAATACATTTAGTTCTTCCAGTCAGCAATTTTATTCTTCAATTCTAAAGTTCACATTCTGATGCAGTTTACCAAACAATTAACTTTAATGACAAAATTGACTTGGAGTCCTGAGAAAAGAAGACACAGAAGCACTTGAAGAAAAGTTGCAAAACTTTTGCATCCGACACGTTGACTACGAGAACTGATTGTTCGCTTACCATCTAATATACCCAGAACGTGACATGTCGGGAGATAATCGACGTGATTCGCTTCACCTGTGATTGGCCACAGTGTTTTGGCTCATCATTGTATATAAGCACTCCTCGTCGTGGTGATGGGTAAATCGAACGTATGGGCAAAGCAAATAACATTCTTGTATTAGTGTCGAAGTCTGAATACATATTGACTCAGTAAAATGGTCCTGTGCTCAGTCTCTGTTATCGTGTCATATGAACATGGGATGGAGCTCGATGTGTGACATCAGCAAATATTCATGCTCACCTATGCTTGATTAAAAATGCCTGTTAAGAGTAGAATAAAAGACCAGTAAAACAACAAACCCCAGCTGTACGAGTCACTATACTTAAACGGCATTATCTTATATTTCAACCAAGTTGTTTTAATTGCTTATTTCAGGGCCTAGACTTCTCAGGCTTACAGAGGCTTTGCTGTTTCTCATTAACCAGCGCTCCTAAGCAAATTAGCATATTTGTCTTCATATAGTGCAATACTGCAAGTCAGAGTTTGGTCTTGGTCAAAAGTAATGAGCAATAGATGGTAGCGTGATTTAAATGTTAAGGTCCGGAACACGCTGGTTTTCTGTTCCGCCTGCTAATTAATTGTGTCAACTGAATGTCCAAAGAAAATTCACGCCCATTAAATCACAGCAGAAACCTAGAAATGCACGGCTGGTACCTGTCGCTAGCTGTCAATCACATATGCAAAATAAAACCAAAACTACAAAGTCGTCGCGAGACGTTCTGTTTGTGTAAAGTTTGGGGGAAAAGGTTTGAACAACTTTTTTTTAGATGAACTTTGATTTTATTAGGGGTTCATTTTGGGATAAACGTCAAAACTTGTGTTGTGATAGATGAGGACTGAGAACATTTCCTATTGAACACATAACTGTTATTAATACCTAGGCTTTCTGACAGTGACACAGGTAGCCAAAATACATATACTAGTCTAGAATATATCCCAAAGAGTTATTCCCTCTATCCCAAAAATAACTCAGTGGGGTCCAACCTTTTTTATGCATATACCATTCTTCAGATGGATATTTAAGTCATTGACTCTGCCTTAGGAGGTCACATTCTAATTCCAAGGCTAGCAAATAGTTCTTCGTTTTCCTGGCCGAAAAACCACGTCTATGAATATTTGTTCTACGTGGTAAATCGCGATTGAGCAGTGCTATTAACTGATGGGTTGGGCCAGAAGAAAGGGTGTTTTTAGAAAGTGGCATTGGCACTGATATTCTGATTACTTTGAGATGATCTGATGTATAATTGCATGGTTCCGACAGAAGGTTTTGTTTCGACATCGGCAGAAATTCTAAGGAATCGGTTTAGGACAAACCATGAAGCAGCGGAAGAATTCACGTTGCATCACAAAGCAATCTCAAACAGACTTCTCAAAAGGATCTTTTGTTTTTTAAATGTGATTCCGCTACAACCAAGACACAACTACTTACGACTGTTTGTCTTGCTCTCAGGTTGCCTCAGCTTTCTTTAGGAGCAAGAGTCACTTATGCACCATTATAGGCTCAAATGGCACCCTATTCCCTTGATATAGTAGTTTACGTCTTTTGGTCTGAGCAGAAACCATCCACAAAGCAAAGGATGCCCATAAATGTGTAAAACTGTCCCTACAGGCATACATGGCTCTTGTGAAAGTTTCAGGGAACAGTTGAACATTTGGAACACAGTCCTAATCCTTTCTTAGTCTCTAAACACTGGAAGATCAAAATGAATGAAGCCATTACCAATATATGTGTTGGTGCTATGACTGTCTTCTCATTCAAGGCTTTGAAAGACATGCAGAAGGACAGACATGGAAAAAAAACGAGAGCCAAAAAACGGAACAGCTGACAGACACGGTGAAGACAGCAGACTTATGACATGAGGCTGTGTGTTGAGCGAACAGCAGCATACGCAGTTATGACCATTTCCTCCCATACCTGGGTAAAGACCAAAGACAGACTGCTAATCTGGACTCAGAGCTGGGGTCTAGTCTCAGCCGCTTGGTTCCGGGCCCTCAGGGAAGCGGGCCAGGCTCTCGGCCAACATGCTCATGGCCGGTGCTCGCTTCTGGCCGGGAGTTGAGGGAGGGAGGACACAAACGGGCTCTGAGGATGCCAACAAGTCGCGCTTGGAACATCAAACCCTGGGGTGAGACAAAACGGATGCCCGGGTTTCTATTAATTGCAACGACTGCATCCTCCAAGCGAATTCTGCTTGAGTCAGTGAAGATGGAAGCTTCAGAAATGCCTGTTTCTCGTTTTGATAAAAACCTGTTGTAATTCTAAGGGCGGGGCCGGCTAAAGTAGTTACACTGAGTCGGCAACTTGACAAACACGTACACACACAAAAGTTAAGAATTCACATCTCTGCTTTTCCAGGTGCCAACCTTCACTTGTGTCACCCTCGTCCATTAACTTGATGGACATCTTTCTCTCTCTGTTCGGGTTGCATTGTTCTTGTCTCGTCTCTTATCTTGGCTGCTGCTACTGCCGACTTGCACCTCGAGAAAGAGGTCTGATTGCAATCATAGGGCGACGAGAGAAGGAAGTAGAGATGTTGTGTCAGACTGTCAGCGGAGGCCGGGTGAAAATGTGGGATTCGCTATTCTGGTGCTGAGCCGAGAAGAGAAATCAGCAAGACAATTGTATGAAATAATTTTAGACAGTGCAATTAGGTCCCAATTTCTATATGCTTAGTTTAAGAGCTGTCTCTCTGTGGTGGTGGTGATGGGCTGATGTAGAAGGAGGTAGGATTATGACGCTATTTTCACATTGGCTTTTTTCTTTTTGTAGGGCATTTGGGGATGTATTTTGTCACATTTTGTTTTGTTACAGACTTATGACTTATTTGTTACAGATTTATGAAAAAACATGTTACCAATCTACACACAACGTCGTATAACGACTGGGGGTTTTGTTCTACACGGTGCTTTTAGGGGTGAGCACTTCCTGTTCTGAGTTATCTTGTTTTGCTAAATGCTCACAGCTGGTGTGAATTGGCTATTAGTTGGGTCCAAGAGGGTGTCGAAATGTTTTTTTTTGTTGTTTTTATGTTGATCTAATGTTAACTCTCCTATACTTCTCTAATACGGCTTCCAAATCAAGATTTTTCATTAAAAAATAAACTATTGCCGTTTTCTATGAAAAAAACTTGAGAAGCCATAAGTCTCTTGACGAATAAGGCTTTGTGCTTCCATTGTTCGTGAGTTTAAAAAACTAACACCTCAGGAATTAATCACGGCGGGGGCATGTGTGGCACAAGGTAAATGGGAGCTATTTAGCAAAGGATTGCAGATTTAGATTGATAGATTCATAGGCATTACTCTCATCTGGGCAATCGTGCATAATATCACCGTCTAAAACGAGTATTCTCTATTTGATTTAGAGCGGGCCCTTCTAGGTTCCGAACAGGCTTAGAACGACTATCTTCTGAATTACCTGAGAGAGTAGTTTCCGTAATAGTTTTTTAATCACCTACGAAGAAGGTAAATACAAAAAAAAAAACATATCCAGTCGAGTAAACTTCTCACGTGGATGTAATGATCTTGGCAAAACATTATTGTGTTTTCTTTCAACAGCATGTTCCTTTCACAAATTTTTTCGCGTGTGTGTGTGTTGTTTTTACGATACCACGACGCACATTGATGCTATTAAAAAGTGACAGCGGCAGTGGAGGAGAGAGGCGACGGCAGGAGTTCTTCAATATGCGGAGAAAGACAGGATAGTAATCTAAATTGAGTTAAATCCATAAATGGATGGTATTAGAGCGAAGGATCAGCAAACTCTGTGGCCCGGCGACGCTGCGGAGAGAAACTAATAGGGGAATTAATCGTATCGTGATGCCTCGCGGGCTTTTTTCCATTTTCCGATTCTCCAATCTATCATTTCTCCATCCCTCATTCCTTCTCACGAACGTGCGCTGTGTTCATCCAATCTACGCGGATTATTCTGGGGACAGAAGAGTAACACGATCGCACGGGGGTGCCACCGTTTTAGGTGTTTACTCTTGTTGTCCTCAACTGTATACACACTAACATGCAGCGAGATGAATTGGGCGGAGAAAGATGAGAAGTCTGAGGCGGTCAGGTTTTATGTAAACCACATTTGCTCGAAGTAGTTTTCAATACTTGGCCTCCTCATCATTAAAGAGATTCGTATAATGGTTTAGGACTCGAGTAATTTCTCTGAACCACACTATGGTTTTCACGCCTGAGACAGAATCAGTGGCGTACTTAAGGCCTGGGCTTCTGGGGGAATTAGCTTGAGGTATTTTGGGAAAAATATACAAACATGTATATCAGATATAATTGTATAGTTTGCATATCCGTGCACATAGCTGAATGAAGACAGCAATGCAGCTGAGATGGTGTTAAGAAACAGGCGACCAGGAGGAACAAGACCTATTCACAGCTTGCGATTGGCTACACAGCACAGCGTAGTGAGTACTCCTTGGGTTGCACGTGCTACTAGCCGCTACCTCCCGAGCCCACGACAATCAGCCCAAGTCCCGAGTCTCGTTCAAGTCTGGTGATGTCACTGGTTTTAACAAAACCGCAAGGTCCTTTTTGAATTACACGGTGACGCAGAGCTTTTGCAATATTGCCGTGAACGCAAGGACACATATATACTTGGCACAAGCCTTAGTCACACAATTGTGAATATTAAATGGCTGACAAAATGTACCATTTTTATGGAAAATGTTTTTCGAGAATGCATTGAATGGAAATTCTGAGCTTTTTTAATAGAAGGAAATTGGAAAATGTCTGAATGAATTATTTCTTATCGACGTTTTCTGTCGACCCATTTTCACATAGTTCATCCCTGCAGATAAGCTGGAAGGCAAGTTGGGAGGAAAATGAGGTAAACTGCATTTATAAAGAACCTTAAAGGATCATAGGGGCGGGGCTCACGGAGTTTTGGTGCCGCACATATATAGAGCCACCAATGTGGTAGCGCCATGTCATTGAAACTGGAGGTTCAGTGGGTGTATTCGTAAGCTGGGTGCCGGATCGGTTTTCTCTGTACTGTGTGACTAAACCAGGGCTGTCGCTAACACTGGGAAACAATGGGAAAAATATGCCAACTAGGCATGGTCTTTCCTTTCGGACTGTTCGTGTCATGTGTTCTGCTCTGTTTGCGCTGTTCGTATACGTTCATGTGTGCGTTCAAAATCAATCAATCAAATTCAATCAATCAATCAGATTTATTTATAAAGCCCTTTTTACAACAAAAGTTGTCACAAAGTGCTTTTACAATCACCAGCCTGAATCCGGAAAAAAAAATGTGTGTTCTAAATGCTGCAGCAACAGACGCGACGTATACGCGACTAAACCTGAATCAATTCTGATTCTGAAAGGTTACATGATTCACAAGAGCCAAGAGTTCAGAAGAGAGCGTAAACAGATACTAGACACAAGTTTCAGGGGAATCGTGTGAAGTTATGCTATAGTGGTGATGTCAGTGATTAATTCGCTTCACCACTCTCCGCAGCTACTATTTGAACATTTTCCCGCTCCCAAAACAGTACTGTCTGCATCGGAATTGGTATTGCGACTTGAAAATAATACAAAGTAACGTTTTAATATGTGTGTTTGGTTTGTTTTCTTTACTATCGATTCCTCTCCACAGAGTAGAATGATGTTTCCAATATTTGTGCACATCAGGTGACATCTTAGGTTGGGGCCCTAGCCCTGCCACTGGCTAATTAATTAGAGTCATGTCCAGACTCAAACTTCACTGACAATTGCTTCATTTGCCATTGGTCATTTCCTGTTTCAGCAACAAGTAGAGGGTAATATAGAAGATAATTGTCATGTCTGTTAACCTCAGTTGGTTCTTCGTGGTGGCATGGCCGAATTGACAGCATGTGTGGCCATCCAGACACACTCATGCACTAGTGCTCATCTCAGTTGCCATCGGCTCCAAAACAAACAGAACCATCTTGAGGAAACGCGTTTCCATGATTAGACTTCCAGTAAACCTAGTTAGCTGTGGCTCATAAAATAACTTCGAACTTCATACTGGATGCAGGAATATGAAAAAGGGTACAACTATTTAATGACTCCGGCTAAGAATACCTCAATACCAAAATCATTTTCTTTCACCACACTAAAGGCTCCAATTTTTACTCACATCAATAAGTGCCCGGTATTATACGGTAATGTTATAAAAGTTAATACATTTATATGCTAAAGTAAAATTGAAGCAATATGTCAGAAGTGGTTTCTTAGAGAAATAAATCACTCCAGTCCAGATATCTCGACAAGCAAATATGAGTTGTGGTAATAAAATCATTCTAATATGTGTGTTGCCTTGTGGTGAAGAGCTGTGAGCAACACTCAGTTTAATTGACTCCCCGGACCAACGGACAGCTGCGAAATGTCTTCCCCCCCGAACAGAATGGCATCAAGACGGCTAGCTAGTAGAGCGTTTTTGTCATTATGAAGATACGACTCTGCAATATGAAAGATGGATATCTCGAGGCTATTCTATAAGACAAAAGGTAAATGAGAGCGGTTGAGAACTTATTGCCAAGATCTCAGGTACAGCCTATGGGCTCAGGCATCAATCTGGGTGTCCTATAGTACATTACTTCACATAATTATCTGTTTTTTAAAGAATAGCTGCGAGGGACAAATGAGGAGTAATGATCGAATGGTAATGAAAAAAGAGCAATGGAAGGTATTGAGTAACTGAAATTGTGCCCATTCTAACGCTGGAGGAGCGTTTTCAAAGGTTGGGGTTAGGGGAGCTTAAACACACTTCTCTTTTGCTTTTGACCCCTGTATTTATTTTTCCATCGGTAGCAGTTGTCTAATTTATGATACAAAATGAAAAGAATAAACTACAACCCGGTATTTTAGATTTGTAACTTTTAAATAAACACATTTACAACTGCTCTGACCAAACGATTTTGCATTCCAACAGCAGTTGGATTTGTAATCTCGGCCATCGCCAAATAGTTCTCGCAGGTTCCCATGAAAGACCGGCCAGAAGAGGTTAGCCAGCTGAAATCGCCTCGGTGCTTGACAGTCTGTCTGCTTCTCCGCCTGCCGGACTTTCAACCGAGAGTGACAGTGGGTAGACAACGGACACGCTCCTATCAGCCCTGCCATCCAGAGGCAGCGAGGGAGAGAGAAAAGGAGAAATGGTGGGATGCTGATGTGTTGGATGTCCAACTCCTGAATGGTACAGCGCATTAGGTCTTTAAAAGGCAACCCGAGATTACACGATGGTCCGGAGGCAGAGCAGAGTGGTGGGAAGGGGACTTGTGTACCTCCCTGATGGCACCCCATTTACGGTTCTGTTGAAGAGCAACTGGCTAGTGATCAGAACCACAAGTTCCGGTTTCAATCACAGAAAGTTAGCAGATCCACAGACTTCTGGTCCAGGTCGCAGGAAGTGGGTAACATAAAGTCAAATAAATAATAAGTACCATACAGATCTAGTCGAAATAAAAATGCCGCTGGTGTAATAATGAATTCCTCCAGACCTTCAGTAATCTCTCACATCTGTCGACTTTTGATTACTGCTAGTTTGCCTCTGATAAGAGCAGTGGACGAGGATCGATTTTTGACCGGACGATCTGATCAATGATCACAGAGATTAAGGAAGTTGACAGAGTTGGACAGTGTGTGAGAGACTCTACGCCGACCGTCCCTGTATTTACGAGCAGTTGAGATGACATTAACAGACAACAGCACCCTTCGTCTCCCAATAACTTAGGAATTACGTTTTTCAATCCGTCTTGAAAATTTCATGGTTAAAACGTGAATACAGTAATATTATGAAACATTGTCACTCGTAACTAGACCATCACACCTGTTCGTCTGAGGCAGGAGAATTTCACACAGACGTTAATTAAACTTATTAAGAATAAATAACAATTCGTAAACAGCGTTTTTTACCTGTGTTACCGATCAAGGCGCAATCACACCACATCACGAAATGCTTAAAAAGATTAAAGAGAGCTTTACAGCTTCTGTCCCGAAATACTGACATGGCCGATTTGAATACTGGAGGAGTAAGAGGACAGAGAGTGAGCGTTACCCAACTTTGCGGACACCATTTCAGGATATTGCGAGAGAAATTCATTTATTGACTACACCCGATGTCTTTTTTCAAATTGTAAACATAGCAAATCGTATTTGTGTAGCAGGCCAGGTCGGAACCCAGGCTTGAGCGCTACATGTGGCCTGGAAGTAGATCCAGAACTATTAGGACACACTTTGACCATTTTTCATGCCCCAAGTTGTCCTTCAACTTATTCTCATTTACCAGTGTGTCTCCATCATCCACTGTGACCAAACTATGATTAATGATGGAGCCATGTTCAGCATTACTCACTACCTTTCATCCAGAACTCTCCCACTGTCTCCAGTCCCAGACCCAACCTACCCTGTAGGCCTACAGCCAGGGAACTGATGTACATCATTACCTGTGATCACACCGTTACAAGAGGCTGAGACCGTCATCAGGGCTTTGTATCTATACTGTTAAAGAAACTACCCTATAAATTAGTGACATATTGCTTTCTTGGGGAGTATTCCTTCACACCAAAGCAATAGGTAGAAACACATTGTACGACGGAAGATGTTTTGCATCATAACATGCTTTTATTTTGTCTTTATTAAAATGCCCAGACAAACAGCATATGGTGTCAGCTATTCCAAGCAACATTTGAAACCATATTTGTCGATGCCAAGTCCCGAACACCAATTAGATTTAGTGTCAGTACGCTGTAAAAGGGAGTTTATACAGTGTGTGACTTCATTTAAATAAAACAGTACTCTGTAAACAACGCACTTTTACACGTGTAGCATAATCATGTTTCATTTGACCGTGTGTATGCGAAAGAGACAATCTTTTTGGGGAATCTGAGCGTGTGTCTGAATTACGCGGCCTGTCTAAACGTAGCCTAAGGCAAAAAACGTTCACAGACAACAAACAAGGTGGCATCATGACAGCACTTACACAACTGATCTGCATAAACATGTCACCCTGAGATCTGAGAGACAGTGAGTGAACATCAGACATTCCGGAGAAAGCGAGACATCAAACTCCGGTCTTTTTTTGGTCAGATGTAGTGCAAACCATAACCTCCGTGCAGGAGATAGGTAACACGTTTGAACAGTGCACATTGTCGCACACCGTGCCTACACATAATTAGACCGGAAATGTCTGTCATGTCAGAAATATATTCAAAACCTCAGAGAGGAGCGCAGTACACGCTTACACCGTTCTCCTTGCCTGTTTATGACCAGAGTCAAAATTCTGAAAAACCACACCGAACTTTATTGGCTGGCCGTCTGCACTGTGTGATGACAGGCCTCTCAGACAACCCTCAAGTATAAGCTAACACTCTCACTTGCCGACCTCCTGCCTCAGCCTTTAGGACCTTGGTAGAACGCATCCCATGCCGGTACTTTGACTTGGTGTTGGGTATGTTCACGTCAAATTCATACTTCAAATTGATTTCGAATGTTAAAAAGTTGAAAGTTTGCATTCACATTCTCAATTGGCTTTAGCGTTAGCGAGTTAGCTTAATCATCTCTCAGTTGGATGCGGTAAAGACAGCTATTGTGTCATCAAAGGAAATTACAAATGTAACTAACACGCGATAAGTTAGTTAACCGGGTCAGCGATTGCTCTCCTTTTATCCTCTGATCACCCACACATCCTGGCTATGCGCGTGCCCTCCACAGCCCTAAACTATGGACTTTGAAGCCGGTTCCACAGTATTGTTTTATTTATTTTTTCCTTGTAACCCTTTAATCAGGAACACTGGGTCTTCAGGTGGGTACAATTATACAACAGGCTGAAAATCCATTCCTGTGTCAACCTCTACCACTTTATAAAGTAGATTGCTACAGAGGTTATTCAGTGTCTTTTGAAAATCCAAACTCAGAAGCTAGCATGTGGATACAGTAGCTAACTTAATCAGCGGCTAATCTATATTAATCTAATGTATGCAATGTTTGTCAATCATTTTAAATGTGCCGGCATTATACCAAACGTTAACCACACGCTTATAGAAACTGTGTCTTCACCTAACTTTGTTCTTTTGTTGAAATAGACATTTGTAGAATCTATCTAGCCAATATATTGGATGTGAATTGATTCTGGCAAAGGGGACTTTACTGATTGTTATCTATCGTGAATTAAATGAAGCTTAGAAATTATACTTGTGTTTTATAATACTACATATACATTATAATACATCATTTTATTACATTATTGCAAATCATACTTACCACCAACATCACAGTTATATGACCACTAATTTCTAAAAACAAATTAAAAGAGCTCTGTCACTGTTGACATTCCATACAGCCATGGCCTGCTAACAGAATTAGCATTTGTTTCAGTTGTTGCCTTTTAACACAGTTTGCTCAGACGTTGATCCTAAATGCAATTGTGAAAGATCGGCTTGTGTACAGTTCATGAATTTTATGAAAGTGGTTGATCAAGGCAATGGTTTTTAAATAATGACACTGGATTTAAAAATATCAAAAAGATAGCTTTGGTCTTTGATATGTGAATATTGTTCATCAGAGACCGATAATCACTTTTCAATGTCATATACAGTATAATAGCATTATGTGATTTCTTCTTGAATGTTCATTATATTAAATTGAAAGTCACAAACCCTTGGTCTTTTTTTCATTCGAAGATGTTAAGGATTAAATTCATACCAGCGTAGACACTGCCACCCACGTTTCACATGGAGAATTATGTTTCTCAATTCACGATGGACCAGTGCCCTCATCTGGTAGTTATTGAGAACTGCATGGCATTGCACTTGCCATAGGTGAACCAGAACTGAAAAATCAACTAAATAGAGTGAATAAATGGAAATCATTCTTTCTGAACACGCAACCACTGAAGTCTCTTGTAGGAATAACAATCTGTCTTGACCGGGGGAAAAGCGAGTAAGCTACTCTTAGCCCTCAATCAATAAACTACATTTTAACATTTCAACCTTAACATTAAGCAGATCTACATTAACAGTAACACAGTGCATAATCTCCAATACCGACATTTTGTTTTTGATATTTAGCTAAATGATTGTGAATGTCAACCTACACAGGCAGAGTCATTGACAAAACGGGCATTACTCCGCATCTCTATCAGCCTGCATTTTTAACAAGATTCACACAGGAGTGGATGTGTGTTGCCTCTAAACGAGATCGTAGGGGACCGTTTCCTTATTCTACGAACAGGGGAGATGGGGGATGTGGGGGGTCCGACATGTGTGAGGGCAGACAGCCTGATATATCAGTATACTCTCCGGTGTGTTAAGTGTACCGGGCAGCGTTCACTGGTTCCCGAATGAAGTCCTATTCACGTTTAAAATGCACTACTGTTTACCGGGTCAAAATGAGTTCACTATAAATGGAATATGGTGTAATTTGGGATGCAGACGATGTGTTATTAATGAATGCTGAGAGCAGAGTGCATGTTCCCACAGAGACACGGAGATGGCAGCCAAACTCACGCCATTAAAGCCCTGTCACTCCAACCTCACAGAGGCAGGGGATGTGAATTATTGACAGAGACGGGCACATTGTACTTGAACTGACAAACACAGGACGGCACTGTTGAACTGGTAGGGTTTATTAATATGCCTCGATTTGGTCTAATTGATATCATGCAGATCTGGGTCTTAGGGTAATTTCATAGGATTCCCGAGGATGAGTCAAGGTTAACTGCTTGACAAGTTAAATGTCACATGGCATTTGGTACATATATCGGCTAAGAAAATAGTCATTAAAATAACCCTATTTGTAAATACGTGGCACATTTGCATCAGATACTAGTGTAGCGGTGCACAGGTGTGAGTTTAAGGAATATAACATCGAACAGAAAACGTTTTGTTATCAATAGGAAAACATTTAAGCAATGTTTTAGGAGTTTAAAAAAATAATTCATACCAACAGTACAGACTGATGTATCTTATGGTTTATCAGCATGTTGATCAAATGCATTAGGATGAAGAAGCAAATACAAGTTGAAGCTTGGCTCTATACTTATGGCACATAAAGGACTACACACTATCACAAACTAGGCCAATTGAGCCGGTTGATGCCCACTGATGTCGCCCACCCAGACAAGCTCGACACATTCTATGCTTGGTTTGAGGCTGGCAACGCTGGGTAAACTCGATAATCATAGGCTCGTCCAGCAGACCAGGGTCTCTCGCTCTCTCCAATGTCGCCGGTCCAGATGGTTTCCCCGGCCGTGTCGTTTCCGCTGCCAACCAGCTGGTGGGTGCCGGTGTGAATATTATTTAACCTGCCCCTTGTCAAAGGCTGTATTTTATACGTGCTTCATGGAGACCATCTGATCTTCTCATCCCGATTCCCCCTAAAAGATAACCCAGACCCCGATCACACTTAAAATGTCACGCTACTTAGCATTATTTGGTGAACCATAAATTCTCTATTGTACTAAATAAATATTGAGAGTAATGCGCTGCCTTATGTCAAAAAGTCTGTCCCAAACATGGATCTTGCAGCAATGACAATGACCGGAAAAGCACATGCAACCCTGCATGAAGGGGTAACAGAATGGGGTTACTTGGACTGTGGTTAAATAAATTCAAAATATCAATATCAATATCACAGATTGTCAAAAAAGAACATTGGTTGGTTTTAAAGGTTTTTAATTTTCACAAAGGACAAACAATGAAATTACCCTAAAAATGATGTGTATTTTCACAACCAATGGCTGACATTGTGGACAATGGAAGCATTGCCTACTGTGGCTCTCACTGTCCATTGTGGTCCATCTGGTTTTATATTAGCCGGATTTGCTTGGCAAGACAAGTACAGAACTCCCTGTGACCAAGGTAGGATAAAACTCCACCATGAAGTTGTTCTTCAGTCTATGGAGGAAGTGGACATACCTCACCCCAGGACCATAGCCAGAGAACACATGGGACACCTAAAAAGCCAGACAGACACATAGACATAGAAAAATACAATGGCAAGAACTAAAACAAAATTACGGGAAACTTAAGAATTTCAAACCAATGCCCTGAACAAAAGCAATATGTAGTTATTATTATATTCATGATTTAAATCTTACCAGTTCATAACAAAAACTCTATTAATATCTCGTTAATTCTACAAAACCCACCGCTTTCCAGTTGTGGGAGTAATTACTCAGATCCTCCGTTGGGGAGACTGTGTGTTCCGTGATCACGGTATTTCCATCAGCTCCCAGCAACTTTACCCGCAGCTGGTATATGGACTCATGCAGTTGGCTCTCCTCATACCTACAGAGGTCGACAGTAAAAAAAGACACGTAGTTAAAGTTATATAAGTGAAGAGTTAGAAGATTAGCCTCAAAGCTGTGCCCTTTTTACAACAAGCATTTACAGGTAATACAATTGCCTATTGTCATTGTGATTCAAACCATTCAGTCCCGAGTTGTGGTGTTGCCATTAATATAGCACCTTACCATAAGTAATACATGCATGCTATGGCATGTTCAAGTTCAAACCTACCAGTCTTTGATGACAATGTCGGGTTGAAAACCATCCAACAGCTCATCCCATAGCCCTTCAGCCTTCAGGTCTACTTTCTGCTCTAAGGTAAACCAGCTGTGATCATAGAAACAACACAAGATCCATAAATTGTGTATTAGTGGTACAACGGACTCGTTTTAATCAGATAATGTTTTTGAGGGAAAACATCAAATATTGTTTTTAGTCCAGCCAGGGCATGGTTTTATCTCCAGAAAGTCAGCAAGGTAGGTGCAGTTATATGACATGCTTCACTGATAGTGAGGACAGTGACAAGGGTTGGAGGGCTAGGTCTTTCAATAAAGGTCTGCAAATACTATGTTTTTAAACACAGGGCAAGGTTTTATCTGGGTCCAGAAAGTCAGCAACGAAAGAGCAGTTATGACAGACTTGACTGATAGTGAGGCCGATGACAAGGGGGGGAAGGGCTTTTGTTTAAATAAAGGTAAGATACGTTTCATAAGTTTGATGTCCCCATCACCTGAAGTTAGGCAGTTCACAGATGACGACACCTGGTGGGATGCCACTAGCATCATAACCAAGGTCCTCTCTGCTGGTGATCCAGCTGGAATAGTCACCTAAAGAATAAAATATTAAATGTGCATTGTAACGTTAAAAAAGACCTCAAAATATGATCTATAAGATAGCAATGTTTTATGGGAAATAATAATAGCAAAATGATGTTTGTGCAAAGTGAAGAATATTCTAGATCAACTATTCTCCCACCCTCTGGCTCAGTGCGACGAGGTCCAGTTGGAGGAAACTCATTCAGTTCACGTTCAGGAGGGGGGGAGTTGTGACTCACGCCTGTGTGGGGAAGGAAGGAGAATGTCAAGAAAACAAGCAAGGGCATTAACCTATACTTTAAACCTGTCTTAAACAACAACACATGTGCAAAGATTATATGTTGGTCATGTTCGTGTTGCTAAAACATATTGGCATGCACACTGGATTGCAGATCTAACACGCCCAAGCCTCTATAGTCTAACAGTAACACCAAGTCAGATCAATGACAGACCAGAATATACAGCAGTCTAGACTATTACAGTCCCAAATGTAAAAATACACAAAAGCACAGCTGATGCAGAGACATTTGCATGAATATCTCTCTCTAACTAACATTTCACTATTTTACATCGTAGCAAGGTTCAGCAAAAGTTAAACACTGGTTAAGTTATCTAGAGACTACTATAACAGACATATAGAGACTCTACTATAACAAGAGACCACCATAACAGACATTATACATGTGACGTCACTACCGTGAGGCGCAGGGTTCTTCAACAAATTTCGACCGAAAGGGTTCGCGTCGTACACGGACTTCCAGTCGACAGTGTCCGATAACGAAATGCCTTTCAGGTCCCACTCAGTCTCGCACTTTTTCTTCCATTCACTGTTGGCCATGATGTGCGAAGTGTCTGTAACCCCGAGACAGCGAAACAGGAAGTGTAAAGTCGAACGCTCCACTGTATTATTGTTGTGTGCCCCACCCTTGGACCATATTGTAAATGTTGCTCATTCCCTAGCGTGGTTTGGTGCATCGATAAACCATGTTCACGGTTTGTGGATTGTCTTCTGACCACTGTCAGCGGGTACTTACTGTGTATTTTTCAAACTATAATTATTTTATACTAGGTTGATTGGTTTAATAATGGGCTTTTGTTAAACTCAGAAACACAATAGTTTCTATGAATACACATTTGGTCAAAGGGAAAAGAAGATGGGTGTTATCTTTGGTGACAATAGATTTGTTTAAAATCAGTGTTCCGTTGAAAAAGTATCTCTCTCAGTTATTTGACTATGAGACCAAATTATTTCTGAAGAAAATGGGTAGGGATAAAAAACAGTAGTAAAACAGACATTGGGCAATTCTGATGACACCTCTTTCCATTTTTACACAACCGTCCTCAACAATTGAATGTTTGTGTTTCTTGGGACATGTGAAGACAGAAGCTTTGGTGCAATCTCTAGCTTCTCTATATTTGGCCTGCTGCGTTGGTCGTACAGTGCACAAGATTAAAATATATATATATATAAACTTAAATGGAAGATCTATTTTACCGGTGCATGTCAATTTTGCAGCAGACACAATCTGCTGAAACAAAAAATGTGTTTGACTTTTTCACGAACCAACGAATATGATAACATTGTTAGATAAAACCATCACTAAAAGTACTCTCTTTGGTTTACGTTTTCATTATTGTGACCGCATTTTTGGCCTACATGGTACGCCGTAGCTTGTCTATAAAGATTGCGTCAGCGGAAGTTCCGCCCTCTTCGTCCCCTCTGTTGCAGGCTGTGTAAGTTACGAATTTCTGATACATACTGTGTTTTTATAGTCGTCGTCCATCCTTCTTCAAACTGCGAAATTATTCTCCGAGTAAATGCAACAACGATGTAACAGACTTAGCTCGACCTAATTCTACCGATATTTGTTACCTAAATACTGTAAAAATATATTAATTGACCCACGTCTTCCTTCCAGGTTTCAGTCCGCTAAAACGGCAACATGGTGAGCACTGTTCCCTGTACATATTCATTTTTCTATTGTATTTACGACCAACGTGCACTTAACTATGTAGAAACATGGCGCATACATGCACGTTAGTGGTAACGTTTATTTGCATGGTTGTCACCTGCGACGATAGCCGACAGTTAGCCACTTGCAAGCTAACGTAGAGGTCCCACTGGGCCTAAGCTAAAAGCCGGTGCGGTCTCTCGATTTTACCAACGTTGGCTATCGGTACTGTTCCTTAGTTGCTATCATGTCGATGCTGTGTGTTACGTTAACATACTAATCTGTCAAGTCCAGTTGTAGTGAAACGTAGTCTAGACGCTACACGTTTTTGCGAAGGTTTCGCCTACCCAGCTAGTAGTTAGCAAGTCGTCCAAACATCACCGGCTGTATCGTGCTTGTGATGCATTTACACGCTTGCCAGATTAACACTGGACCTGGTGCTGAGTTTCAAACTAACTAGAAGCTTAAGTTACACCGGTTCATTGACAACATCTCGACTCGACGACTTACAAAATCATTAAGATTGTATTGTACATAGTTAGTGATATGTACGTGTTGTCTGGGCATCAGTTATTGGCTCTACATTGACCTAACCTCTGTGATAAGAATGTTTCTACTCTATATTGACCATTGTTTTTGTATTTTAGCCACGCAAAATTGAAGAAATCAAAGATTTCCTGCTTACAGCAAGGAGGAAGGATGCAAAGTGTAAGTTTGGTTTTCCTTCTGCTGTTTTAGAGAACACTTAAGTGTTTTCTCTGAACCTAATCAGCAAGTGAATTAATTCTCAATCACGTCTTGTCCCACAGCCGTAAAGATCAAGAAGAACAAGGACAATGTCAAGTTCAAGGTGCGTTGCAGCCGGTATCTGTACACGCTTGTCATCACAGACAAGGAGAAGGCAGAGAAGCTGAAGCAGTCCTTGCCTCCAGGTAAGATGGTCAACTCAATTTATGTCGGTTGTGGCTACATAAGGCATTGACAATTGTTTTGACGAATCAGTGGGATGATTCCACCTCCAGCTTGTACTTGCTAGCTTAATTGAAAGTTATGTATTAGCTGGTAAACTGTACACTAGATGTTGTTTAGGTTATGATGTAACTGAAATGTGTTGTGAATTGTTAGGACTGCTTTTAAACCTACCATCAATATTGGTAAACAACCTTTAGAGTACTATGTCTCTTAGTCATATTTGCCATGTCTCAATAGCAGTTTGCTTTAAACCACAGACCTGAACATGGTTTATTGTTTTTATTGACAGTAGATTAATGAAAACTTCACATTCAAACTGCTTTCTTTATATATATATATATATATACATGTTATAAACGTCATGAATCTCCACTGTTGTATTCCTCATTATATATGCTGGTGTTTCTTTTGCCGTTTGCACAAACAAGTGTGGCTGGATAAAGGACTTCCTAACCTTTCTATCCTGTTACAGGTCTGGCTGTGAAGGAGCTCAAGTAGAAGACCATCTGTGTACAGTAGATTGTAATAAAAAGAGAAAAACAAATTTGTCATGTCTTAAGTTGGTTCACTACTGCAAATGATTTATTGGCATGTAAATACAGTATTTTTAGGGGGGTAAAGTCTTAATAATTTTGATGCGTAAAACTCTGTAATTTCTTATTCAGTTTAACCAAAAACAGTCCTGCATTTGCAAAGTCATTACAAGTTTAAATTCTTTAAAAACAATGTAGTAATTCACAGACTTGGATGTCTGAATTTCATTTATGTAAGCTGTTTTAAAATAATTTGGTTCCTGTGGTCATTAATTTTACAGTTGCCTAGTTAGTTTCTAACCGCAACCAAATTGTTGCTAGATTGAATCCACGTCCCAATCTAGATAATTCTTTCCTTAAAGTTTTGGTTACTGCTTAATGCCCAACTGGTCAATAGTTTATTAGACCGAACTGTGCCTAGCCATTTAAAATGGTAATAACCTGCTCCCATTGCTGATAATCGTGTGAGGCACTATGGTGAAGTTAAATTACTGAACAGTTTTGTGTAAGTTGGGTGGTGATCATTTTGTGGCCTTAAAGTGAGGGGTTGTTTCTCTAAAGTTTGGTTAACTTCCCTACTTAATTGTAGCATGAACCAGTGGGCAGAAGGTGATCAATTAAGTTTCTCCCATCTGATGTAAGTGATAAAACTACAGCATTTGAATGACATAATGATTACACAAGGATTGACAGCTATTGGCGAGAAAATAAAAATATTAGAGCGCTCAAATACAACTAGCTCTCAAATAAAACTGATAGGGGATAATAACTGATTAACCTAAAATGCATATTAGTGACTTGAAAATATATGGCAGAATAGGCCAAATCCCAATATCATTTGCAACGTCAGTCAATAATAGCTTGTGTAGATATATTATTATAGTGAGCAGATTTTATAGTTTATATTAAGTCTTTTACAGTTGATAGGTCTGCTGTTCAGAATCACTTACACAGGTCACCGACTACAGGTAGTTATGCAAATTGAATTCAGGCTGTCCAGTTAATATTTTGTTTAGTTGTAATTAGTACCATCAGCAAATGTAGAGGTACAGACAACCTAAGCAATTAAACACACGTATTCACTTGCAGAAGTGAATCAATGCATTTTTGAACTGTACGTGCCTCAAATAAGTCAAACCCACAACCATAGCCTAATCTACAAACATTGGCAATGTAAATATTCACGGTACAGGATTTGGCCACTAGGTGTCAGACTTGCACAAGAAAGAGTTCAGATGTAATTGTTGCAACTGTGTTGCGAACCTGTACACTAGGTGGCAGTGTGGCGACACAATTGACGCCGGGCAAATAACATCGCTTTCTAGTTAGTACATTGGTTTTACAAACGGGAAACATTTTGTGAAAATAGTTAATATTTACAAAAAACGTTGCCATCTACATCATGGGGAGTGGATTTCACGTATTCACCGTCACATATTGTGCTTTCTGAATACCACCTAAGTTCTGGTCTGTTTTGCCTTGTGTCCCGTCCGGTCGGTTTTTCGGTCTGCATCCGTGTGACTGAACCGATCCCTCTAATGTGACTGTGTGGACCCCTGCGGACGTAGTGGCGGTTGTGGTTGTGGTGGTGGGATGGCTCTTGGTTAAAACTGTCCGACGGGACACGCTAAACAACACATGCACTCACAATTGAGGATGCAATGCTGTGACCGCCACCGTGCATCTTTTGTCTTGTGGGTTATTCGTTTGGGCTTTGTTTGAGACGGCATGAGGATGCATCCTACAGCGGACTGAGTGTGCTGCTGTCCCCTTACTAAGAAGACTATAAACGGACTGCTGAACCACTAAACTCCTGCCGGGATGTCTTCAGTAAGCGAGGATTATATTGCGCCTTGGTGGATTTATTGGCTACACAATTTCCCACATGTAAACCTGAACTTCCAGCCCATCGACAACACGTTCACCCCCCTGGATCAGAACTACCAGCAGGTTAGTAGTTGAGACTTGAGATGTGATGCTCATAGTGTCTAATAAGGTACCAACTCGGATGCAGGTTGATTCACTGTTTTTGACCCGGGGCACATAAGTCTCTTGAAAACTATTGCACTATAAACATAATAAAGGTTTTTTTTTGCAATTGGGCCATTCTGATATCTTGAGGTTTCCTACTGTTCAGCCAGTTGCTGCATGTTAGTAAATACCCAGAAGGGTCCAGGTAGATTGTGGATTACTTAAATAACACATATGAAACAGAGTAAGCATTCTATTTCAGTCTGTCATTTGTGTTTCATGTTTACTAGAATTGTTTGATCATCCTGATTGAGAAATAGGACTGTTTACAACACCCAATAACACACCTCACTTGTTTATTGAATCCATTTGAAATGGATCCTGTATGAGGAACATAAGGAAGTCCTGTCAGTTAATGTTTAGATTGGACTGTTTAGAGTTTGGCTTAGCAGACAGGAATTCCAGGGGAAACAAGGTCCTGACACTCTTGGGTCAGAAACAAACTCTGCACAATGTTTCCTTACACCTCCAGGCCACCCAGGTTTTCGGGATGAGCAATGTTTTAGCTGTTACTTGCCACAAAGAGCTAGATTTATTACAACACATTTGTTCAATCCTATACAGACAAACAGTAATCAGTATTTTTTTCCTCAAAGCAGCTATTGAGGGGCCACCCACTATGTATGCTGTTTCAAATTAGATAGCTAATGTAGAGCCTTCCCTCTGGGGGCGAACACGCTTCATGGGAAAGTGTTAGGGTATTGCTAAGGGAAGAGATAAAGACCCAGAGAAACCACCAGCCAATAGGGAAACACCACTGAGGATTGTGAAATATTATTCTTTCCCACACGGATTTGAAGACTTATGCCGAATTGGACTGATTTTAAAGGCAAATAGGTGTATTTTGTTAACTGTCAGTTACCGGGTTGAGATGGTCATATTACGGTCATGGTCACTAACGCAGTTCACTTTCTCCCTATATAGCTGTGTGTATATATATATAGATGGTGTAACTGTGTGAACCTGTGAACTGGAGTGTTTAGGCCCTTTGCATGGTTTTGGTCCAGTTGAGTCATTAAGTTTGCTGTTCGTTTTGAACATTTCTATAGCATAGTACGCATTTATTCGTCCCCCCCCCGTCCCCCCGAATCTATATCTCAAGCAACCAAGTCATCCTTTACAACTCCCACCCCCGCTGTCATTGAACCACAGAGCACTTAGCGCTGGAAGGAAAATGGCTGTGGTGAGAGTGGGTGGCTGGGGGGAGAGAGCGCTGGTCACTAGCTGTCGGTTTCCGTTAAATCTAACACGGTGTGGGGTGTGGGGTGGGGGGCAGGCAGGGCCTCTGGGGTCGGGATGAGGGAGGATGACGGGTCTCAATGGGAGACCATTGACTCCTCCTGAGTATCATCCAGCACCAGACATCCTGAACTCACGAGCTTCCTGTCCTGAACTCGACAGTCCTGAACTCGACAGTTTGAACCCTTGCTGAAAGTCGGAGGCAATCAATCGATACACTAGCTGGACCATAACGTTCCAGTACTTACGGCTCTCGTGGTTCAGATTAATGCTTGAGGCATGTTGTTACTGTGATTATCAGTGGAACTGGGTGTCACTAGGTCCCAAGACCGACTAGTTCTACAGTGAATCATCAGGACTTGGCACAACGTCACTGGGACTTTTTCATACGGCTTTCAAAACAGGATGCTTTCTGGTTCAACTTGAACTCTTCCCCTGTTTTCCTTTAGAACTTAAAAGACAGCTGACAAAGTCTGCGTTTCCAGTTCAGGTGTGCGACTGGGTCAAATGTGTTTCAGTCTAACGTGACCTTAAGGGTGATCGTCTGCTTCGCCCCAGTCGGCGTTTTGCCAATAATAAATAAAATCTGCTTCATCACACATCATCTTAATCACAATTCAACGTTTTCTGTACACATCTATTCTGTACTACTCCATCTACCACCGTGATATTCTGGGGCCTAATGGTTATGAACAGTTAAGTTCACGCTGTTGTGTATGTTGTTATAGACTACTGTTGAACTGGCTGCTGGCTTGGTGCAGTCGAAATAACTTATGACGCAGACAAAAAGCTGGAGGCGGTGGTCCACCTTCTGATCTGGCCCCGACCGCGACTCCTTGAGTTATGGATCTGCTGTTCGTTCGGCTGAATTCGCTCAAATTTACGGAGACCGTCCTCGCCCACGACCACAGACGGGAGGACAGCTTCACAGCGTTCACCACAAAACCACGCTAGCGGATGTACAACGGCTGAATAAAACAGATTCCTCCCGGTTATTCGACTGTAGAGTCTGTCCTCCTAACCTAGTCAACGAGAGTGTGGAGGTGTGTCAGCACCAGGTCGTCTGCTGTCCACCGAGGTCTCACACGACTTGGGGAGTAGAGGTTAATTACCCCCTCCATTGCCCGTAGCAACCTGGCATCTGTTCTACACAGACTAATGAGACCAGATCAAGCCACCTCATCACTGTTCACTATATAGCACTTTCAGGAACACAAACATCTGCTCATCTCCCTCCATCTTGATATAAACTACGCTGAAACTGTCTATATATTGGCCATGTATATTAGTGTTATTTCTTTTAGCTCGTCCTACATTGACTGGTCACTGCCCGTTTAATGTACACTGTCAGAGTAAGTGTCGGGTCAGTGAAGCGTTTCTTGTTTTGGCTGAAATACAACCAGGGATCTTCAGTCGTTTAGTACCACTGGTTTGTTCGAGAGCCCTCTCCACATTCGTTCTGCGGTGCTGTTTTATCAAGACACAAGTGGCACTTCAACTGAAGTGTTTTGCCGATGCTATCGTTCCACAATGCAGTTATTTATCACGAAACCGTCCACTGCGCACCACTCTCAAGTACCAACTCCGTTATAGTAGATAAGGGGACCATTAATCTGTCAACAGTCTGTCTCTGTACCATGTACCGCCCCCACCCCATTGCCCCTGTTCCTCTCACTCAAGACCGGCCAGTTTCAGTAGAGGCAATGTTTGCAAATTCCTCCAGTTAACTGGTTGGCTTCATCCCACAGATAAATGGATTAGGGTCATGGTTTGTGTCAGGGCCCCTGAAAATATGGCTGATTTTTAAATATGCCTGGACTGTAGATTCTCACCCCACATTAGGCACTGTTGTGGTCGTCCACAAATAGGGCTCCAGTCTTTTAGTCATCTGACCTGAGAAATTAACGATCCTCGTGTCTAAAGCTCACAGGCTCCTACAACAAACAAATTGTTTTATTGTATTAGCATCATGTCTTCTGTTTGTGGTTATTTGGCGTTTCAGGTCACATGTTGACGCAGGAGCAAATACATTCTAGATGGCATTTGACTGTCTCTTACAAATTGACTTCTCCGGGGGAAAGAGACAAATTGCTGTAGGCGTGTGACTCATGTTGGCTTTGTCCTATGATTGATGCATTTATATTGTGATTGCACATTTTCAAAGATGTAATCCTAATTAATTAATTTTAATATATGGGATTTAATGGAAATGTATGCAAATTCATGTTAATACCCTGGCAATGTAAATGTTTTTTTGCCTTTGATTTATGTCTCATATCATATGCAGACCAAAACGTCATCATTTCACCCCATCATAAGTAGACATAATTGCAAATAATAAAATCCTTAGAAATTCAATAACTAGTGATGACATCACAGGCCTTATTGATCTCTCTGCCAGGCAGGAGGTTACTCATGCGAGTATACTTGTAGTAAGGTGTCAAAAAAGTTATGTCATATGAATTTAAGAAGGAATTTCCCATATTCCTGGCCTTAACTTCCCATGGAACATTTTCGTAAAAAATCTTTGAATTGACAGGAAAATTTCCGACCATTTGCAACCTTAATTAAGATAATTACTACTTTTTATCTCGTCACCCACCAGACCAGAACAGGATGGAGTAGGACACAGACAGAAATATTTTCTCACCAGAATAGTTTATGGCCCTATAAATCCTAATATTACATTTCCTGCTTTCCTTGGCGTGTGTGTGTGTGTGTGTGTGTGTGTGTGTGTGTGTCATTCTGTGTCTCAGGGTTGGGAAAGCTACTAATTACTGAAAGAATGTTAAGCTACATTAAAACTACGGTCAAAGGGAACTTTAAAACTGGTTACTGCAGCCAAAGTCGTGTAAATCAACAAGGCAAGAACGGATAATTTGGGACAATTTCACATTTGGGATTAGGGAAAATCCGATTTTCAATAGGAAAAGGTTTGTCCTCGCAATTAAAGGAATATGTGTGTGTATGAAAGTCAGAGGGAGAAACATTATGGGAAATGGGGAGTGCAGGTCAGATGGTGTTGGTCCACATGACCACTTCCCTCTGTTCTGGGAGATACCAACGCTGTTCGTTAAAGGGAATGGGGAAGTGGTGTCGTTCTGTTGGTATTTTCATCCTAATGTCTCTGTACTAATAATGGAAATTGTCTTTGTACGAGTATATGTAGAGGTCAGCTCTCAATTCCCTTCTTTTCTCTGGTCTTCGCTAAAAGCCCACAGTTGAAGAAAAGGCGAACAAGTTGTTATCGCCATTCGATCCTTCATTTGTTAGGTATTTAAGTGTTTTGGGGAAAATATGGGCCTACTTTAGAAAGACAATTCGTAGTTGGTGCTAAATGGCTGCTGCCAAAATATTGCTTGAATGCCAGAGCCGACAAGTGAAAGTACATCTGTTGTGTTCCTGAGCATGCCAACTCGCCCTGACTTCTCACCAGGAATCGGAGATCGGAATTGAGATTTTGATGGGATTTCAGTTTTTGAATGTACGAAACACATTAACAACAGTTTTGTTGTGTCAGTATGGCTTGGTACTGCTTTAGGAGAAACACAATCTTAAGACCAATTCACGAGACGGTATTAGCGTGCAAGTCAGGCGTCAACAACTGAGCTCGGACGCTGCCATTTGACATGACTCTAAGCAGGCGATAGCGGCAGTTGGACTTTAACGGACGTTCCCCAAACAGCCAATGGCTCTGCAGTCTCAGTCTCTGGCTGAGTCCCAAATGGCACCTCATTCCCTATGTAGTGCCCTCTTCTGGTACCGAGCCTTAGGTGGTGACATTTAAATAGGAATGTATTTATTGGTCCTTCTGGTCCTGTAATGTAGTTGTTGTTGCTTTCCGACGGCAGCTGTCATAACAGTCAGCCCCGTATGGGAGACGTCCTGGGTGATGTCACAGGCCAGGGATGTGCTGCTTGGGTACAGGAAGCACACGCATCAAATCGGCAGGCGGAATGATCACCATGTATTCATATCAGTTAGCAGTTACACACACACACACACACACACACACACACACACACGCGCATGTTCATGTCAAGGACCACCAGAAGGCCCTGTATGCTCCGCCCAGAGGGTGTGGCCTATTGTAATGTCACCACATACAGTCATCATGTTGTTGGCCTTATCCAACCATGTTAATAACCTGACAAATCCATCTGATTGGGTCGTCGTGCCTCAGGGGCAGCGGTTGACATACTTCCCTGGGATCACCAGGTGTTGTGTGTGTGCATTGGATGCATTACCGAGCCAATCGTCAAGCCCAGCTCTGCTTGAGTTAGGTAGGCTGGTTCAGAACTACAGATGTCTGGAGGTCCGCAGGGGCGCTTTCAGAACCACTGCTATTCAACCAGGCGACTGTGGATGAATGTCGTTTTTTAAGTGTTCTTTAACCATACTAGGATACATAGGCTGACAGTTGTCTATAACCTCGTCCAGATCATTGCAGCGGAACAGATTTAATTTGACCCGTCCACATCCACTGGGTGTGGTGAAGATTGCCCAGAACCCATCGTCATGCAGTCCGGAAGGAGAACTGATTGCATCTGGACCAAAGATGTATGCAGACGATGTTTAGCTATGTCAGCTGGATTGTATGTCACATATAACTAGTGGTTCAATTAAAAGCACCATATAAACGCACATTCAATGAGTGTGGAGGCATCTGGTCCTAATGAGCAAACTAGCACAACGTTATATACACACACACACACACACACACACACACACACACACTGACACACACACACACACACTCTGACACACACACACACTGACACACACACACACACTCTGATCTTTCTACTTCAATGGCTTTGCCTACAGGGACTTCTAATGTTCAGCACCAGTGCCTTAGAACAAGCCCTTCCTGCGTTCCTCTATTCTGTTGTCTTCCTCTTCTTTACTGCCTCCTTCATCTGTATATGAGATGTTCTCCCATCTCCTGTACTTGCTCTCGTTTATTTGCTTGTTACAAATGAATGGACCACTGGGTCTGTGACTGAAATGTACATTGTTTTTATTTTATCAGTATTTAACAGTTATTTTAACGGATGCAGCTATATGAGGGGACATTAGATAACTGTTACTTTTTTCTCTCACTTGGTTGTTTTTTTTAATATATTTTTCAAGCCTCTTTAATGTGATCTCCATATGTTTATTTATATCCTGACTGAGCTTTTACTGGCTGCTTTGTGTTTCTGCTTTTTCTTGTTCTTGTTGTCTGAGCTCTGAGCTGCCCCCTTTAATACTGTCAGTATTGATTCCACAGTGGTCCACTCAAACTAAATGTCAACTCAGTTTGCCGAGTTCTTAGTGTCGTTATTACGGTGAACGTCAATGCTTTTGCCTGTCAGTTTTCGTAGCATGATGGATAATTTGTTGAAAATCAGTTTCTCTCAGCATTCCTAAACCTTTTCGGTTTTGACCTGTCCTACACACAGACAGAAAAGCATACCCAGACATTGACAGAGCCTCCACTGTGCTCCAAACTGTGCTCCAAAGTAAACTGTGCTCCATTTCTAACATTTCTAATGTTCTCCCATCCCAATTTTCTGATGTCCTTCTCGCTGTGATGGAATTGCAGTGCCAGACACCCCTATTAAATGTGATTGATATCTAATACGTTTGTCTGCAACAATATCAGTCAATTCATTCTGCATTGCAGATTTGCGGTTTCTGTCTATATTTCTTGTTCCCGCCTTCCTCACGGATGCCATTATTGTGTGAGGTTCATCGTCATCCTAAATCAAAATATATAATTGCATTGATTACATAATACTTTCCCCACAGATACCCCTGGCGGTACTGAGTTCTAAAGACGATGTCCAGCTCAATGTGAATTGGAGTGGAATGACCAGTGACGTAGGAAGTCTGCGTCTGGAGTACTTCTGGCTCCATAAACAGAATCCGAAAAAATATTTTGTCGGCAAGCAACTGACAACATATCACACTTTGGCTCCTAAAAACGAAGACATAATCAACAGCACTTGTTTGACAGAGTGCAGCATGTTAGCTGCCCCGGAAACAACATTGTCAGTGTGTTTATTTGCTTTCCCGGGTCTGGGCTCTCAACCAAGAGAGCCTGCTCATATTCTGCATGTTACGGATAACCTCTAGCCCAGAGCCGGATAACCTCTAGCCCAGAGCCAGAGTTTCTCTGCTAGTGTGAACAGGGCTCAAAGATTATGTGTACAGGTATTGCGATTGCCATTTGTTTACGCTGTCATTTTTACGCTTTTTATCTTCTGTTTTATTCAACAACGAAAAGCAAGAAATAATTGTATAATGACCAACACAATAATGTGGCTTTACCACACTGAGTATTTAGATAATGCAAAGTCACTGTAAGTATGTAAAGATGTGGATTGCACTTGTTAAACGATGTGGACCTTTCTAGACAGTCTTTAAATAAATAAAAAAAAAATATATATATCTTCTGACTCGTACTGTATTATGTAATGTAACCATTAAGTTTGACAGTCCTTTTCTGGTGTTTAATAAGCAGCTTTTGATCAAAGCAACCGGTATGTCATCGGCAGTGTGGTTACGTTCACAGACACCCGTTCCTCTTCTCTTGTCCCTAGCGGTATTTGTTGTTTTTATTATTCTTGTCGGTTCTCCACAGCAAAGCACAAACGATCCATTGGTTTTTCTCCACATCAAGACCAGGCTTCAGGTGTTGTGAGAAAGGTGCACAGCAGGGCGCCTTCTTATGTTTGGTGAACTAGGACAACCGGACAAGCAGTTAACGCAGCAAAGGGCCTGCTGTGATGGGTGGGACCGAAGAGGCAAGTGGGGGGTCGGGATTGGGGGATGGGTATGTCTTTGCTGTGCGATTGGGTTACACTTTGACCTCTCAAAGCCCCTGGGGTGAGACTAGGGGTTTAGGGAATGACAGGTGGGTTAAGATAATCGGTGATTACTCATGTTGGTAGCATATAGCCCCTGGTTAAGAACATTCTGCCGCTGCTGGGATCGTCAAAAGTTGTCTAGCGTTCACTAACGTAGTGTGCACTAGTGAGAATATTACTAAATGACTGCTAGATTTCACTAACGTAGTGTGCACTAGTGAGAATACTACCAAATGACTGCTAGATTTCACTAACGTAGTGTGCACTAGTGAGAATACTACTAAATGACTGCTAGATTTCACTAACGTAGTGTGCACTAGTGCTCTCTCTCTCTCTCTCTCTCTCTCTCTGCTCTCCTCTCTCTCCCCCTCTGCTCTCCTCTCTCCCCCTCTTCTCTCCTCTCTCCCCCCTCTTCTCTCCTCTCTTCCTCCCCCCTCTCCTCTCTTCCTCCCCCCTCTGCTCTCCTCTCATCCTAACCTCTCTCCTCTCTCCCTCTTCTCTCTTCCTCCCCCTCTCCTCTCTTCCCCCCCTCTCCTCTCTTCCTCTCTGCTCTCCTTTTTTCTGCCTTGCTCTACTTGACCCTGCAGACTCTTAATGATGTCCCAGCTGTGTGCCCCCCCCTCTCCTTGTCATGTTGGAACAGGCAGAATCTGAGAAGATGGAGGAAGACGTTTGGGGAGACTGCTCCATTGGCATTGAGATGAGGGCTTGCCTCCTCCCAGCCTTGTGATTTTATCATCTTCCAGTGTGTGTCTTCACCTGCCAGTGTTTGGTTTTAAGAACTGCACCCTCTGCACATTGTTAGCTAGACAGTTTAGGTTTGGATCCATCGTAACATCAAACATGGCCAGTAAAGCAGTAGTTGCTGTATTTTGTTGTGAAAGAGTACAAGCTATTTTTGGATCGGTATGTGTGCGGAATAGGTCAATCAAACCAAAAAAGAAATATCGCAAAGTAAAAATATAGAAAAGTAAAAGTAAGTTTCTCGTTGCCCCAGATTAACATTGCGATACCTTGGGTGTAGACTGTTCTCTGGCACTTTGGTAGAAATGTGTATTCTCACAGTGTCCAGTTCAGGTGTCCAGTCCGATGGTGTCAATCATCTGAGATGCTATCCTCTAATCGATCCTAAACGAGCATACGGCTGACATAAAAAACAATCTGTTCCCCTGAGTAATCAACATCTCATACCTGTCACATCTGATACATACGTCAAAAAGGCTTCTACTGGGTAACACATCTAGTGAATATACGTTTGTATGTTTCTGATAGTCATACCTATAATTTATGAGACCATAGTAGCTGTCAGTGCTTTCTCAAGTTACTCTGGTTCAACAAAGGAGTTGTCACTGCACTCAACTGCCTTTTATCTTGAAGGATATGTCACGAACCGGCAGTCATTCGTTCAGACATTCCTCCAGCGCCGCTCCATGGACTTGAGTTTGAGAAACACTGATCGTGGTGATTTCCTAGCACACTTTGCGAGAGCGATCACGGCAGGATGAACAGCTCTACTGTCTGACACAAGACCGATCACGGCAGGATGAACAGCTCTACTGTCTGACACAAGACCGATCACGGCAGGATGAAGAGTTCTACTGTCTGACACAAGACCGATCACGCAGGATGAACAGTTCCACTGTCTGACACGAGGCCGATCACGGCAGGATTAACAGTTCCACTGTCTGACACGAGGCCGATCACGGCAGGATTAACAGTTCCACTGTCTGACACGAGGCCGATCACGGCAGGATGAACAGTTCCACTGTCTGACACGAAACCGATCACGGCAGGACGAACAGTTCCACTGTATGACACGAGACCGATCACGGCAGGATGAACAACGGTCTGACACGAGACAGTGTGAGACGTGATAAGAGGGATGGGTATTCTCATTATTTAGTAATTAAAGTCCCATTAAATGTCATTACTTTTTAAATTCTTAATAAATGTTGCATTGTGTTGTTAGAACATACGTCCTGAAGCCACCCTAATCTTATAAATTAAAATATGTATATATTCCAGTTGATATGTATATATTCCAGTTGATTAAAGTTACTTGTTTGTGCTAATGGGGCTATTTAATCCGTATTACATGTATTCGATTCTGATCCAACCGTGTGCGATGCACGACAATCAAACGGTTCCTGAGCCGCCTGATACAGAAGCCCATAAGCTTATAAGCTTCCTTGTTTAGTACTTTATATGACTGATGTGACTTTTGCCTAGCCCCTGTCCTCATTGGTGCATGTCTGTCCACAGTAGATTGCGTCCTGCCAGGGGACTGGCCTCCATCCACCTACACACAGCTGTTCACCAACTGTTGCAGAAATTCACTACACACACACACACACACACACACACCAATGTGCAAGTACAGCACATCACAGCTACTGCCTCGGGTTCTGGCCCCTACATCACATCTGAGTCTTTGCATAATGTAATGCTGTTTAGATGAGGTGTCAGGGCTGATTGACATGTTTCTCATGTCGGTGTTCCCTACTCACGTATATTTCTAGTATGTTAAATGTTGCCGTTCATTTCTCTTCGTCAAATTAGAACCTTTCTCTGACGTTTTTCCGTTTGTTTGTAAGCAACACCATTTAGATGTTGTGCTGGGTTTTTTTGTGCTTGTGACCCGACCTAGAACGCCTTGATCAGACTTTGGGCTTGCGTCACTCGTCTCTCACATCATCACGGACATGTTTGTCTCCTCATATCGACTGTCAGATAGCAGGCTGAACTGTGAACATGGTTGTTATGTAAATCACTGTCCCGTTGCCTTCTGGGTAGTTTCTTTCCCCAGGCTATTAGCACAGCGTACGGCTACCCCTTTTGTCCCAGCATTTCCTTGTCCCCTTTGGGAAGAGTGAGGGCCAGCCTGCTTTAGTCTCGCTTGAGCCTGTAAGCGGTCGAGGCTATTCATAGAGAGGTGTGATGGATGGGTGAAAATGCTGCTCTAGCTGGGACTTGCCATTACTCACAGGCTGTTGTTAAGTGTGCTCTTAGTCATGTTTCCCTGGTAAAATAATAAGTATAAAAGTAGGTAATGATGAACAGGGCTGGGTGTATTCGATTGGGTCCCAAGTTCCATATTGTCTACGCCAACACGGTGCTGGGGAACTGCATTTGGTTGTAAACCTCTGTAATGGCATCTTTATATGTATTATTGGTATTCCACGAATGCACTTACTAGTGGTGTTTCGAGAGAAAAGTATTAGGCAATTTTCCTACGCTCGGTATGCTCTGAGGATTTGGGGGGGGTGTAAGGTCAGTGGGGCACGGCTCCCGTCTTACCAAATGGTTTCCGTTTTGGTGGCATTTGTCTCTAACCCCAATCCCACTCAACTGTCCCTGTTTTCGTTTAATGTCTTCACCTCAATAATACAGGAGACCTCAGCCTCCCCCTTCTGCCTCTCATGGCCCTCCTGTTTCGCCTTCGCTATCACCCCCTCGCTATCACCCCCTCGCTATCAACCCCCCACTATCACCCCCTCACTATAACCCCCTTGCTATTGCCCCCTCGCCCCGTCACAAGGGACATCTGTCAATCTGTCTGAATATCCCTCTGTACATGCACCTAAACCACAACGTAACCTGACGCTAACGTCATTAGCCTTTATAATGTTCTTACTAAACCTAACCTAGCCATAATGCCTAACCCTAAACCAACGTAACCTCCATTTATAAGACATCATCACGCCTGAATTCCACCGTAATTGCCCTGAAAGCAGTTCCCTAATTTCACCACACGCCAATGAGAGTACGAGTGGTTATTAATTTGCGTACACACAGATTTGTTCAGACGTGCTAAGCTGTCTGTCGCACATCTAGATGGTCGAACACGATGATGGTCCCGTCTGTGGTTCCTAACCATTGGTCCTGGGATCATTCGATTCGGTTCGTCCATCTGTTCCCTTTCTCCATGTCTGTGTTCCAAACTTCACCCAGATTCTATATCAAATACATTCATTCGGACCGATACCTTGGTTAAAGTAAGTGCACTGCCCAGGGAATAGTCTGCCATTTGGGACCCGCCCCGATTTATAGCTGAATATTGATTTCAGCAGATTAGCCCCGTCTCCAGCCACCCCACCCCCCTCAGGAGAGGTATGTTGCTGTGATAGAGAACATGAGGTATCCCTCACCAGATGGAGGAATTACCATAATTAGACTGCTATGCAGTGGACAGTCGTTAACAATGTAGTGTGTGTACATTCTGGCTTTATTTCTGGTGCTCTGTAGATTATGATAAACGTTTACTAGAAGTGATAAGTCCAGTCTGCACGACACCAGTCGCTATACCGCTCCGTCATGAATGTGTTTGGTTTACTTGTTGGGGATACCCCCATATGTTGGGGATACCACAATGTTGCGGATACCACTATGTTGGGGATACCACTATGTTGGGGATACCGCTATGTTGGGGATACTCCCATATGTTGGGGATACCACTATGTTGGGGATACCGCTATGTTGGGGATACCGCTATGTTGGGGATACCACTATGTTGGGGATACCACTATGTTGGGGATACCGCTATGTTGGGGATACTCCCATATGTTGGGGATACCGCTATGTTGGGGATACCGCTATGTTGGGGATACCGCTATGTTGGGGATACCGCTATGTTGGGGATACCGCTATGTTGGGGATACTCCCATATGTTGGGGATACCGCTATGTTGGGGATACTCCCATATGTTGGGGATACCACTATGTTGGGGATACCACCATGTTGGGGATACCACCATGTTGGGGATACCACCATGTTGGGGATACCTACGATGCATCCTGTCCTTAGAATGAAAGCAATTGTTCAGTTATTTCAATCCCTCATGTCTTTCCATCGCTTTATCCTCCATCTCTTTATCCTCCATCTCTTTATCCTCCATCTCTCCCCCGTCTCCACTCTCTGCTCATCTCATCCTCTCCATGTGTCCCTGTAGTCGCTGATTTTCCTGGCCTGTGTGGCGGCTGCTGGACTGGGTCTGAACCTGCTCGGTCTGGCCATCTACCTGAGCTGCCTGTGCTGCTGTCGGAGAGACGACGACGAGGAGGAGAGGAAGAGACCCAATTCCTGCTGTGTCACCTGGTCTGCCGTCGCTGCTGGTTTGATCACCTGGTGAGGACCGTCTTACAATTACTTATTGGCCAGATCCGAACAGAGTCTATTCTGTTATGGACGTCTGTTTTTGGCGGTCAACCCCGTGCTGTGTGCTACTCGTGTGGTCAGCTCGAAGAACACGGGTTACGACGTTCGTCAATGACATAGACCGACATTTTTAGAATGCCGTACTCCTGGAAATTCTGTGTTTTGCGTGTGCTTTTACTGCTCTCTGTGTTTTCAGAACTGTAAGAATATATGTAGGACCAAGGAATTTCTTTTGCAATATCTTCGGCTATATTAAACTAACAATTGTTTTAGTAGAGATAAATAAATTATTGATGAGGATGGAAATAGTGTTCCCGTTCGAAATCCCCTTACCGTTCACACTGCAACGGCCATGGGCAAGAGGTCTAATTAATAATAAAACTTCTCATCAGCAGGTTCTGGATCAGATTTGGTTGTTTTATTCAGGGAATTCCATCCAAAACAAGTTTGCAAGTATTTCTTATAACTTCCTGAGAGGCCCTGTCTCATAACCCAGGCCTTCGAGGCTGTTGTTTCCGGATTTAGAGAAACAGCGTTCAAAATAAAAGCCATAATGGTTTCTTATTATAGTAATCCCGCTCTTCCCTAACGATTATGCTAAAATGTTAACAAACGGCACTTTGTTCGGATGAGCTTGCACTAGTATTTTTACACGGGGGCGGGGTTAGCTAAAAGGAAACACCTTATTTTTAGTGGATCTATAAATCCCCTTCTGGAAAATAGTGGTGGAACAATGGAAAGAGCCGCACTCATGTTTCTGCCAGGAGATTATAATTCCCACTGTTTCAGTCAATAGTAGAAGACGGAGTCATCCTCACAACATGTCCTGATTAAATCTACCATCTTGTGACACTCATCTAAAAGCCGACTGCTTATTGAGTTATGCTGGCTTGTGGAATTCCCTTCCCTGTTTCAGGCACAGTCATTCTCATGCACACACACACACACACACACACACACACTCCTATACATGCTCACAAAGAAACAATGGAAAATTCTGCCAAACATACACACGGACCCATTACTCATTGTAAGTTAAAGTTCTTCTAGTGGGATCGCTCTGACTGGTGACAATATCAAGGCTGTGGCTGTAAATTAGATTGTTCTTTACATTCACATTTTCTTCATGCGTTTCTGGTAACTGGCACAGTCTCATTTTACACAGGCATTAAAGGGGAAGGTTTCTGCAGCCGCCACCAGATCTCCACAACCCCGAGTCAGAAATGACATTCCTAAAAACTCTTATCTACCGGCTACAGATAGCACAGACCTGACGACAGTCCACAGCTGAACAACCACACAAGAAATAGATCATTAGCTTCTGGCTGCTAGGAGACTTAATTACTACAAGCACAGATGGCTTCCTGCTTCCTTCTATGCATCTCAAATGATAGCATTGCGGGCAGTGGCCCGCAAACCTCTCCCAGGGCTGTCCCAGGAATCGCATTTATAAGTAGCTCTGAACTTGTGCACCAGAATCAACTCGTTAACAGTTAGATAATTACCAGACAGGTTGATTCAGAAATACTGGCTTTGGAATATTATGAGAAATGAAATTGCCCGGGGGTCACCTGGAGAGGTTTCAGATTCACTGATCTAGTCTCCTTTGGTGTTATCGACACATCTGACACACGAGTAGAGAATGCCGGGTGAATAAACAACAAAGGTAATGACCGGTTGTGTAATTCCCACAATAGAAATGTAAAAATCGAGACATTTGCAATTTTTTCTGATTCCCTGAAATCAATAATGACGTTTATCCAAATGACAATATCACTCATTATCTGTATTTCTTATTTCATTAAACCTTTTAGATGTAAAAAAAATATTAATCTTAATAAAATTATTCATCTTTATTAAGGCCCCAAATCATGTTGAAATGAACTGTCTACTGCACTATTTTTGACATTCTAGCGCACTACTTAGTGTACATAAAGGAGGCCTTTTGGCGGACATCCAGTTTCTCATTTCAAAAAGAGGCTCAGCGAATTCAAAGACGACTAATTAAAATACTGTTAGATATCATAGCGCTCTGAAAGGGTAGCCTTTCATCTCTGACAAATCATTTGTGAAAATCTTTCTGACAGAAGATCTTAATTATGCGTTAAAGTGATTTAGAAGTGAAATGTTATTTAGTCTTTTGGGGAAACAAATAATTCAATTAGGGAGATCCCTTGTTTAATATGTTGGGAGTCAAGAGCGTAATGGGAAATAAAATCATCACAAAACAATGACATCATTTATAAATAATTAAAAACTGAGAGATTGGTACTGATTGAATCTATTGATCTCCATTAAGGCAACAAGCCGATGTCATGCAGTCGAATTCAATAAAGATATGTGTCCTTTACTATGTGTCTTTAATTGCAAAACAGTTGATGGAACTTGGCATGAGAGGATATCTGAGTACAGCAAGATCACAGAGCAAATGTCCGACCAGACACATAACAGTCAACAGATGGTTTATAATTGTGAGGTTATTAGTGTGGTTCAATTAGCCGACTGTTGAACAATTTAGCCTAGCATAGAGTCAATAGTTCATGACGGAGTCACTGCTTTGTCAACTGCAGTGAAATGAAAGATTTAATTCTGAAAGTCTTTGGCAGGCTACGTGTGTTACGGCAAGCCAACTATAAAAATTACACAGTGTCTAATTTATATAAACGGATGGTTAAAACATAGCAATGAAATGGTGGGTTCAGAGGAACTGGTGAAGGGACTGGGACTGTGGAGGTTAATCCCGAAATATGGTATCAGAGAAGGAAAGACAGGATCGCGACACCAGCGAGGCAAAGAGTCTATTGTGTCTGTCTTTGAGTGACAACTGTGGTGTGTGGTGTCAGAGAAGTACTAATCCCATTACGTGGACTCTATTTGTCTGGAGTAGGTTTAAACAGTTGTGTGTCAAGACTCTACACACTTAGACTTGGCTTTTCCCCCCGACTGAAGCAAATGTTGGTCAATCAACAGTCTGCGATTATCTCATCACATTGAATTGTTAAAACATTAAACCATACATTCCTAGGCTGTAATGAAATCAACTTTGAGTCCTGAACGAGATTGTCTCAGTCGTAATCGTAAAGAGCGCTTTTCGTCCCTAAATCAAATATGAACATTTTCATGTTGTTTTTGTACGTAGCCAAAGCGTTTGAAATTACCCAAAATCGGTGATATGGTAACCCAGCTCTGGTTAAATAGCGGTTTGGACATGTTCTTTGACCCAGTCGGCTGGTTAATGTGAATATCGGGTCATCTTTTTGCAGCTTTAGCAGCAGGGCAATGCCGGACTGAGTGGCCCGGGTCACGGCATCAATATGACAGCTTGGTTTTCGTCACTGTCCAACATGAGGCAAAAAAAACAGTGGTCCAGTTAGCATGCTGTCACTCGTTGAGTCTCGTTACCATGATTCCGTAAATTCATTTTAAGGAAAGAAAAAAGGCTTCTTCCAGGTCTCCGAGTAACTGAGGTCTCCACAGTTTGAAATGCTGTCAGCGGGCAACTGACTAGCCATTTCACACAAAGCAGTGAGTCATCTTCAATCTGGCTAAATAACCCTGATGCCCATCTTTCACCCGGCCGTAGGGAACCCTTCATTGCACTGTGATCTAATAATAGAAAGGGAGGATGAACGCACACACACACACACACAAATAATGTGTGTAAAATAGCTTTTTAGCCAGAGGCAGAATATCGGATCTCACTCTGTGATATTTTGTTTCCCTTATTCTCTATTCCCGTTTGTGCGTCATCAACATGACATTACCGGATGTTTTCTGTGGGCACACTCAGTCAAATGAAACCTGGGGCCAAATGTTTTAAGATCACCGTGGCTTTCAGATCACCACAAATGTTTTTGAAGGACTACGGTGACCGGAACCTCAGTCCGGAAACGTATGTTTCGTGAGCCAACCAACTGAGTCTGTATGTAAGCCACTAATCATCGGAGCTATGCTCTCAGTCCAGCTCCGGAGTGGTGTCTCCATCTCTTCTCCATCTCTTCTGTCTCTTTCCAATACCGAACATCCTGTTTATCAGAATTATTTATGCATTTTAGACAGTCAACATCATAACTCAACACTGTAACTCAACATCAATACATTTTGTGTATCCGAAATGGAAATCTTTTCCCCTAAATATTAAACAAATGTAGTGAATGAACGATAACACTTTATATTAAGGGTACGGTATATTAATGGATACATTAATTGACATGAATTAGAGACTTATTAATGCATTAACTAGGTGTGCGTGTGGTAGTAAACGTATTATTAACTAATTATTAGTTAACTGTTAAAACACATCAGTAAACAACAGCTAATAGATAAACCATTGATTAAACTACAAGTTAATTAATGCATCTACAAACAATGAACTGTATGCGGTTGTGTTAATAAACATGTTCACATATATGAATAGAGAACGAATAAAAGCTGCATAAAAACCATGAGGGAATACATTAATATATTGCTTTTCCAAATATGTATTGATGCACATTTGGTTTGTTTGAATCTTCCCATGCAGGACTTCAATGCGAGGCTTATGTTTTATTGTATGAAGATACCTGTCTGACATGATTCAACACTTTTCCATCTCTTCATTCATCGTAATACTGGCTCATTCTTCCAAAATGACGTACATATATTTTCTGTAGACTCATCATCAGTTGGGTAATATGATATTTTCTGCCTGTCTTACTGGGATCTTTTTGCTGTCCAGACATTTAAAATCAATTTCAATTATCAGTTTTTGTGAGGCCAGCGTGTGGATTTCAGGTTTAGTGATAGTTATATAAAACAATATGCAGTCCTTGGCCATGGGCTTAACAACGAGGGGTTTCTCTGCTTTATTAGAAATATTAGGAAGTGAGTGTTTGTATTTTACACAGTCTGAGGGTACTATATTCCAGACATTCTGACAGAACGAGCCACATGTCCCCAGCAGTTGAGAAGTGTTTGTGCGGTAAGAATGTGTTACTGTGGTGTGTCAAGTGAGTTGGGGTTTGTCCCTAGATTGTTGGTCGCGAAACCTAAAGGTCACTGTTCAAATCCCTTTAAGTGAACCCTAATTGGTCTGGGAGCACGGGACATTGGTCACCCTGGTCTTTCAGGGAAACAATTTTGTGCAAAACATTTCCCTTAGTTCTTGTGCATAACAGGACAAATATCAGAGTCCCCTGAAAAATGTATGATATTGCGTAGTCATAGTAGAGTTTCAGATGGGGACCACGGTATACAACATCTCTGTCAAGTACATAACTCACAAACCGGGGTAGAGCACACGAGAGGAAATGTACAGAGCGAGAACCGATATCCAGCCAATGGCTACTATTCGCGTGTGTTTGCATGTCGGAAAAGCTTTGTCTTCTAAAAGTGCCTCGAGTAATACTGAAAACCGGGATTGTGCAAACTTGTCTTTTAAAAAAAAAAAGCCTACCTAATAGCTAGGACTTCAAAGATTCTCTGTGAATATATGATGAATGTTATGAGGTATTTTTCTGTCCATGTTCAGCCATGAAGCACATCCTTGTTAATTCTCACCCAAGGAAGCTACATTACCCGCAGGCACCACGACACTGTCCGCGTCCTATAATGACAGCCTAAGCCCTACATTGTGCACTACCAGAGCCCAGGTCGAAGGGAAGGTTGTGAACTATGTAGGGAATAGTACGCCGTTTGAGACTCCGTTGACCCTGTTTCACATTCATATATAATTGTGTCTGCATTCCTTCATTTGTGTTCCTTGTGGTTGACACGTGTTCAGGATATTCAATTGAATAATCAGTAGAATTGAAGATGGAAGGTTATTACGCAGACCTTTTCTAAATCATGAACCCTGCATCCAAACCTTGGCTACAAAAAGCCATGAAAGAAGAATAGATGAGAACTTACGAAGGTGGCGAAATACTATTCTAAGATTGCGTTCGATTATGAATTAGATTATTGTAAAAGTTGTTGGTACAGGTCATACTGTGTTTTGAATAAAAATGTTTTATTCTTTATTTAGTTATCATGTTCAGAAGGTAAAGACACTTCTTAGTGTGATCGATGGTTTATAAAACTTGTCATTTACGGTCTAAAATGTAAGACTTGATTTGTTCTTTAGAGAAAACTGTATTAATCCTGGGAACAATGTTTATTCATTATGTATGCAAAACAGTTCTCATTTCCTTATTTGTGCAGGTGTTCTTTTGACTTTGCTTAATAGCGCTAATTAAGGAATGGCCTGTGTACTTTGCCCTACCCTCGTTCATTCATCAAGCTCAATAATGTATTCCGTTGTGTCTCTCGCCGTGCAGCGCTGCGGTGGGCGTGGGTTTCTATGGCAACAGTGAGACCAACGATGGGGTGTACCAGCTGACGTACTCCCTTTACAACGCCAATCACACCCTGGGAGGAGTCGACAGCCTGGTGGGTAACAGAAGTGTTCGGTTTGTAACAATATGATACGTCACCATAATGCTGGTGTTGTCCTCAACACAAAGCCTGTTGACTACAGTAGTACCACAGTAGTACTTCAGTAGTACCGCAGTAGTACCGCAGTAGTACCGCAGTAGTACCGCAGTAGTACTGCAGTAGTACCGCAGTAGTGCTCAGTAGTACTACTACTGCACTACTGTAGTACTACTATTGTGGTACTACTGCTGTACTACTTCTGGAGTAAAAATGTCTACGTTCACAGCCACCTTTACAGTGAATGGATAGCCATTATTATGTTTTGATTTGACCAATTAGGAAACTTTCAGGAAGTGTTTCAATCCCCCTATATGTTTACCATATTTGCGGGCATTTCAAAGTGAATCTTTAGTTAAGATTATAATTGTGTCCTTTGAACTTTGCATTTGTCGACGAATCTCGCTTTCTATGAAGTGGGCCGACTGCTACCTGAAAAAAGACAACTGGACATTTGCAAAATATCTGCAGCTTTCCACTGGGACACATAATACATAAATATCTGCAGTTTTCCACTGGGACAGATAATACATAAATATCTTCAGTTTTCCACTGGGACACATAATACATAATGCACGATGAATTAGTTCATGGCAATTGGTGGTCACTGAGTGGTGGTATGGCTGCAATTACAAATAATATTGTTCAAAAGTTTGGGGTTATTTATAAATTTCCTTACTTTCCAATCTTTCTCTGTTCAGTGTCTGTGTTCCTTTGCCCATCTCAATCTTTTCTTTTTATTTATCTGTCTTTGTAATCCGAGATATGGCATTTTCTTTGCAACTCCGCCTAGAACTCCAGCATCCCAGAGTTGCCTCTCCACTGTTGACATTGAGACTGGAGTTTTGCGGGTACAATTTAATGAAGCTGCCAGTTGAGGACCTGTGAAACGTCTGTTTCTCAAAATAGACACTCTAATGTATTTGTTTGCTTGTTCAGTTGTGCAGCGTGGCTGCCCACTACTTGTTCTATTCTGGTGTGAGCCTGTATGCTCGCTTCTGGGAACGGAGTGGTGTAGTGCACAGAACGGAGTGGTGTAGTGCACAGAACGGAGTGGTGTAGTGCACAGAACGGAGTGGTGTAGTGCACAGAACGGTGTGGTGTAGTGCACAGAACGGAGTGGTGTAGTGCACAGAACGGAGTGGTGTAGTGCACAGAACGGAGTGGTGTAGTGCACAGAACGGAGTGGTGTAGTGCACAGAACGGAGTGGTGAAGTGCACAGAACGGAGTGGTGAAGTGCACAGAACGGAGTGGTGTAGTGCACAGAACGGAGTGGTGTAGTGCACAGAACGGAGTGGTGTAGTGCACAGAACGGAGTGGTGTAGTGCACAGAACGGAGTGGTGTAGTGCACAGAACGGAGTGGTGTAGTGCACAGAACCCTCCTTTGCATTTTAGGTGTTCCCTTAGTGCGGCCGGGGTTTCCTGGATTTTTCAGATTCTTTTTTTCTGTGTTTGATCCCAAAAATATATTTTGATGAAGGAGGAAATGTTAAATATTGTGATGAACGTTTGGGATGAGTTGGATGAATCTGTTCAATTTGCGTTTATTCCGAAAACAAGGACATCTCTAAGTGCCCCCAAATTTTTAACAATACTGTAAAGATGGGGGGGCGGGGGCACTTTGCCATGTCTGAGCTGGTTTGCGGGGGTGACGATGTAGCTGAGATCAAACAGGTCAGACTGACCCTAGTCTCCCGGCACGAGTATGTAGCAGCTTCATACCAGAGGCTGAAACGTGGACTCAGAGACGCTGTGGCCCCGCCTTACAGCCACGGGAACACCCAAGTTCTTGCTTTCTGACGGGTGTTTGAGCAATGTCACCCTCCCCTGTGGACTGGAAGGGTTAATGCGACCTCTGTGGTTGTTTATGACATCACCTCCCACTATCCTCTCACCCAATCACATTCCACAGCAGCTGAATCCAGTCAAAGAGCAGGAATGAACTATGTCCCTAGCTGACGGCCTCTCTCACTCTGCCCGGCCAGAATACACTCGGCCGTTTTCCCCGAGACCAGATTAAGCCTAGTCTAATAAAGCCTAGTCTGAGGTTTACATTTTAATTAGGATTCTCAAATGAGCATTTCCTGGGAAACTAGTCTGCAGAGCGCAGAATCAACATGAGGTTCAAACCGTGGATTTAATTAGTATTCACACCCCACGGACTTAACAAAAGCCTTGCAAGATGCCGTTTGAATTGATTTATTAGCATAGCCACTGCGTACGTTGGTATTGGTTATCTTTGTTTGAATGTTAAGCATATTTAGCAAAACTTGTACAGGATTTTTGTGTAGTTTAACAAATCTAATACTAGATGTTGTTCGAGTCCCATAAACATAATGTACCGGTATGTGTGGCCCCGTGTGAAGGATGACTTTTAAGCACATATTCAAATTTAAAGACCAAAGACCTTTTAAGTCCTCATTAAATAGTTTTTTATGTACAGCACATTGTCTTTCACAAGTTCCCCCCCTGAACTTTTCCGCATTTCCTTGTATTACAACATAAAATTCAAAATGCAAATTGTTCCGTATTAATTACGAATATGAAACGCAAAACACTTTCGGTCAATATCTGGTATGCTTGTAAGAGCTTCTGTGTTTTGGTACAGATTGTTGACAAGAAAAGTTCAGCGATATATTAATTTTAACATTTTGAAATGCAACATCTCCGGGGGAAGTGAATGCTGTTTTAATCCACAGCATCTAAGCTGCTCCTCCAGCATTACAAAGAGCTCACTGTGTAGAGGGCCCACAGCCTTCGCTCACAATCACACACACAGACACAATCTCCCTTCACAATCTCTCACACACACACACACACACACACACACACACAACAGGGTCTTCCTTCATATAATCAGCCATGAACCCCGGAAACAAAGACCTTTGATGAGGACCAATGGCAAGTGTCCTGATTGGCTGCTTCGGCGTTAAAGTCTCCTGAGACAACAATGGCCACATTGGCTTCTGCCCCTGCCAATCAGATGCCTCTTCTTTCCCCTCGTTCATGCACTCCTCCTCAGTAGATTCACAACAGGCGCAGATCAGACTAGATGGAGACGGAACACTTAACAGTCCCCTGTCAATGGAGTCCACTTCATAGTCAAAGTCAATGGCAGCTTTGTAACCCCAGAGTCGCCATCCGTTTTCCCAGCCTTGTGGTTCAGTTAGTTCATTAGTTCTGGACCGTAAGGTTGTGTGGCTGTTTGAACGCCATGCGGACAACCCCGACTGGGAATCTGACTTCACAAGAAGACGCACGGTTAGAAGACATTTGTTTTAGGAGACATGAGAATACGGTATACGCTGCCTACGGTTGTAATGGGAAAAAACAGGAACGTGGAACGCGGGGTCTATTGTGTAATCTCTAAATGATATCACAAATAAAGTCAGAACTTTCGCTGCATTCTTCAACTAAATAGTTACTTATGATATTTATTTTATGTCTAGTCAACCCCTTTCAGTGGCCAAGTTGGCAAGACAGGACACGTAAATGTGGGACTAGTTTTGCTTTTATGGGCTGGTCAGAGAGCTGGGTTCTATCTAGCCTTATTTGAGACCTCGCGAGTGACATAACTGTAAAAGTATTTCCTCTCAAACGAACACATCGTAATATGCTTTGTCTGGATGTGGATTAAATAGACGTTACTCGACACTGTGACTAAGGACTGCTTTACTTGATAACCATTTCCAGCATAAACAAACCAAATGACCGACTTCAAAGAACCGGTCTCACGAACAGAGAGCGTTTTTATAAACATTCAGGGGAATGTAACAGGGATTTGTTTGTAATGGATTTGACAGGCTAGGTATTTACTGCGTTTTTGGACGCCCCTGTGTATCAACTAATTGGTGCCATCATTCTCTAGATATAATGAACGGCTCTGGTCACACTGAGTTCACTAAAAAAAGGAAATACACTGTCTATGTGTTGGAGGGGACGTCTCCATTGGTTGTCCAGTTTGTGTGGCTGTTAGAACCATCGGCACGGCAACAGAAAACATTAAGTCTCATAGCCGTCAATCACCTTGCGACAGGAGCCTAAAGCCGTGGAGACAGGAGACGGGATAATGTTAAAGTAAAAACAAATAGTTTCATTCTCGGTTAAGATCGTGATATGCAATTTGTTTTTGTGCATTTTCTTTCTCCGGGCACACAAGAATATCATTTTATTTTTTGACCTCTGTCTGACCTCTCTCGGGCTGTATTTTTTAACTAGATGCTCAAATCTTGTCACCATCCCATTGCATGGGTAATTCATGGGAAATATTTATTTTTAGGATGTCTCTCAAAGATTGTCTGACCCCGGGTGTGAGCGGCAGAGTGGGAGGGAACCATCTGTGGATGACAGGACGGCTACAGCACTTTAGAGCGTGTTCTATTTCACGCCCGGGCTCATCCATTCAAATCTAATTGAAGGAACCCTCCTCTTCTCCTTTCATCCTTTCCTCCTCTCCATCAAGCAGAGACAATCGGTTCGAGTCAGGCTCGTGTGCGAAGAAGTATCCTGCATCTCGTATATAACGTTGCAAATAGAAACAGTGGCGTTACCAGACAGGGCGAAGGCTGCAGGTTCTTTCATATGTAACGGATGAGACTTTCAATTCTCTAAGGCATTGAATTAAATATAAACATTTATGTATTTTCATGTGTGCTTACTGAACCCCAGAACCGAATAAATATTTTGGACGTCGTATTTTAATGCCACTGCATCTGTAGGACCTAGAAGAACGCCATGACCGACATTTGCATAATTGAATCTGAATGCTTTATAAGGAAGACATAATCCTCATGTGCCAGACCCCACCTTATATTTCTGCAATATAGTGAAGCGAACACTATGCAGTCGGCAGTTAAAAATAAGACAATATTAATTCAGTTAGCTATGCCAAAACTCCGAGGTACCCAAATTGGCCAATCTCCTGTGACCCAATTTTGCTCGAGCAGCGTGTGATCTTAATGTATTCTCAGAACATGCCACTAATACTCCCAGGGTCCTCTTTGTGTTGTGTTGTGCTTGAAGCTCTGGTTGTTCGGGAAAACCAATTGGAATGCTACTTTAATGTGGCGCTAGTTTTGAGCACGCATGTTAATAAAACTACAGAATGTGAGCTTTTTCACTGAGAGATGTCGTGGGGTTAGAAGCTAGAATCTTAGAAGCTAGCTCGACCCCATGGGACAAATCTAGTGTCGCGTCATCTCTATCTTGTTAAAGTACATACAGTGCCTTCAGGACTCAGATGGGTACAGATGGGGGGGAATATAATCTAATCAAGATAAATATATGTACTCCTTAAAACATGTTTATCGGCCACCATATGAATTATGAACCAAATGCAAAAGAATTATTTTCACATTGATACATATATTTATTTTAAGTTAATCCCAGTCTCTAGGAATTCTGGATGTGTCTGGAACTGTGTCTTTCTGGTCCAAATAGCACCCTATACCCAATGTGGTCCTAAGTGCTCATAAACAGTGCATTTATTATGGCATAGGGTGCAATCTGGGGAGTGCCCTCAGTTTCTCTGGAACAGGAAGACAGGCAGGCTCGTTACTACAAGCAACTGCGGTAGACCTTGTGGCACTGAGGTCCAAATCATTGCAGTGTAATGTGTATGTTTCATATCTGCCAATTCCATAGAGAAATATCGTCATCTTAAATCACTGAACCAGCCTCCTGACAAGCTTTGTCGTTCAACCCTGGTTCCTCATCTCTCTCTGTGTCTTCGTTCTCGTCCCCTGGTTCCTCATCTCTCTCTGCTTTTACACACACACACACACACACACTCTCTGTCTCCCTGACTCACTCTACATCCCGGCCTGAATTCCCTTAATTTCTTAATTCCTCTCGTCCTTTCTGTGCCTCGCGTTCCACTTTTTTTTCTTTATTGCCAAGGGCGTTCTGGTGAGCGAGGAGCCCACAAACTGTGAATGCCGGACCGGCTCATTACTTCCACGCCACTGTCCCTCTCCTGTTCAAACACACTAACAATATGAGTGGTCTGCACGCCAGCAGAATGCCTAATACCCAGGGCCTGATGGGTAATTGTGTGACCCGGGTTAATTATCAAATACCGGCACGTCTGTGTGTCCTAAAGACAGATCCCCGTCAACAGCATTCTCTCTTGTCTAGCGTGTTGGAATTAGGCGGAGTGTAAGAGGAAATGAAATCGTACATATAGGATGTAAGAGGAAATGGAATCATTCATATAGGGTGTGAGAGGAAATGGAATCGTACATATAGGATGTAAGAGGAAATTGAATCGTTCATATAGGATGTAAGAGGAGATGGAATCGTTCATATAGGATGTAAGAGGAAATTGAATAATTCATATAGGATGTAAGAGGAAATGGAATCGTTCATATAGGATGTAAGAGGAAATGGAATCGTTCATATAGGATGTAAGAGGAGATGGAATCGTTCATATAGGATGTAAGAGGAAATTGAATAATTCATATAGGATGTAAGAGGAAATGGAATCGTTCATATAGGATGTAAGAGGAAATGGAATCGTTCATATAGGATGTAAGAGGAGATGGAATCGTTCATATAGGGTGTAAGAGGAAATGGAATCGTTCATATAGGGTGTAAGAGGAAATGGAATCGTTCATATAGGATGTAAGAGTAGATGGAATCGTTCATATAGGATGTAAGAGGTGATGGAATCGTTCATATAGAATGTAAGAGGAAATGTAATCGTTCATATAGGATGTAAGAGGAAATGGAATCGTTCATAAAGGATGTAAGAGGAAATGGAATCGTTCATATAGGATGTAAGAGGAAATGGAATCGTTCATATAGGATGTAAGAGGAAATGGAATAATTCATATAGGATGTAAGAGGAAATGGAATCGTTCATATAGGATGTAAGAGGAAATTGAATCGTTCATATAGGATGTAAGAGGAGATGGAATCGTTCATATAGGATGTAAGAGGAAATTGAATAATTCATATAGGATGTAAGAGGAAATGGAATCGTTCATATAGGATGTAAGAGGAAATGGAATCGTTCATATAGGATGTAAGAGGAGATGGAATCGTTCAAAGGGTGTAAGAGGAAATGGAATCGTTCATATAGGATGTAAGAGGAAATGGAATCGTTCATAAAGGATGTAAGAGGAAATGGAATCGTTCATATAGGATGTAAGAGGAAATGGAATCGTTCATATAGGATGTAGGAAGAGGAAATGGAATCGTTCATATAGGATGTAAGAGGAAATGGAATCGTTCATAGGATAAGAGGAAAAGGATGTAAGAGGATGTAAGAGGAAATGGAATCGTTCATATAGGATGTAAGAGGAAATGGAATCGTTCATATAGGATGTAAGAGGAAATGGGAATAATCGTTCATATAGGATGTAAGAGGAAATGGAATAATTCATATAGGATGTAAGGAATCGTTCATATAGGATGTAAGAGGAAATGGAATCGTTCATATAGGATGTAAGAGGAAATGGAATAATTCATATAGGATGTAAGAGGAAATGGAATCGTTCATATAGGATGTAAGAGGAAATGGAATCGTTCATATAGGATGTAAGAGGAAATGGAATCGTTCATATAGGATGTAAGAGGAAATGGAATCGTTCATATAGGATGTAAGAGGAAATGGAATCGTTCATATAGGATGTAAGAGGAAATGGAATCGTTCATATAGGATGTAAGAGGAAATGGAATCGTTATATAAGATGTAAGAGGAGATGGAGTCGTTCATATAGGATGTAAGAGTAAATGGAATCGTTCATATAGGATGTAAGAGGAAATGGAATCGTTCATATAGGATGTAAGAGGAAATGGAATCGTTCATATAGGATGTAAGAGGAAATGGAATCGTTCATATAGGATGTAAGAGGAAATGGAATCGTTCATATAGGATGTAAGAGGAGATGGAATCGTTCATATAGGATGTAAGAGGAAATGGAATCGTTCATATAGGATGTAAGAGGAAATGGAATCGTTCATATAGGATGTAAGAGGAAATGGAATCGTTCATATAGGATGTAAGAGGAAATGGAATCGTTCATATAGGATGTAAGAGGAAATGGAATCGTTCATATAGGTTAAGAGGAAATGGAATAGGATGTAAGAGGAAATGGAATCGTTCATATAGGATGTAAGAGGAAATGGAATCGTTCATATAGGATGTAAGAGGAAAAGATGGAGGAAATGGAATCGTTCATATAGGATGTAAGAGGAAATGGAATCGTTCATATAAGAGGAAAGAATGTATAGGATGTAAGAAATGGAATCGTTCATATAGGATGTAAGAGGAGATGGAATCGTTCATATAGAAATGGAATCGTTCATATAGGATAAGAGTAGATGGAATCGTTCATATAGGATGTAAGAGGTGATGGAATCGTTCATATAGAATGTAAGAGGAAATGTAATCGTTCATATAGGATGTAAGAGGAAATGGAATCGTTCATAAAGGATGTAAGAGGAAATGGAATCGTTCATATAGGATGTAAGAGGAAATGGAATCGTTCATATAGGATGTAAGAGGAAATGGAATCGATCATATAGGATGTAAGAGGAAATGGAATCGTTCATATAGGATGTAAGAGGAAATGGAATCGTTCATATAAGATGTAAGAGGAGATGGAGTCGTTCATATAGGATGTAAGAGGAAATGGAATCGTTCATATAGGGTGTAAGAGTAAATGGAATCGTTCATAGAGGATGTAAGAGGAAATGGAATCGTTCATATAGGATGTAAGAGGAAATGGAATCGTTCATATAGGATGTAAGAGGAAATGGAATCGTTTATATAGGGTGTAAGAGGAAATGGAATCGTTCATATAAGATGTAAGAGGAGATGGAGTCGTTCATATAGGATGTAAGAGGAGATGGAGTCGTTCATATAGGATGTAAGAGGATATGGAGTCGTTCATATAGGGTGTAAGAGGAAATGGAATCGTTCATATAGGATGTAAGAGGAAATGGAATCGTTCATATAGGATGTAAGAGGAAATGGAATCGTTCATATAGGATGTAAGAGGAAATGGAATTGTTCATATAGGTTGTAAGAGGAAATGGAATCGTTCATATAGGTTGTAAGAGGAAATGGAATCGTTCATATAGGATGTAAGAGGAAATGGAATCGTTCATATAGGCCCGTAGATTAGTGGTCTAGAAAGGGGCCAGGCATTTTGCATGCAGTCCGGGTAGTGGGTACACATTGTATGAATGAGTATAAGAGTCTATATTATTCTCTTGTTTGTTTGTTTGTTTGTTTGTTTGTGCGCTTAAACGAGGCAGCTGGAAAATCTGTTTGCCAGGCCTGATTTATGGCAGTATATAATTATGCAGTTGAAATATGTTGTAAACACTGTAGACATGTTCCACATTAGCCCGGAATTACATGGGAGATGTTGTTTTTGAAACGCCCATGGACAAGGACAGGACAACAGAGTGAGGTAGCACAAAAACGGACCGCTTCCTGCTCACTTCTGCCCTGTAACATGTGCCTCAGTTCTCCTGGTCCCCGGGGTCCAATGTGGCGGGAATATGGAGCTGAACTGAGTGTTGTGTTCTGATGCCGCTCCTCCTCTCCTTGCCTCTCTCCCTCTTCGTGCCCCCCTCGCCCCCCCCGCTCCTTCAGGTTACGGGCACCATGGGTGGTATGGAAGGTGGTCTGAAACAGCACCTGGCGCGGCTGGATGAGATCTTCGCTAAGCGGGCGGACTATGTACAGTCCCTCCACTTCATGCAGCAGATGGCCGACACAGTCATCAAACAGCTGTTGGGGCTTCCTGAATGGGACATAGCTAATGTAGACTTGTCCGCCATCGCAGACCAAACCGCATACGTGGAGTACTACAGGTATGGACCAGTTATACTTATATTAGCTATAAACGCCAAGATAACCGCATACGTGCAGTACTACAGGTATGGACCAGTTATACTTATATTAGCTATAAACGCCAAGATAACCGCATACGTGGAGTACTACGAGTCAACACACGACAGTTGAACCGTGAGCACTCGCGGCCCGGTCTGAGCCGGGTTCAGTCGGACACAATGATGGCGTTCACTTTGGTTCGTGTGTCGGCTGCTGCGTCTCTCCTGTAATGCCGACTGTGTTACAGTTCCCAGTAGAGGAACCAGGAAATACAGCACCAGGAACCGAACGCCGCTTGATCCTCGTGCTTCTACTGTACTACTGAACACTCTGAGTGGGGGGGGCATAATGGGGTGGGAGTCTGAGTCTCTATCTCATTATCTCTCTGAGGTAAGAAAATAGTGAGAGGAGACGGAGTGGTGGTTGGGGGTGGGGGCCATAGCCTTAGCTTTCAGAGTGTGAAATATTCATGCATATGGATTTGAGCGCATCCATTATTAAATCATCCGGACCAAGCCAGAGACCACTGACCAAAACTGTCGCGCTGCTTCAGTTTTATCTGGAACAGATGGCTTCAGAGGTGGACAGAGAACACACACACAGACACACACGAACAGTTAGACACATTTCGTACAAACAGACACACACAAACAGTTAGACACGTCACGTACTCACAGACACACACAAACAGTTAGACACGTCACGTACTCACAGACACACACAAACAGTTAGACACGTCACGTACTCACAGACACACACAAACAGTTAGACACGTCACGTACTCACAGACACACACAAACAGTTAGACACGTCACGTACTTACAGACACACACAAACAGTTAGACACGTCACGTACTCACAGACACACACAAACAGTTAGACACGTCACGTACTCACAGACACCACGCAGAAGATCGAGGGAGGGGCATCTCAGCTAGCTAAAACAGGGCATCTCGGCTAGCTAAAACAGGGCATCTCCACACATTACATTACACTGTTGGAGAGAGAGACCACACAATACACTAGACTAGGAGAGACCACACAATACACTAGCCTAGGAGAGACCACACATACACTGGACTGGGGAGAGAGAGACCACACACTAGAGTGAGGGAGAGAGACCACACACTAGAGTGAGGGAGAGAGACCACACACTAGAGTGAGGGAGAGAGACCACACACTAGAGTGAGGGAGAGAGACCACACACTAGAGTGAGGGAGAGAGACCACACACTAGAGTGAGGGAGGGACAGTAGGAGAACTTATTTCTGACTACAACATTTCTCTCTGATCTGTAGGTGGCTCACCTACCTGCTGCTCCTGATCCTAGATCTGGTCATCTGTCTGGCGGCTTGCCTGGGGTTGGCCAAGCAGTCTCGATGGCTGCTGACCACGTAAGTAACCTGCTGTCCCCGGTGCCTCACTGTGCGGTCAGTGATTCAGGAATCACGGTCCAACTTGGGGATGACCCACACAGGTAGCTTATCTTAATCACATATGTGCTCATCATCACAAGTCTGTCTCACAGCTGGGTCTTAAATAGACTGAATTATTTAGTTTCCAATTTGTTGTGTGGAGTGGTTTTCAGAGGATATTACCTTATATTACATTACTGATAAAGTCCCTGGACAATTTAGGTTGACGTTATCACTACATGCTCATATAGGCCCCTGTGCTACGTGCTCATATAGGCCCCTGTGCTACGTGCTCATATAGGCCCCTGTGCTACGTGCTCATATAGGCCCCTGTGCTACGTGCTCATATAGGCCCCTGTGCTACATGCTCATATAGGCCCCTGTGCTACGTGCTCATATAGGCCCCTGTGCTACGTGCTCATATAGGCCCCTGTGCTACGTGTTCATATAGGCCCCTGTGCTACGTGCTCATATAGGCCCCTGTGCTACGTGCTCATATAGGCCCCTGTGCTACGTGCTCATATAGGCCCCTGTGCTACATGCTCATATAGGCCCCTGTGCTACGTGCTCATATAGGCCCCTGTGCTACGTGCTCATATAGGCCCCTGTGCTACGTGCTCATATAGGCCCCTGTGCTACGTGCTCATATAGGCCCCTGTGCTACGTGCTCATATAGGCCCCTGTGCTACGTGCTCATATAGGCCCCTGTGCTAAGTGCTCATATAGGCCCCTGTGCTACGTGCTCATATAGCCCCCTGTGCTACGTGTTCATATAGGCCCCTGTGCTACGTGCTCATATAGGCCCCTGTGCTACGTGCTCATATAGGCCCCTGTGCTACATGCTCATATAGGCCCCTGTGCTACGTACTCATATAGGCCCCTGTGCTACATGCTCATATAGGCCCCTGTGCTACATGTGCATTCAGGCACACAGCTCCCTGTCTCTCTCCATCTGTCATAGGTGGTGAGAACCAGTCATATTATATATGTGTGTGTGTGTGTGTGTGTGTGTGTGTATACATACTTTACAGCCATAGTAAAATCATGATCTCATCTTTACCTGACTTATGGTCCTTATTACTATTGAATCTCCACACAAACATACATAGACAGACATACTGCAATTTCACACAAAACACACACACACACACAGACACACACACACACACACACAGAGAATCACACACACACACACACACACACACACACACACACACAGAGAATCACACGCACACACACACACAAGTGTTCTCACTACACTATTAGGTTTTTGTCATGATGGGGTAATTTCCTGAAGGCTAATTTAGATGAGCAGTAGAAAAGAAGGGTGTGAGGTGATTGGATGGGCCTGAAATATGTTTCCTCCACGTCAATCGTAAAGCCAAGTCATGAGAAGCAGGTATCAGCCATGAGAACAACTGAAATAAAGTGCCACTGCATCACTTCTCGCCTCTTATATCCACTACAAAACACATGTCACACACACATGTCACACACACACACAACACACACACAACACACATCACACACATTTCACACACAGTTCAAACACATTTCACAACCAGTTCACACACATGTCACACAAATGTCACACAAATGTCACACACATTTCACACACATTTCACACACATTTCACACACAGCATCCAGAGAGATGAGTAGTGAACACAAGCATTGACCTTTTTTTTAAGGCTGTCATGGCAGAGTGACAGAGCAACCGCAGAGAGCCTGGATACAGCCGTGAGCCATTTCACTCTATACCGGTCATGTATCCAACCCATATGAGGTGCCTTTTGGGCTATTATGAACAGATTACATCATTGTTTTAGTCTTAGAGCTGGAGTACAGAGTCAGATACATAACAAGGCTGTCAGCCAATCAACACAAAGAACACCAGTGATGTCACCCTTTGTGTGTCCCTGTAGGATGATGGTGTTTGGGGTGCTGTCGTTGGTCCTGAGCTGGGCGTCTCTGGGAGCTGACTTGGCCACCGCTGTGGTAAGAAACTGGAACTGCGTCACAGATATGAATGTATTCCCTCTATTGAGCGCCGGTGACAAGGTAGAGGCCAAAATTGTGAAGTGAATAACACCACATCGGAAGGACAATGGATGTAAACCCGGCAAGTCTTTCCGTGCTCCCATAGAAATGTTTCCAATGAGATAATGAGACTTGATGAATGCAGAGAAGCGTTCTCTCCCAAACAACGTAGTGTCCAGACACCCCCCCGGCAATGTCACATGTTCCTGACCACAATCTGGTACATTTGGCAGTGTAGCCATTTCTCCTCCAGCTCAAGGAAAGGTCCCGAGCACGCCCTCTTTTCACTGGACACCGGAAAGAATTCGGTCAAAATCACTTGTGATGTCGTCCTCCTAGCCACAGGTACTTTCTTTAAACGATGGTCAGTGACTCTGCTGGTAAAGGCTCTGGATCCAGGCCACACCATTTAAAAATCCCTGGCTTGTTTTTGTTTTTGTCGAAATTGATTATGGCAAAAAAATGAATGTTGAAGATACCAATTTAGATTGGAAAAAGAAATTTGGCCGAAACAGTCATTTAAGATGTGTGGAAGGGTGTCAATATCATGGACAGGAAGGAAATAAATTGGTTATCCAGGTATGATAAAGAAAAAAGGGAGAATAGAAGAGATAATATGGGTATTTTAGTCAACGCAGACTTTGGTGACTTCCTGGTTTAGCACCTCTCCATTCAGTCAGGAAGTCCTGCTGCCTGTGTGTGTGTGTGTGTGTGTGTGTGTGTGTGTGTGTGTGTGTGTGTGTGTGTGTGTGTGTGTGTGTGTGTGTGTGTGTGTGTGTGTGTGTGTGTGTGTGTGTGTGTGTGTGTGTGTGTGTGTGTGTGTGTGTGTGTGTGTGTGTGTGTGTGTGTGTCACCACACGCCTTAGGCTGGCTGTGTTCTCTTTCTCCTGAATTTGTTGTTCCTCGCGGATTTCAGTTGGCTTTGTGGCTGGTGACAAACGCATAATGTATAAGCAACAGATCGCAGAGGAACTGCACACTCTAGGTTTTATTTTATGTTGTGGTTTTGGTTTAGATTTCAAGGGATTTGTTGTCACACACACACAATACCACAGTCAACCACACACGCTGAGTTTGGCCTAATTGGAGTGATTTGTTCAGAGCCAATCTGTAGTCAGTCAGCTATAGGACATATCATTAATCATCAACGTTATTAAACAACCTAACATGTTACGTCATTATACAACACATAACATTATTAAACAGCCTTATTATAAACATCCCAAAACAATCTTAACACTTACAGGGGATCAGGACACATCGTCTTTGGCATATGCTGGATGTCCTAAATACTTTTGGTTTGCAGGGAAGATTGCCCTCATTAGAAAGAAATGAGCTGCTGTTTCCAGACCTGAGTGCATTGTGTGGCCCATAGGCTGTCGGTGTGTGTTTGTCCATGTGTGTGTGTGTCGTCCTCCTGGACTTCAATGAACAGAGCCTGCTGCTACCTGAAGGATAAACAAGATAGCAAGATAGCTGCAGCGTTGCACTGTGACGCATAATACATGAACGCATGATTTACAGGTGGTTTGGTCTGGAGATGAGGAAAAATAGTCGGCTTTTCGTCTCTGTTATGCAGAACACAGGAGTTTAAAACCAACAGCGCTGCACATGTTTCCATTGAACCTGTGAGTCATGTAGCCTGGAAATAACCCTGTGCACTTCTATTCATTATGTCATTGGGTGGTGAGAAACGGCAATTTGAGCATGACTGTTGACTGTTGCAAAATGAAGATATCTGGTTATTCTACCATAGCTAGATGTTTTACCTGACCTGGGGTCATATCATGACTGACAGTGGATAACCGCTAGATGTTTTACCTGACCTGGGGTCAGATCATGACTGACAGTGGATAACCGCTAGATGTTTTACCTGACCTGGGGTCATATCATGACTGACAGTGGATAACAGCTAGATGTTTTACCTGACCTGGGGTCATATCATGACTGACAGTGGATAACAGCTAAAAGTTTTACCTGACCTGGGGTCAGATCATAACTGACAGTGGATAACCGCTGACGTGTTGCCAAATGACGCGTGCGTGCGTGCGTGCGTGCGGTTGTCTGCACGCGTCTCCCATCCCACTTTCACACAATTTCTTTTTTCTCGCATTTCCTTGTGTTTAGGGCACCAGCGATTTCTGTGTGGCCCCAGACAAGTTCATCATGAACCAGACAAGAGGCTCGGTCACCTCCGGTGAGTGTTATCCCAAAAACGGCCCTTTTAATGTGGGCTGTAATCACACAGTGCTTAAATATCTCTGACTGTCTAACATGTTGGTATCTTCTCTGACTGCAGATATAGTACATTACTACTTATACTGCAGCCAGACGCTGCCCAACCCATTCCAGCAGGTAATATTCATCACTTCCTCTTACTGTTCCCTTACCTAACCACCATCCTCCTTTTAACTGATATGTACTCTCTCTATCACTGTCTCATATGTTATTTATCCCTCACCCCCTACCCTCTATCTCGCCCCCTACCCTCTATCTTTCCCCCTACCCTCTATCTCTCCCCCTACCCTCTATCTCTCCCCCTACCCCTACCCTCTATCTCTCCCCCTACCCTCTATCTCTCCCCCTTCCCTCTATCTCTCCCCCTACCCTCTATCTCTCCCCCTATCCTCTATCTCTCCCCCTACCCTCTATCTCTCCCTCTATCTCTCCCCCTACCCTCTATCTCTCCCCCTACCCTCTATCTCTCCCCCTATCCTCTATCTCTCCCCTACCCTTTACCCTCTATCTCTCCCCCTATCATCTATCTCTCCCCCTACCCTCTATCTCTCCCCCTACCCTCTATCTCTCCCCCTACCCTCTATCTCTCCCCCTACCCTCTATCTCCCCCTACCCTCTATCTCTCCCCCTACCCTCTATCTCTCCCCATACCCTCTATCTCTCCCCCTACCCTCTATCTCGCCCCCTACCCTCTATCACTCCCCTACCCTCTATCTCGCCCCCTACCCTCTATCTCGCCCCCTCTTCCCACCCCCCACCCACCCACCCACCCTCCATCTCTTCCTCTCTCCCTTTCTGGTGAGGATTCATTAAACTCTGTCTCCGGAGAAAGGAGGTTTCTAGGTCAGGACGTCGAACAGTGAGGAGCCGTGAAGTGGCCTTTCTATTTCTCTCTCATTCCGGCCTCTGTCGGTCGGCTCCATAACCCAGTGGAGGTCAGATCAGATAAAGATGTGCTGGTAGACAACCCCGTGCAGATCGATACAGGGCAGTTACAGTGTGCAGGCAGGCAGGCATTAGCCAGATCAGTTAAAAAAGGTAGCCCACGAATCATCTGAGCACAGAAGCGCACTGGGAAACACTCTGAGACACCTTCCTTACATGATCGTACACAACCACTGACTCTTTCCAGCCGGTACATTCAAACACTATACATGTTAATTTTGTTTTCTAATATTGTAAAGCAATTAAACAATTTGTTATATGACCAAGAGTATTTTAAATATTAAAATATCAGTGTTGTGTTAAGTAACTCCAGGAACTGCAGACATGCCAGCAAGACAAATGCCAAAGGTTATAAACTGGCTGTTCGTTTCTGCTGGTTTGTGGGAAACGACCTGTGTCTGGCTTTAATTAAGGGCTGACAGACTACACTCAGAGCCTGCATGGCTTCACTGTGATGTGGCTTGTTAACCAATAAATGATGTTAGATGTCGTACGAGTTATTCAAATGGAGGATTTGAGCAATAGGGTCACTGTTTGGTCAGAGGGCCGGGTCACTGTTTGGTCAGAGGGCCGGGTCACTGTTTGGTCAGAGGACCGGGTCACTGTTTGGCCAGAGGACCGGGTCAATAGGATCAGATCAGGGGTCAGTGTATTTTCTGTTACTGGTTGAAGCGTGCAGAGTGGGACAGACCGATTCCAGTGGATGAGACTGACTTGCTTTTAATAATTGAGCTGTTGTCTCCCTCTGGTGGACGACATGTGAACTGATACTGCTGTAATAATGTACCACCCCTAGATGTCAACGAGTACTCTGTCTTGTGTGTGTTTGCAGTCTCTGACCATCTTCCAGAGGTCTTTGACCACCATGCAGATGCAGATCCAGCAGCTGCTGCAGTTCGCTGTGCCTCTTTTCCCCTCTGCTGAGGTCAGTGATTCATGTTCCGCTCGCATACGTGTCCACCAGAAAACATCATTATATGTGTACTGACTTCTTCACTTTTTCACAGGGAGATTTATTGGGCATCCAGCACCTACTCAACTCCTCAGAGACCAGCCTGCACCAGCTAACTGCGCTCCTGGACTGTAGAGGACTCAAACGGGTACAGGAAGGAATATATCCCTCTGCATGTCTGTAGTTGTACATCCTGTCTGGTAACACAATCTGCTTCCGTTGTGTGTCTTTCTCCGTGCTGTAGGACTACCTGGATGCGCTGGAGGGTGTGTGTTATGACGGTGTGGAGGGCCTGCTCTACCTCTGCCTCTTCTCCATCCTGGCCATATGTGCGTTCTGTGCCATGCTGTGTGCCATCCCCCGGGCATGGACGCACATCGCCAGCAGGTCAGGGTCTCTCTAACCCACACGTACCCAATTAAAAACACTCCGAGCAGACGCTCTTATACAGAAGATACGGCAGCCAACGCATTCAACTACAGCATGTAAAACCTTACCCCAAGCATACTGTTAAACGATGTTCTTGAGCATGTGCGTGTTGTGCTCTCTGTGTTCTAAACCGTTTATAACACACGAGCGTTTGCGTTCGTTAAGGGGTTATTACACCCCATACCCGGGTCCTCCTCTAAACCCCGAAGTTTTTTCCCCCCAGGGAGAGTGATTACAACGACATAGACGAAGGGGACCCGTTCAACCCCCAGGCCATACGCATGTCCGCCCAGAACGCCAACCACGCCCCGAACATGCACACGTTCTGCAGCTACAGCAGCAGTATGGGGAGCAGCCTCCACCCGCCTGCTGTTCAGGCAGTGTCCAACGCCCCCGCCCCGGAGTACATGTGAGTCTCGGGTTCACACCTGCCCTGGGAATACATGCACCGACTGCTGTTCCGTTTGTTAGAACGTTCTGGAAAAAGTAGGGAAAATGTCAAGTGTAGCGGTCGTGATAATGGCATCCTGGCGTCCGTGATATTATTATCTGATTATTGTGTTACCTCTAAATTCAATGTCTCTCTCTCGCTTCATTTCTCACTTTCTCTCTCTTCTTTTCCCCCCTCACCCAGGAACCAGGCGACGCTGTTCGGGGGGAACCCTCGGTATGAAAACGCCCCGTTAATCGGCAGAGGTTCCCCACCCCCATCGGTGCGTTGGGTTCCGGGGGCCAAGTCTCACTTCTGATATCTCCCTGGGTTGGGGAATACAATTAAATGTGGAGAATTTGCATTTCACGGTTCCGACTGATTTGACCGAATTGACAACACGCCCCTTTCCAAAAGTTTTGTAATACTGATCCCCTTGTCAATCAACTTCACTCCTGTTATTCTTTTACATTTGAACTCTGTGGTCTTCATCTCCGGTCACGACTTGATGAACGGTGCTCAGACTGCACTAATTAACAACTGATGACGCTCACTCCCTACGACATCTTCTTTAGCTGGTTCTTTTTTGTTTAAATAGCCACTTGCAAGTGGCCGTTAATAGTTAGGAGTTATAAATGCATTGGATGTGGAGGTTTCCGATGCGTAATTTCATCAGTAATTATTTGAAACATTGTTATTACATATAAGAGAGCACGCTTTGCTAACTTGGTGCCTTTGACTTTGGAGCGGTACGGGTTACAGCATCTGACCAGTAACTAATCGTTTGCTTGGTGGATTCCACGATCAAAACTAATTCTGTCCCTGAGAAAGGCAATGAGCCCTAATTGCTTCTCAGGGGTGTTAATCTGACCCCTCTGGCTACTTGGCTTATTCGCAAGGGGTAAATAAGGCTTTTAATGTTTCCTCTCAGTCTTTCGGGTTCTCATGATATATTCATCTCCTCTGGGACCACACGAAGGCAGCGCCTTAGATCTGTTCACTCTAGTTAAGAAGAAGGGCCCCGTTTTTAGCACTGATCCATTTTTCATCAAGCATAACGTTTCAAAGGCCTGCTGTGTGTAATAGAATGGGATAGGCTGTGATTCCATGCATGTAATGCTGTACATTAGTAGTATCTACGTCTACAATCTACAGACAGCAGTTCTTCCCACGGGAGGATATTTGCCTCCACACTAGTCTCATATGATCTCGGGTCAAAATAAGTGCACGGTAGAGGGAATAGTGTGTCATATGCGAGGTGTCCTAATATGTACAGCTGGTTTAATCGTGTCTCTGCCCCGCCTCTGCCCCGCCTCTGCCACGCCTCTGCCCCGCCTCTGCAGGAAATACTTTAGCCAATACCCTGTGCTGAATATGTCATAACTCAAACCTACTGTCTGCAACGTGTGGCTCATTACTTTTTCATCTAACAGCTTTTTTATATTTTTCACTTGTTTGTTGTTTATGTGTTTGTTTGTTTGTATTTGATTTCTTTCTTAAATCAACTTTTGGAGGTATGCACTCAGCAATTTAGAGACAGAGTAAGTTGTTCTCTGCTCCTATGTGGACCTCGGATTTCTGGAGGATAGGATAGATTCTCAGTCCCAACCCCCCCTTCTGTCTTCATTTCATTCCATCCCATTATCTATAAACCACTGGCATGGCTTTAAACAGCAAACCTCACTGCCCATGTTATCGTCACCACAATGACCTCACCACAATGACCTCACCACAGTGACGTCACCCCAACGACGTCACCCCAACAACCTCACCCCAATACCACCACCATCACTGCCATCACTACAGTTAGATTTAAACAAAGTAGGGCTTGTCCTCGCCTGCTACTGACAGGGTGTCCTCACATCTTCTCCATTCAGTGGGAAGATGTTTTGGGAGACACATTGGCAGTCCCACGTGTGCATGTCGTAAACCTTCCCTCTGTGATTCTATAGTCGATACTGCCATGAGGTGCCAGGTTTCCGGCTTATCGTCATGCGTGGTTTGATTCTATAGAATCCCGGTCTTGGTATGCCCGTAGCCTACTCACCTACTGTCTGACAAGGCTCGACCCATAAGGAAGGAACCTACAGTGTTGTCTCCCAGTCCCCAGGAATGATGTGGTAGAATGACTGGCGTAGGCACATTACTGTCCCCCTGTACCTACCCCTCCTATCTGGCTGGTTAGATGCTGTTCTGACATTCTGTGATATGTCCTGTTCTTCTGTTGTCGTCCACTAGAGGTGATCCTGTGTCGCTTCTAATTCCGTGTCCTGTGATGTTCTCTTCTCCTGCAGTACTCTCCAAGCATGAGGGCTACCTACCTGTCCATGACCGAAGATCAGGCCAGACACTTTGGGAATGATTTCCAGGCATAGACCCGCTCCTCGCGTTTCCTCTGTTTTATCTCTACAGTCACCAAACAGATTCCTTAACAGGCGAACACACACACACACACACATATTGCAGCGGTGTGTGACTTTGTGGCTGCTGCACTGACCGTCACATGCAACCACTTTTCTGACCTGATATGAGGAATGGTGTCGTACAGGCAGTTCTTCCATCCCGAATGTCTCTGTCACCAGGATTTCAGCCCGTACAGTAATAAGGATTATTCACGAGATTCTGTTCATTGTAATCTAGTGCTCTACCTCTCCCTGTGTTCACTGTGTAATACAATCACTACTGTTAAACTTAACACGCTGTGTCATTTATTTAAGGATTAGTCATATTATTTTCTGCCATAACGGACGACAGGCCGTAAACGTACGACAGGCCGTAACGTACAACAGGCACACTTAACTTAAAAGAAAATGGTTTCACAGAAAACTACTTTTATAATATCCTACTGTTCTGATATTAATTATTTGAATTAGTCTATTTTGAATTGAAACATATTGTAAGCACATGGAGTTTTGAGAGGCTCATTATATGGTCAAGAGCAGGTAAACATCGCTCTAACATACAGACATTCCAGGCGTTTTCTTTAACTAGTGAAGCATGTTTTTGTACCTTTAACATCTTTTTATTCTCTGAACCAGATTTTTCTGCAATGATATCTACTGTAGGTCTTTAACTGTTAGGATCGTTTATTCCTCGGTTTGCTAAAAGTGATTCTATTGCAGGGTTTTATACCTGGTGGAAATGTACCTATAGCACAAGGGCGTCATAACATATGTTATATACCTTCAGGGCTGAATATTGTCATTTGGACAATGAAAAGGCCATCACATGCCATAGTAGTGAACTAATGTGAGAACATTTATCTCAAGCTGTCATTACCCTCGTTGAAGTACAGGACATGGAATAATATAGATGCTAAAGAGAGTAGTAACCAACACTTGTAAAAACAAACCTAGTGACTTGTGAAACCTACTTATACCAAGGCCTGGATTAAAGGCCATAGACATCCTCATTTAGTTAACCTGTAACAAACGAAAAACTGACTCATCTTTCAGAAAACACACAACCACACACACTGATCTGTCACAGATACACTGTGTTTTGCTTGCACTATACGTTTCAGGAACTCATGCACAGCGTTTGACACAGGATTGTATGTTATGAGCCATCATTTGATCAGATGTGTTACAAAAGTTATTTCTCCAAGTACATAATGTGCAAATACGGACCCGTTTGACCTCAGTGAATACGTTGTACGATATCAGATTGCTGTGTTTTTGTAGTTATTTTTATTTCATGGTTCTCCCAATGTGCCACAAGTTAAACCAATAAAGTCCTTAGAAGTGTGTGAGTTGCTCTGCCACAATATCTGAGGTTGTTGTTTGACGATGGTATTCGCGCGGATGTCTTCTGATTTTGATCAAGACTTTAAAACTTGCCCTGCTAGGAAGAACTATCACGTTCGGAAGACTTTTTTTCAGATAGCAGTTTTAACCTTGACTAACAATTATTGTGTTGCATTTGAAGGAAAACAAATCATCACACTTATAATGAACAGCCTGTTCTCATCTGGATAACTTACGCTTTTGTAGGGTTTAGTAATATTATTTCTTAGCTTTTCAGACCGAGTGCATGTGATGTAGCATTGTCTACGACCATTGAGAGTTGTACTCTATTTGTATGTAATCTCAGAAATGGGGTGTACTTGTGTGAGTTAATAAAATACTTTTTTCCACAATGTGTTTTTATCACACTATGAATTACTTTCTGTGAATCCCAAATCTGATATATAATTAGCAGACATTATTTTTAAGGGGCGACCTACAGCTACAATTTGCAAGTTAAGCAATTTGGTGGTGTTTATCTAGCTTTAGTGTGCAATTTAAATGTTTTATGTTATTGCCGTGCAATGTTTCACACTAGCTGGCACATGTCACTGGGGGGTTTTTAACTTTTACACCCTTGATCAGTTTCAGTTTCTCAGCTTTGGAACACTGGTGAAGTGAGCGTAAACTCACTAATAGAGGGCAGATGGAGAAGGGAAAGGCAAATAGTTCAATTTGGGATTTTACGTTTTACACCTGGTTGGTGTGGCTTGAAGCATGTGTGACATAGACAGACAGCGCCCACGCAAATGTCTCAAATTTAAATTTACCTGTGTTAAAACAATTTAACACCCGACTAAGATTATTGACGTACAATGGATAATAGATCAATAATGATAGACAATTGATAAAATTACAATACATACAATTTTGGCCCCCTTTGTTGAGCCCTATCTTTATACAGTCTATAGTTTAGCCTAACAAATTTGACCCCTATATGTAGACCTGTGTTATACAACCTGTCTGTTGGAGTTTGCTGAGAAAAAAATGTTTTGGAGATCAGGATTGTGCTATGTCTCTCAAATAACCTTTACTTTAATACCACTCATCTCTGTGCATCCTTAACTCGGCATCCTAAGTGTTTGTTTATGTAATTTGTGTTACAGGAGAGAGCAAGGAAAATATATTTTTTTCTGAAAATGTATTAATGTGTTTAATAATGTAACGGATTCATTGTTTTAACATCGTGGAACGTCCCCACGGATATATGGCACGTAAAACAAACATGCCTAGTAGACATGTACGACTAGAAATCCCATAGAAATACATAATAAAGGCCTTTATTATGTATGTCTATGAGAAATCCAATCAAGTGTATTCGTGATATGATTTTTTGCGACGGTAGACGACGTTTTGCGATTTAACGTAAAACGAAACCGTTTTGTTTTATTGAACGTTAAATGACGTAAACAAACGTAATGCACGAAGGACGCGTTGCTAGGATACGGTAAACGATTGCTGTGTGAGTGGAGAATATAAACAATAGAAATACGAGAACTTTAATGAGACTTTTGTAGGGACACATAGTAAGGTATGAGTGTTTATTTAAAAATGTTGGTTTTATCACTTTTATATTATTATCTTTCCCCCCTTGTAAAGCACTTTGGGGCAACGTCTGTTGTCGGAAAAATGTGCTATATAAAGTTATATTGTATTGTATTAATTTGTTAGATGGTAACGTTATTATAATCAAGTGATCATTCCTGCGGTGAAGTTTTTATATTCAGTATTCCGACTTTAACCCTCATTACGAAACCTGCTAGCAAGAAACACATTTAATTTCCCGAATCTGCTCACGATTGCAAACAAGTTGTCCCTGAAGCTATATTACTAATCTAATATTATTAGTTGATTATTTTAATACGAGCTTTACATATAATATACGTTTCTCACGAACATGACCAGCTGGTGCACTTCAAGACGGTGCCTTAACCCACTATTAATATAAGTTGATGGTAGAGCAGCAGTCCCTAAAGCAATAACAGTTTTTTTTCTATAAATTTAATTGGATCCGAACAATTGAGCAAATTTGATGAAAAACATGTTCAAAACCATCTCTATTTCCCAACAGCACGTACAATGGAGATAGTCTATGTGTACACCAAGAAGCGCAGCGAGTTTGGTCGACAGTGTAATTTCTCTGATCGGCAGGCTGAGTTGCACGTGGATATTTTACCCGATCCCTCACTGGCAGCCAACTTCATTGAGAAAGACCATTGCGATGTTTCCATACAGTGCACTCAAGAGATGTCGGAGCATGAGGTGAGCAGCATTACATGGGTGACAGAAGTAACATTACTACAGTGGTTTTAATAAGCCCATGCAACGTGGAGTGTAAAACTACAATGCTGCTTATTCGGTCAGTATAACTAGTACATTAACTCTTGTGACTGTGTGTGTGTGTGTGTGTGTGTGTGTGTGTGTGTGTGTGTGTGTGTGTGTGTGTGTGTGTGTGTGTGTGTGTGTGTGTGTGTGTGTGTGTGTGTGTGTGTGTGTGTGTGTGTGTGTGTGTGTGTGCTGAATTTTGCATGCATGGGCTTTTCTTCGCAGGTGAACACAGAGCGCTTTGAGTCAGACACCAGGGGGATAAACCATGTGGAGGGAGGTTGGCCCAAAGACATCAACCCTCATGAGATGGAGCAGACAATCCGCTTCAGGAAGAAAGTGGAGAAAGATGAGAATTACATCAGTACTATCATGCAGCTTGGTAATGTGAGTGTGTCAGACTGCATAGTCAGTCATCGTTCCAACTTGACAATACGCAAACATTTTGTGGAAATAAAAAAAGAAATTCACCAATTAGACGATTTCAATCCACTCTATAACTGAGCAAACTCTCCTACCTGTCATTCTAAACACAGAACATGGAGCACTGCATCAAACAAAACAATGCAATCGACATCTACCAAGAGTACTTTGAAGAGGAGGAGCTGGTGGAGGAATCAGAGGAGAAACCTTTTGCCAAAACCATAAATGTTTTCAGGTTGACCCTATTTTTCCACAGTACTTATGTTTTAAAGAAGTCAAACCACATGGTGCTCTTGGGTACACACCCATAAAGGCCCTGTCTTTGGTGCTTTTTAAAGGGTTGTACCAATTTCACAGGGCTGTACAGTTTCTATAGACGCCACTTCATTTCAGGCCCACCACAGGACCTAGAGTACTGCTGGCTTTCTAAGAGGTTCTGCCCTAGTAAATCTGCTCCGGTCAACTGAATGAACTAAAAACAAAAGTATACATTTAAAAATCTGAAAATCACCCTGTAAAATAACACATTATGGTTCTATGCAGAATCCTTATGCCTTTCAAAAATCATTATTGCCATCCAAAGAATATTCCAATAACCCATTCGCCTAAAAACTGTTTATAGGATGTCAAAAGGGGTTATTTTGATTTAAACAGTTTTTTTAGACCCTGTATCTCCCCTACCCTATTTTTCTGAGGATATTACATCAACAATGGCAGCTAGGCATAATTTCTATTGTGACTTTATTTGCCCTTTCGTTACAGGGCCTGAGGCAGAACAAAGTATAGTATCTTCTTCATTGCAATATCGGCGATGTTGCTCTTGGCGACAAACATTTTCCTGTCAATTTGACATCTTTTTATTTGTCTTCCAGAGACCCCAACGAAGTGAAGCGGACTGCCTCCAGTCTCTCCTGGCATCCAGATGGAAGCCGCAAACTGGCTGTGGCCTACTCCTCACTGGAATTCCAGAAAGTCTCTAAAGACATGAGCTTGAACTCATACATATGGGACATTGGTAGCTGTAACACGTGCTTATCTTTATGCCGTAGTTTTCAGATGTTTAAAATGTGTCTACATATTTACGTATTTATTTCAAACAGAGTGTATGTGATTAGTTATAATGAGTGGAAATAGGGAACAGGCATTTAAAATTCGGGGTGATTGTGGTCTGGAAAGAGTGTTACTACTTTCTACCTATAGAGGGCGTGCTTGTGTAGGCAAATGGATGTGGCTGAGGAGAGAATCTTACACAGTGGATGTTTTTCGATAGATCATTTAGAGTGGTAGATTTTTTGTAAACATTTTTAATATTCTGTGTTGCCCGTTGATGCTTTAGAGAATCCCAATAAACCAGAAATGACCCTGAAACCTGTCTCACCATTGGTCTGTGTGGAGTACAACCCCAAAGACTCTCATATCCTGGTTGGAGGCTGCTACAATGGCCAGATTGGTGAGTCCTTCAGCAGCACAGTCACGTTTCATGCTTTTTGTCAGTTAAGTGGCAATGTCCTGAGGAGAGTACGTAATAGTGTAGATGAACATTTCTTGTAAGACTGCATCTTTCATTTGTTTTTTTCCCCATTTCTATTAGTCCCTCACATTTGCCCCAAGGTCCTATTATATTTTAGGGAATATTTGGTTTATTGTAGTTTTTTTCTATTGTGACATATTCTATGTCATGATGCTTGATGTCATGATGAGTTATGTAAGTCAAGTATATTGCCTCAGTATATTGTTCAGGTTTTGGCAATTCAACATTACATTTTTAAATGAAACTGTGTTTTTGTCATTTCTGTGCGTGTGTGCGTGCGTGTGTGTGTGCTATGGGTGTATGTGACTATGTATACTGTATATGTGTGAGCAGCTTACTGGGATGCTCGTAAGGGGAGCCAGCCAGTGGAAATGTCCACAATAGAGCACAGCCACAGAGACCCCGTCTACAAAGTCATCTGGTTGCAGTCAAAGACTGGAACCGATATCTTCTCCGCATCTACGGACGGCCAGGTGAGCCAAGCCTCTAAGACCAGCCATAAAGATCTGTCACCTTATCCCTGCACATGCCAAGCAGACACAATAGACCAAGGTGGCCCAAAATACCCAGGGCTGGTGACGCCTGATACTCTCGGGATGCACGCGTGTGTGCACTTTCCCTGACCTCGAGCGGCCATTTGGGCCAGAAATGACGTAGCGGCGCGTCTATTGGAAGGAGAGAAGGAAACGGACTGGCCCTAATCACAGTCTGCCTATCAGGTGCTGTGGTGGGACATCCGGAAGATGAGCGAGCCTACGGAGAGGCTGATACTGGACCCCAACAAGAAGGGAAACCTGGACAATGCTCTGGGGGCCGTTTCCCTGGAGTTTGAGACTACTATGGTAAGGAGGCCCTGCAGACTGTATCCTACTGTTTATTGTTGATCGAACTAGAAGTATGGATTAACCTTACATCTTTGTGTAAGAACGGGGAGGTCCATCACCTAAAATATAACATTTCTATTTTTTTTTAACTTAGCCAACAAAGTTTATGGTGGGGACTGAGCAAGGGCTGGTGATCTCGTGCAACCGCAAGGCCAAGACCCCAGCTGAGAAAATAGTGTGCACGTACAGCGGACATCACGGCCCGATTTATGCCCTGCAAAGAAACCCGTTCTTCCCCAAGAACTTCCTGACTGTCGCTGATTGGACGGCCCGCATCTGGTCCGAAGACATCAAGGAGTCGTCCATCATGTGGACAAAGTAAATGATCTCCCGAGAAGCGTGTCGCAGACCAATTATATCCTCTTCATGTATTGTTTCCGACCACTCTTTTTCGTCCCAATAGCATCTGTGCATTCTACCATATAATAATAATATTATTAAACTATAATACATTATTTTTTATTGGTTGCACTAGATACCATATGGCCTACTTGTCAGATGGCTGTTGGAGTCCTGTACGACCGTCTGTGTTCTTCACCATCAAAATGGATGGGACGTTAGATGTTTGGGACTTCCTCTTCAAACAGAACGATCCCACCCTCAGTGTGAAAGTATGTCCCTTCTTTACCAGTCTCTATTATAGAACACCATATTCAGCGTTAACTCAATAACTGTCGTGTCCAGGTGATCATGTAAGACGTCTTCATGTATCGGCTACGATATATCCGGATGGACGATCAAATGTGTTTTTGTTTATTTTATTTCAGGTGTGTGATGAAGCGCTGAACAGTCTGCGGGTGCAGGACAACGGCTGCTTCCTGGCATGTGGGTCTCAGCTTGGCACTGTCACCATGCTGGAGATCTCCCCAGGGCTCTGTACCCTCCAGAGGAACGAGAAGGCTCTAGCCACAGCGGTGAGAGATACCCTCAACCTATTCTGATCCCAGAACGGTTTGTGTTGCCCTGCCAACCCCTATTCATTAGTCGGTGAGAGAAAAAGAACGATGAAAAACGCAGATATTGCTTTAATAAACTCACAATAATCAACATTTTGGGGGAAAAGTTTGTTAATAATATATAGATGATTTGTATTTGAAAAAATTTGTAAATGTGTAAAAAAAAATACACAAATACAACGCTCAACATTTCAGGGGGATATTTTGACTGTAATAAGTGGAAATGTCATTAACGAAAGTGTAAAATCCTGTTTGGTAAATATTGTTATTTCCTGCTTCGGTACCTCTGCTTCACTCTTTTACACCTTGAATGATCTCGGTCAGATGTTTGAGCGGGAGACTAAACGGGAGAAGATCCTCGAGGCGCGGCACCGTGAGATGCGCTTGAAGGAGCGCAGCCGTTCTGAGCAGAGCAAGGAGGAGGACCCCAAGGAGGTGGACGGAGAGGATCCCGAGGAGCTCGTAGCTCGCGCGGAGAAAGACTTTTACGAAGTTATTGAGGCGGAGCTAAAGAAGAGGGAGAAGGTCGGAGAAAAAAAGGTTAGATTGATTTGAATTGTTTTATTCGACAGCATCTCATACATTTGTGTTAATAGGATGTCAATTCGGCCAGTTTGTGCTCATTGGGATCATATTTCATTGATTGATTAATTGAATTCCAATACTGATTTAATACAACAAGAGCCCATCCAAAGTATCCAGCACACAGTAAAAACACACATTCAATGTTCCATCCGGTCGTACAGCGATACGGCTTCGAATGAGAAATTAAAGTTGTCGACTAACCTGGTCAGATAATTATGAAATAAAAAATATATATATTTTCAATGGGGCTGTGGGATGACGGATGCTATGCTATTGGCTAGCCTCACAGCAATAGCATTCATCCGGCATTGGCTTAGGGTACCTCATGCTGTAGGTGATAATGTGTGAAATTTTACTGTATCAGAAAGTCCTTTTGGATTAATAAAACAATACTATTTGTGATTAGAAAGTGTTTTTGTCTGTTGCCCAGGGTTTTGTGTATTAATGTGTAATGTGTGGATGGGAGATTATCTTATATGTTGGTCTGTCGCAGCTGAGTATCAAAGAAATCCGTCCATGCTCTGGTAATAGATATATGATATCTAGAGAGGGCAGGCCATCATTGAGCTTCCTCTGGAAAGTATTTCGTCAGAGAGCTTGGACAAGAGATGGAGGGATGCTCATTTCACAGTGACATTAGAGATGTTAAAATGACTGTGTAATATGCGTCGTCGGGGATTCATACATTCAAAGGGGGATGCAGATTCTATTCTATAGCTATAGCTCTCTGAATAACACTGGCCCCAAAAATCCCCACGTATAGCTACCTGTCAAATGTAGCTATCCCTCTTTGTCCAGGGGTAACCAGATTGTCCATTGTATGGGTCTGCTCTGCTGGTCCTTTGAGATAAGGGCCTTGGGTATCTGTGAAGTGCTATTGTATGTTAACATGACGAGAGAAGAAGAAATCAATAACCCATGCTGACGTTTTTTCCCCTTGTAGGAGAAAGGCGTGTGTGAAGAGAAAGAAATCCGAGGCGGAACATCCTAACTACATCATGTTCCAAATGTCATCTGCAGCCTCATCTTAAATCCATCAAAAAAGACTGCACTTTTTCTATTTAGAGACATTCTCAGTGATAAACATGTAGGGAAAACATTGTGTTTGATTATTTTGATGCGTTCATCAATACTTTTTAAGTGTGTCTGTTGAATAAAGTACTTTTTGTTCTGACAATATATTTAATTTGACATTGTGTGTGCTTGTATAAATCATTATGGTGGTGGTGATTAGTGTATGAAAAGTGTCCTGTGCCAGGCTGCAATGGATGTAAAAAATTCATGGGTTTCTGCAGTTCTTTCTTGCAATGCTTGGTTTAAAAACATATATAATTCTAGCGTCCACTTTGCAGACAGCTAATTCATAACGATTCGTTTTTTACCTTCTCATACTATTACTGGATTAGTTGGTTGACACACCTAGCTATTCGTTTTTTTAAGATGCCAGATAGTATAAAAAAAGTCTGCGCGGTGTTACTCAAACCCAACGCATTGAAACTGAGTGGTGTGGTCTCGTTGAGGATGGAGCGATGTGAGCAATGATGGACTATAATAATTATTTCATTTCGGATTGGAGAATGCCGGTGTGAAATGTGAATAGGCCTACTGTGTATTTATAACAAATATAGATTTATTTGCGCAGAACATTTCTCACCTAAGTGCATTCCGAGGTGCTTTTCCATTACTAATAATGAGAACATATAAAGACTGTAAAGATAAAATCCAGATTCTCATGCATAACGCCAGAAGTGAATGAAATTTAACTTGCGCACATTGTGAAAAATTAGTACAAAACATGTTTGTTGTCCTAAGACCTTATCCACAAGGTGGCGCCATTGGGCCGCTGCAAACGGTAGCATCCGCTTCATCTGGTACTGAAAGAGCCATGCTTTTATGAGGCAACGGGGAATGCATCATTGTGTGTGTGTGTGTGTGTGTGTGTGTGTGTGTGTGTGTGTGTGTGTGTGTGTGTGTGTGTGTGTGTGTGTGTGTGTGTGTGTGTGTGTGTGTGTGTGTGTGTGTGTGTGTGTGTGTGTGTACACTTCACCTACTGATCTCTAGGCTAGGGTATCCAGGAAATACATGTCAGAGTGACTAGAAGGGGAGAGTGAAGGTGCGATTAGAAGGCTTGTAGACAGGTGGATTGACAGGACACCTGCCTTTATTCGAATGGAAACAAAACAGACCACACATAATATACTCAATTGACGCGGTTATATCGGGATTAATTTACATGCGTGCACTTTTCTGTCCGGTGGTGTCCATTTGAGCAAAACAAATAATTATTTTGAAGCGAGAAGCTGTTTTTTTTCGAGCGAGTTCGACATCGGACTATAACAGTAGGGCACAGGTAGGTTAGGGTATTTATGCTTATAGGTGACGATCAGAGGGATCCTGCAGCAGCATGTCTGACCGGTGTCCAGTTTAGTGTGGAAAGTCCTTTTTAAACAAAGTCGAGGATACTGCCAACCATTAAGTGGCCATGAAGGACACAAGCGAATCAAAGGACCACCAACTAACAGTAAGTATAGCCTCGAACAACCTATACTTATACATCGCACTTGTCTATGGCATCAGTAGTAATACGGTCTATACCCTGGAGTAGACGCGATATGGGGCTAATATATTAATTGCATTACATCTAATTAAATTATTGCCACCTAAAGACATTGCATGGAGTCTAGACGCACCTACAGTGAACTGCATGTTAAGTGGGGTGAGGAATCTATTCTATTTTAGATGTATCAGATTGAAGAGTGAACCTACTTATTTGAACACAATGCTTTATGTTACTTACATCAGAGACATGTGTTCACCTTTTTCATGAAGTTCCCATGTCGTGAGTCAATGAACCATCTCCAAAAGTCAACATTAACTGACCAGACTGACTGTACCACTATTTAATGTGTTCATAGAATGGAGAAGCTTCTGACATGCAAGCATCTGTCCGCATTCAGTTATCGCTCATTGATTTAGCTCGAACTCGAAAAGTAGGCCTGCGGTAGATCCGCAAGTGTGTAATATACCATATCTGAATTATTAACTGACGCGTTTCTATTCCCCGTCTCTCTTGTCTTGACCATTATTTAATAAACAGTTTTTCTCAACAAATATGGTGGTGGAATATATTTAGTATATCTACTTAGCAGATTGCAACAACACCATCTCTGCAGTGCAGATGAGCATTTATCTCTCTCCCAACAGAGTGTGTTTCAGGAACATCAACATGTATTTCATCATTTAAGTGTGATTCCTCACAAAATTAGAGAAAAAAGAGGACCGTTCGTTGACATTTATTTAACTTGTAGGCCTATATCTAAAAGCATAACTGTAACATGTAACTTTGCATTTGCATATGTTGAACAATATGTATTATATATATGGCAAACAATTGATTCAATGTATTTTGCATTTTTAATACATGTGTCTCCATTTTTACATTAATACATTTGCACCACCCTCTGAATTGCCATGTGATGGAGGACAGTTCAGCTGCCATAAAAAGCTGTGATGCAGTCTATCCAGATGCTGTATGGCTCTATCAAAGTCCCTGACAAATATATTCCGCCTCTTAATCATAGGTTTTGACAATGCTTTTGTCAGTAATGTCTGGGAGTGTGTAGACCATGTCACTTAATATGTGATGTCGAAAGAATAGATCTTGATGCTCTCTAAATGTTCTTCTTCTTCTCTGTCAATGTGGAATTCTGATGCTTAGATTTGGCTTCTCGCTCTATTATTTAAATAATATGTGTAGGAGTAGTTGCAAGTCCCCTGAAAGCTCTATCTGCGAACGCACTAACGTTGCGTCGTTGCAGTGGTGTGTTTCGGTGAAAGCTCTAATTGTGAAAGCTCTAATTGTGAAAGCTCTAATTGTGAAAGCTCTAACCGTGAAAGCTCTAACGCCCTAACCTTTCTTCATGTCTCTGCTAGGTGGCCCTGAGGATCAGACCCCTTAGTGACTCAGAACGAGAAGAGACCGCCACCATAGTGGCCCACAGAGTGGACGACCAGGTGAGGTGACCCACCCTGTAGTTTTGGGAGGGTGTATGAGTGGTTACAGGCCTGGGTGTATGAGTGGGTACAGGCCTGGGTGTATGAGTGGGTACAGCCCTGGGTGTATGAGTGGGTACAGGCCTGGGTGTATGAGTGGTTACAGGCCTGGGTGTATGAGTGGGTACAGGCCTGGGTGTATGAGTGGGTGCAGGCCTGGGTGTATGAGTGGGTACAGGCCTGGGTGTATGAGTGGTTACAGGCCTGGGTGTATGAGTGGGTACAGGCCTGGGTGTATGAGTGGGTACAGGCCTGGGTGTATGAGTGGGTATAGGCCTGGGTGTATGAGTGGGTGCAGGCCTGGGTGTATGAGTGGGTACAGGCCTGGGTGTATGAGTGGGTACAGGCCTGGGTGTATGAGTGGGTACAGGCCTGGGTGTATGAGTGGGTACAGGCCTGGGTGTATGAGTAGGTACAGGCTTGTGTTCCTGGGGGTGTGAGCGAATGCGAGTATTACTCTGCAAGTGGGCGGGGGTCTTTGTTTCAGGCTTTTCCTGCACCCTATCACAACAGCCGCTTCTCTGTATCTGTAGGCGCAATCTTACTGCGGCACAGTGTGCTGGAGCTGGTCCAAACACACCGCTGAGCCAGTTAGTCAGTCATTCAGTCAGATGACATGTGCGCGCGTGTGTCTGTTTGTGTGTGAGAGATGCTTCAGGGTGGCTTTCATCCCCAGGATGACTCAGTGGTTTGTTAGAGGTTAGAGACTGACCTTTAAAGGCGGAAAGAAGGAATCTGATATCTTCTAATTATGAGAAATGTTTGAGTGCTTGTATGTTTTGCAAGCCACGACCTTGTGTTCATCATTAGCATTATTAGCCTTATTGGCATTGTTAGCATTGTTAGCATTGTTAGTATTGTTAGCAGATAGCATTGTTAGTATTGTTAGTATTGTTAGCAGATAGCATTGTTAGCATTGTTAGTATTGTTAGCAGATAGCATTGTTAGTATTGTTAGCAGATAGCATTGTTAGTATTGTTAGCAGATAGCATTGTTAGCATTGTTAGTATTGTTAGCAGATAGCATTGTTAGCATTGTTAGTATTGTTAGCAGATAGCATTGTTAGCATTGTTAGTATTGTTAGCAGATAGCATTGTTAGCATTGTTGGCATTGTTAGCATTAGCATTATTAACATTGTCGTAACTGTACCATTGGAAAAAACAGAAGTGTGAAACAGCCTTCTGAAGGTAATTGAATTCAGGTGTCTTTGTGTTTTAAAACTATTTGAGAGCCTTGGTTCAGGGTTCTCATTCCGAGCAGCAGTCCATTTATCCGTTCTATGGCCATTCAATGTGCGTATTTACCTGAACTTTCCGTTCCGACACTCTTCATTGATAAGCATGAGCCAAACCCAGAAAATGTGTCTCTGATATGGAGCAGCAGGGAAAGACAGTGTTTCCACAGGTTCCACAGGAGGATATTTACCTAGAGCCAATTAGACGCCTCCAGGAGTGCTTTTCACATACAGGCCACTTAGATGTCACTAAGGGATCCACATTGTTATGTGTGATGGTGATGAGGAGAACGGTGAAAATGGTGATGACAATCAATGTGACAATGAGGTCACTTTTACAGACACTTAGCACACTTAGCTTATAACAGGTGTTTTTTCTGGAGGAACCAGGTGCTATTGGACTGGGTTTTGAAATGACTGTTGACGGTATAATGAGAGAATGAATTTATGCAATTTCTGTGGTTTAAAAATCACCCATGTTTTTTATATATAACATAATGCTTTTTGTTACTTCTTGGACTCCGGTATGAACTTGCAATGTTTGCATTTACAAAATCTATTTGAAATAAAGTAACAAGAAGACAATGTGTGGAGAAACGGATTTACTAACCCAGCTACTCCACCACGGTTCCATGACATCAGCAGGAAGAAGCCAAGCATATTCCCAGTGTGTGATGACACATCACTGCCTTCGACAATGTACTAAAGTTTATAGAAGCTCATCAGTTAATATATATACCAAAAACAAATTGCCAGTTTTCTTTTCTCTGTACTGCATTGTCAACCTGAGTTGTTCCTAAAAGAACACCAATCGACACCATTGATGATGTTATGTACTGCAGTAAAAGGTGACCATTCGGAGACATGCTGTAAGTTGTCTCACAAAGAGTGGCAGCTTAATTGCGACTTCATTTAGGCGTCTTTGTTTGTTGCTATGGGCTTACCGTGTCACTACGGTAATTAAGGAGTCACTACGGTACAACCAGGTCAGGCAGACAGCGTATGGGAGATTGTGTATGTCCTGGCTGGTGTTTACCTCTCACCCGGTGAAGGGCTTATATGCCTCCAGTGAGTATTTCTCTGTGAGGCCTTGACTGACCCCGATGAAGGAATTGAAAGGAACTGATATTTACAGGAGATCCTGGGATTCTGATGCACATCATTTTGCATACACACACACCCACACACACACAGACACACACCTGGCCTTACCATCGCTCTACTGCAAATACACTAATTGACTGCCATTCCACGACTAGGGCAGGGTCCTGAATGTGTTGTGCAACACACACCATATGCTCGCCCAACCCTCTCGCCCCCCAGCTAGGCTGAGACAGATTAGCCAGCGGATGATGGGCGGATTGCGGCTACGCTCCCCATAACTCCCTCTTCCCCCGCGTTTCTCTCCATCCCCCTCTGTCTCCCCCGCTCTCTTTCACTGGGAATCGGCCGAGACGGAGGTGGGCGAGGCGGTTTTAGAGGGAAGCTTAGCTAGGCCACCTGTTACCATGTCTGGAGATGGATCATGTAGCTTAGCATAATCTGCTGCTAGCGCTCCACAACACCAGTTAATATGTATCGATATTAACCATAACCCTCATGTATTTTCATAACTTATAAGTAACATAAGGACATAACCTAAGTATTTTATTTGCCCTTAATTAAATAGCATCATTCAGAACAATTAAATCCATATCACACATGGCAAGCTAAATATCCGCTGTAATACAGTACAGAGGGCCCAGTTGGGTCAAACTTTTATAGTGTAAGAAACTCTACACTTTTGCTGTAGCCTCACCTAAACTCTCTTGCCATGGCACTGCCTTGGTATTCTGGCTTTCATGTCCTATGAAAAATACTTTTATTAAACGTTTTATATCATGTCATCACTAGCCAATTTCTACAAACAAATACAATAATACTTATTTGGGTCTTCGTGGATGCCGGGAAATCCTTAAGCAAAGTCTTTTAAGTTCTATTTGACTTGGCAATGTGCATCCACTGATCCAGTTGCCTTTGCTGGGGTTTGTCTAAAGACCTTCTGTCTGAAGGTATTTGGTCTGTTCGATGTGCCCACTTCATGTCATATGAGTGTATAAAGACTAATAGCGCCTCTACAACCAAGTCTCCGCTTCTCAGCGTGAGACAGCATGTTGTTGTTTCATCGAGATAATGCGTCACTTTAATTAACGATGGCACCTGTTTTTCAGAATCCGTCTTCAGATTAGCGTGTTCCTGTGTAATGATTCTGGTCGATAGTGTACTGTAGCAGCAGACAGCTACTTGCTACTAGTTCAGTGGTTTTCTGCACTGGTGAGCAGCTTCTTTTATTTAATATGACCCAGGTCTTGCTGACTCTGTGTCTACAGTGACGTCCTAATCACTGAGTCTACTTGACCTGCGTATGCCCTGTTATGAATCTGATGTTAGAATCATTTGAGACATGGGATCAAAAACTAAATGTCCACACCTGAGCGCCACCTGTAGCCGGTAACATCTGGTGGAACAGCTTATTTAGGGCAGTTACAGTCTATGCTGACCTTATCTACTTCATTGAAAAGCTGAACAGTCAAGTTCCCTAACTGTGACCACGTCCCGGAGCTGCTTAACATTTAAAATTCTTTAAAGGATTACTCCATCTCTACAAATAACTGACCGCTCTAGACGGCGACCACCGACTACAGACCTAATGGGGGACTCAGGCTCCCAGCTGACCTGTGGCCCAAATGGAGGACTCAGGCTCTAAGCTGACTGGTGGAACAGCCAGAACGTAGACCTGCTCCACAACCTCCACAATGCCTTTCAACATACTTTCACCATGTTCTTAAAACACTGACATGTCTATCTTGTTAAAGTTACGGCGCATCGACAAACCTATCAGAGTTTTCTTTTAACCCAGGTATTTTCCTGCTGCGCAGAAGCGTATTAGCGAATCGGTCGGTACTAGGTTCCATCTGGTTTGCCCGGTGAACTATTGACCTCCACAACCTGCCCTGGTGATGTCTGGTTCCTGGCGGTGCGCCGCTATGACCCGATTCCTACGACCCGAGCTCACGAATGTCGCTGTACCCGTCGTCTTGTTCTCCTAATTAATTCTCTGCCAGCGGAGGACGAAACGTTTGACAGTTTTACAGACGTCAAAAAAAGGAAGCAGTCGACGGACCCCGACACATGCATAGTTTACATAATTTAACGATAATTTAATTTCACGCTCTGCATCTGGCCATGTAGTGTAATGTTGTATAATAGTAATGTAACATAGAAACCAATGGGGATTGGTTGGCTGCCAAAGGCAAGACATTACATGAGCACGATGTTGCCTACTCTATGGTTTGCCAGCAAACAATTCTGACTATTTTATGTAAGAAAATGGGCTGTTTGAGTCAATTGGAAGCATATCAAACCTCTCTTTACCTTCGACAGACCTAGAGAAGGAGTTAGGTGGGCTTTTTGGCTTTAGTTGCCAGAAAATATGATTTAAATGTTCTGTTATCACAGTGACAGTCCGATGTGGCGTGATGTGGTTTAGTGTGAGCGGCCGAACCCTGAGAGGTAGTCAGAGTAGTTAGCGTCTCCCGTAGCGTTCGGGCCAGTTAACAGGCAGTCCGGCAGGGCAGAGTTGTCACCCGCACACAGGAGAATGGTTTATAGGAAGGCCCTGTCCGTCACCATGGAGACCACTCGACAAGGTCAGGGCCATTGTTTGTTGTTTCTGCTTTCACTGGAATAAGTGGGAGGATCTATCTGCTCCGTGTGAGCCGAGGAGGAAGCAGGGTCGCTCTGCTGGGGGTGTCTTCTGCCCTCCCTGGGCTCCTATTGGCTAATCTACGCCAAGGTGTTCTTCATCAGGCGGTGAAGGCAATGTGATGTGGGCACGGGCGTTTCTGTTGTGATTTCATTGCTTTGGAGTGTGAGTGTGGGATAGTCTGACGTGGATAAAAAGTTGAGATGAAGTTTGAAATAACAAACGCAGAGCACGTTTCTGTTCAGTTTTTTCCCCCCAGTGTGTTTTATTTTTGCATGGATAAAGTAACCTTGGCCAAAACCAGTCAATATCGCCTCTTTCACTCTCTGTCTGTTGAGTGGAAATGAAGACGGACAAAGTCGGACATATCACATCCCATCATCTCATGTGTTTACCTGCACAGCACCCTCTCCAAGACAGATGGCTTATTCAGGAGAGAGAGAGAGAGAGAGAGAGGAAAAAAGTATATTACCGCTGCCGGTTCCTCAGAGTTCTTGCTCCAAAAAACGAGGCAAATGAAACAAAGAGCTGCATTCACTCTACTCTGAGAAGTGCTCGAGTCATGTACCTGTTAACACACCTCCAAATGATCTCCTTTGTGCTCGGCCTTCAGCATTCCGGATTATGTTCCTGCTGCTTTTCTGCCAAGTTTTACTGAGAAGAGATTCGAACGGCGCTTCCTTGGGTGCAGTACTATAGGGAAAACGGATTATAGCACCCTCTGGATGAGGCAGAAATCGTGCTGCGGGGATGATTGAGATGCTAGTTAGCCCGAGGCTGCCGCCTGCTAGTGATTTAATATAAATGAAAGAAACCCATTTACATCAATCATATTCGCGGTGTTCATTTAATCATTCGCAGTGTTCATTCAATCATATTCACTGTGTTCATTCAATCATATTCACTGTGTTTATTCAATCATATTCACGGTGTTTATTCAATCATATTCACTGTGTTTATTCAATCATATTCACTGTGTTTATTCAATCATATGTACTGTGTTTATTCAATTATATTCACTGTGTTTATTCAATCATATTCACGGTGTTTATTCAATCATATTCACTGTGTTTATTCAATCATATTCACTGTGTTCATTCAATCATATTCACTGTGTTTATTCAATCATATTCACTGTGTTTATTCAATCATATTCACTGTCTTAATTTTCATTCAATCATTTCTCACCGTCGTCATTAAACTGCTGTTTCACTTTTTCTTCTTAGTAGCCTTGCTGCCTGAATACCAAGGAATATTTCTTGCATTTTTACAGATCCTGAAAGCAAAATACAGCAATATGGCCTGTGTGTTAATGGTTCTCCTGACACTGTTTTCTTTTCCAAAATAAAGCAGCCGCACAATAATCTTGTTAGTTTGCCGGCAGATAGACTCAGAGACTTTGTCCAAACAGTGTCAGGGACTTTAACGAGACAGCGTGTTTGAATAGGTTTCTCGACAGGGGGGAAGAAACGACAAACAAACCCGGGTGGCGTCTTTCTTTAGCCACAGGCAAGATTTAACATCGGTCAGTCCTCGGTCCACAGAGGCCGAGCCAGGAATGAGAATGAAGTGGCCGTAAATGGCGACACCACTCCTGGCTGGCACTGAGAGTGGAGAGAAGTGGTGATAACCGAGGCTTCATGGAGAGCGACAGGAGGAGGGACGAAGAGAGAAGGAGAATTGAGACACATTAGGAGCAGTGCAATCATACGCTGATGTGTTGACCAACAAATATGTTACAATGCAATGCTTTTTTTTCTGAAAATAATCTAAATAATGCAAGTGGGAACATGTTAAACCAACAACAGCCAATCCAAGTCTCAGTCATTCCTCTTGCAGATGCCAGGGAACCACATTGAAGTCGGCGTGTGAAGCGAAGGGTTTTCTACTTCACTGCGGATACATTAGTTAGCGTAGCGTAGCGGAAGGTTGCCTAGCGGTTAGAGCACCTGACCACTAACCAAAAGGTTGCTATGTTAAAACCCTGAGCCAAAAGGGGAAACATAAATACACAGTGAGACAGGCAACCCTTACTGCTACCCAGGTTATGCTATAAATGAGATTGTGTTTGCAGTGTCTTCACAAGGTGAAATAAAGCAAAAAATAACACCTATTGTTTCACAGGATCCTGTGCCTTGGTGACTTTCTGTACAATGTGTGTGTGTGTGTGTGTGATCTCTTGGCCACCCAGCCTTCTGGACAATGCTGTTACTGTGAAACTTCATCGGGGCATTGTGTCACGTAATACCTGTTACACCACCAGTAGCTAGGTTAGACACAGGGTCAGAACTGCACCATCTTCATTGGCCCTTGGGTCAGCGCTGCACGCTTTTCATTGGCCGCCGGGTCGGCCGCGTGCTATCATTGGCCGACCCTCACCTGTTTCAGGAGGATCATTCACTCGCAACATTGATACCTGTAGAGACAAGAGAAGGCAGAGGAGAGTGTTCTTGGAAAGGCTATAAGGGGGGAGTATGCTTTAAATCGGGAAGTACACTTCAGCTACCGCTAGGTAGCCCTTTGTACATCAGCAGTAGTCACATCCCTTTATACATTAGCAGTAGTCACATCCCTTTATACATCAACAGTAGTCACATCCCTTTGTACATTAGCAGAGGTCACATTCCTTTTTACATCAGGAGTGGTCGCATCCCTTTGTACATCAGCAGTAGTCACATCCCTTTGTACATCAGCAGTAGTCAAATCCCTTTATACATCAGGAGTGGTCACATCCCTTTGTACATCAGCAGTAGTCACATCCCTTTGTACATCAGCAGTAGTCACATCCCTTTATACATCAGCAGTAGTCACATCCCTTTGTACATCAGCAGTAGTCACATCCCTTTATACATCAGCAGTAGTCACATCCCTTTATACATCTGCAGTAGTCACATCCCTTTATACATCAGCAGTAGTCACATCCCTTTGTACATCAGCAGTAGTCACATCCCTTTGTACATCAGCAGTAGTCACATCCCTTTGTACATCAGCAGTAGTCACATCCCTTTGTACATCAGCAGTAGTCACATCCCTTTATACATCAGCAGTAGTCACATCCCTTTGTACATCAGCAGTAGTCACATCCCTTTATACATCAGCAGTAGTCACATCCCTTTATACATCTGCAGTAGTCACATCCCTTTATACATCAGCAGTAGTCACATCCCTTTGTACATCAGCAGTAGTCACATCCCTTTGTACATCAGCAGTAGTCACATCCCTTTGTACATCAGCAGTAGTCACATCCCATTGTACATCAGCAGTAGTCACATCCCTTTGTACATCAGCAGTAGTCACATCCCTTTGTACATCAGCAGTAGTCACATCCCTTTATACATCAGCAGTAGTCACATCCCTTTATACATCAGCAGTAGTCACATCCCTTTATACATCAGCAGTAGTCACATCCTATTGTACATCAGCAGTAGTCACATCCCTTTGTACATTAGCAGTAGTCACATCCCTTTGTACATTAGCAGTAGTCACATCCCTTTGTACATTAGCAGTAGTCAAATCCCTTTATACATCAGGAGTGATCACATCCCATTGTACATCAGCAGTAGTCAAATCCCTTTATACATCAGGAGTAGTCACATCCCTTTATACATCAGGAGTGATCACATCCCTTTGTACATCAGCAGTAGTCACATCCCTTTGTACAATATGTGAATAATACAACATGATGACCGTGGGAACACCAGTCCTTTGAAGTGTACTGTCCTCCTACATTAGGGTCCATTATGGAACAGGGCAGCGCACTTTCGTTAGAAGGACACTCTGCTCTCACCCTTCATCGCTTAAGTGCGCTTAAAGCTGTCACATAACGGAGTGGATAATGGAGAAGTGTCATGAGCTGATAATGGAACCCCCGTGCCCTGTTAAAGAGCTCACGTGCACTGTGCATGTTTTTTTGAATCGCACTGTCGAGGGAGAACTCTCAATACAAACCCGCTAGTCATGTGGACTTTTAGTGTTGAGGGCCGGAACAGGCTATTGAAGTTTGAAATTTATTGTTTCCAACAACAAAAGACAACCCCTACAGGAATGTCAGTTGTTTACCATCCGCATAAAACTTCACATCGGCGAAGGATTATTTTCAGTTAGTTTCGGACTTTTGCGACTAAGCTTTCACTGGCGTGGAGACGTCAGACGGTCTTCCTTCTGAAAGATCGGGTCCATTACAACCAGATCCCCTTCATTAATTTCACTGCAGGTTATAAACCTGACTAATGAGATGAGCTCTCTCATAGATGGACCCTGGTTTAATAATAGCCTGGTAGATGACGGTCACAGTGGGTGGGCCAGGGTCGGACGCCATGTAGACAGTGGGTAGGAAAATTTTCCGGGCTCCAACTGTGTTCCTCTGTCAGGAACACCCAGCTTACTAATTGAATCAGAGGTCATCCAAACCAATAGGGACTTTCTGAAGCCACGGGCCCGACAAAGAGTCCATTTGTTTTGGAGTGTTTTGTTAGCAAAAATGAAACATACGACGGTAACATTTTACCAGGATTGAATGTCTAGTGGCCCGTTTGTTAACAAGAGGGTCTAAGAACCACCAGCTAACATTTCTACGCTTCCTTCCAAAGCTGTATATTCATAAAACTGAAATTGAATAACCTCGTAGTCTGACAGCATTTGTCAATGGCATACAGTCGTTGCGTTTTCATTTACATTCTAGCTGCTGAGCAAGGTCCTCTAATTCAGAACCACTGACATGTCATGACTGCAGTATTCATGCTTAAATACTTACCCAAGGCAGAGGCAGTACAACCTGATCACATGTGGCGACACACCGTTTTACATAGATGTAATTAGCATACGTTTAATGCTTTACTTTCTTTTCCTATCCAATAATGCACTGCTGTGCGTCACATGTATTGGGTCTGTAAGAGGAACAATGCACAATGTGAACGAGAGACAGAGTGCAGTGAGCCCTTTCGACCAACAGCCGTTGTCCTCTGACCTCTGGCCTCTGGCCCTGTCGTTGTTCAGTCAGTGATCGTACTTTCCGTGTCTGGTCAGGCCTTTAACGGTAACACACACGTTGATCCTGTTTTAGGTCTGTAATCCCGCACACACCCTCAAAGCTGGCTACGCTGTCTGTTGATCTCGCAGACACACACACATACTGACACATGACCACACGTGCACAGAGGAGACAGGTCACACAAACCCAGGGAGGGGTCAATAGATGGATCTAAAATATACAGTAGTGGCGCTGCAATGAAGCCACCCGTATCAGGTATGCAGATGGTACAGCCCGACTGGCACTCTGACGTAATGCCCTTGAAATGGGAGATGCCATTCGAATCTTGGACATTGTAAAAGAGCAGCGGAAAGGTGGCCCGGCTATGGTCATGATTGGTTAGACGTGACTGCTCTTTTTAGCACGGTCGTTTGTTACTGTCCGTCTTCGTATAGTTGTTACTCAGACAGCATCGTTGAGGGGCCGTTGTTTTATCTTATCACGCCACACGGTTTGGTTTGGTGGTGGCTCGTCCCAAGACTCAGTCCCAAATAGATCACTACTCTTAGTCCACCGACGCTACGGCACTGGCCTAGGCTCAAAAGTGTCTCACTGCGTGGGGAATAGGTTGTCATTTTGGAGGCATATTTCTATTCTAGAAGGAAGGAAAGGCGATACGGACTGACATGTCTTTCATGTCATTGTGAGGCCAGCACATTGAGCCAGGTCATTACGACGAAGGACCATCAGAGAAACTCTGTGTGGGTGAAAGTGACGGACTCTCTGCCTGCTCCAACCAGGGGGGGACCAGCCCTGCTCTACCAGTTGGGGGGCGCCGCGGGGGGGGCGGGGGTTATATCTCACATATTTGGGCACCTACTTTAGGACATCTGCTGTACCTGACACCTTCTGTGTGAGTTACAGCTCCTCGGCCCCATATTATTCTTTTGAACGGATCCCGAAGACCGCAGATGGCCCTCAGCAGTCCAGCAGAACTCGCTCCACCCAGACACCCGGTGTTTGCCAGACAGCAACGGGGTGTGTGTGTCTTTGTCGATGTGTGTGTGCGGAACATTGTTGTCCTCTGCTTCCATCCTATTTTCATCCTTGTCTACCGCCTCACAAAAAAACATGTCTTAGATTACTAGTGCGCACAACTGATTTGTTAGTGATTTGTGTGTGTGTGTGTGTGTCGGCATACGAGCCCAGCTTGTCTTGCCCTGCTCCCTGCCCTGCTGCCAAGGCAACCCCACGGTCGTCAAGGGACTTGGAATAAAAAGGACGTGCATCTCAGGAAAAAAAAGTAACTCACTCAAACCCAAGCAGGCACACGGACGCACACACACTACACAAACACACACACTCAAACAGACACAACACATGTAGAAAGACAAAGACAAGCGGATACACATACTCCGTCACATAAACCACTTTTATCTTTTTCCTTAATGTGCTGGCCTGACCTATAGACTTTTTAACTGACCATTAACCATGCAAATGTACGTACGTATCCATTACAACAGTGCATTAGCCACACACACACAAACACACACAATTCCATGAGATATGCGTATAGTTGTACGGGTGTAGCCATATATAAGGTTTGAAGAGAGTGCTGACACCATGGGAGCTTGTTCGTATGTCATATATCTGTTGCTGTGGCACGTTGGTACGTTACCCCCCCACATTCTCCAACTCTCTGATGACGTTAACGCCTCTGGGTGGCTGTAGAAGGAGGCCTTTGCAACCGTCTATGGCTTCTGGATTAACGCTAAGGGATCTCTTTGATTTTATACCAGAACGGGAACTAGAGTCGTCTGCTAAGCCGATCCCTCATTGGAAACTGTTGTTGAAATTAATTGACCTTTCCCAAAGGCAGCGGTGTCAAACTAATTCTGTGTGGGACTGTTAGCCCCATCGAGGTAAATGGTAAAATGGTGTTGCTTCAGGCGCGTATAGCTTCCGGCGTATACTTTTTTTATTAAGCAAGCGGAGCATGTATTCACTTTCAAATTATTCACTTGACATTGACTGTCCCGGGTCTGCTGGCGGTGGCAAAAATTTTGCAGGTCCTAAAACAAAAACAGCCTATCGTGTTATTCCAGAGAGGGAGCAGGAACATGTGTTCAGAATCAATTAGACATAGTACAGACCCTGATCAATTCTGTTGTTGGACAGGGGGGGAATAAAATAGACAGCAGCTGTGTGACGGTGACTCTTGGTGCAGGTTACACACACCTCACCTTTCCACTGTTCCACATCTTGGCACCCGATAGTAGAACCAGAGGGAGCAGCATGTGAAACACCAACTAGGTCCTGAATTATGAATCTGGGCTACGGCGCTGGTGGTAGCTGAGCCAATCAGCTAGATGGTCAAGCAAACAACAAGCGACACTTCAGTGGGCTGGATAACCAACCAAAACAGCTAGATCCGCGTTTCTCAAACTCAGGTCCGCAGACCGATGACGGGTCCTAGAGGAATGCGTTCCAGTCCATGGCATATTGCGCAATCGCTATTCAACGCAGTAGAAGTCTTTTCTACAGTGAATTATTATTCGATTGATCTTCCCTGACGTTACTGGCTATGTAGAAGTAGATTTTGTATTTTTTTTGTGACGGTCAATATTTTTCGTTTATACCTGTGATCCCCAGACATAGAAGTCTATAATAACGTCCCCTGGCACAAAAAAAGTTTGAGGGAGGCTCAGCTTGATTGGCCGAGCCAACCAAACAGCAAGCAGCACTCTAATCAACTCCAATCAGTTAGAAGCCTGCTGTTCCCCTTAATATCTATGGACCAGTGGGCCCGGTTTAGCATGGTCAGACTTGGCCTCTGTGCCAAAGGGGCTTTAATATCATCTAAATAACACCATCCAACTAATTGGTTTCATGTCGGCACATGAACCGGCTGTCGTTTGTTTTTACATCCAGACAGGTGCTGCTTGAGGACGGGGTTATACATATTTAAAATGTTTTGTTGGACCCCAGTGTCTGAATTCACCTTCTGATTATGTTTTGTCAGCTCCATTAGCGTCTCTGGCATATGCCAACAACAGTGTGGTTAGTCTGCTTCTTACTGTGCAGTGTCTCCGGCATATACCAACGTCAGTGTGGTTAGTCTGCTTCTTACTGTGCAGTGTCTCCGGCATATACCAACGTCAGTGTGGTTAGTCTGCTTCTTACTATGCAGTGTCTCCGGCATATACCAACGTCAGTGTGGTTAGTCTGCTTCTTACTGTGAAGTGTCTCCGGCATATGCCAACGTCAATGTTGTTAGTCTGCTTCTTAATGTGCAGTGTCTCCAGCATATCCCAACGTCAGTGTGGTTGGTCTGCTTTTTAATGTGCAGTGTCTCCGGCATATACCAACGTCAGGTTGGTTAGTCTGCTTCTTACTGTGAAGTGTCTCCGGCATATACCAACGTCAGTGTGGTTAGTCTGTTTTTACTGTGAAGTGTCTCCGGCATATACCAACGTCAGTGTGGTTGGTCTGCTTTTTACTGTGCAGTGTCTCCGGCATATGCCAACGTCAATGTTGTTAGTCTGCTTCTTAATGTGCAGTGTCTCCGGCATATACCAACGTCAGTGTGGTTGGTCTGCTTCTTAATGTGCAGTGTCTCCGGCATATACCAACGTCAGTGTGGTTGGTCTGCTTATTAATGTGCAGTGTCTCCGGCATATACCAACGTCAGTGTGGTTAGTCTGCTTCTTACTGTGAAGTGTCTCCGGCATATACCAACGTCAGTGTGGTTGGTCTGCTTTTTAATGTGCAGTGTTTCCGGCATATACCAATGTCAGTGTGGTTAGTCTGCTTTTTAATGTGCAGTGTTTCTGGCATATACCAACGTCAGTGTGGTTAGTCTGTTTTTACTGTGCAGTGTCTCCGGCATACACCAACGTCAATTTTTCCCATTCCTCTCCCCCATCAACTTTACCCATCCTTCCCCAAAAGGTCACCATCTAGTGTCCTTTAGTGTCCTCTAGTGTCTTCTAGTGTCCTTTAGTGTCCTCTAGTGTCCTCTAGTGTCCTCTAGTATCCTCTAGTATCCTCTATTGTCCTCTAGTGTCCTCTAGTGTCCTCTAGTGTCCTCTAGTATCCTCTATTGTCCTCTAGTGTCCTCTAGTTTCCTCTAGTATCCTCTAGTGTCCTCTAGTGTCTTCTAGTGTCTATTAGTCCCCATTAGTATCCTCTAGTATCCTCTATTGTCCTCTAGTATCCTCTAGAATCCTCTATTGTCCGCTAGTGTCCTATAGTGTCTTCTAGTGTCCTCTAGTGTCCTCTAGTGTCCTCTAGTATCCTCTATTGTCCTCTAGTGTCCTCTAGTATCCTCTAGTGTCCTCTAGTGTCCTCTAGTGTCCTCTAGTATCCTCTATTGTCCTCTAGTGTCCTCTAGTTTCCTCTAGTATCCTCTAGTGTCCTCTAGTGTCTTCTAGTGTCTATTAGTCCCCATTAGTATCCTCTAGTATCCTCTATTGTCCTCTAGTATCCTCTAGAATCCTCTATTGTCCTCTAGTGTCCTCTAGTGTCCTCTATTGTCCTCTAGTGTCCTCTAGTGTCCTCTAGTATCCTCTAGTGTCCTCTAGTGTCCTCTAGTGTCCTCTAGTATCCTCTAGTGTCCTCTAGTATCCTCTAGTATCCTCTAGTGTCCTCTAGTATCCTCTAGTGTCCTCTAGTATCCTCTAGTGTCCTCTAGTTTCCTCTAGTATCCTCTAGTATCCTCTAGTGTCCTCTAGTATCCTCTAGTGTCCTCTAGTATCCTCTAGTGTCCTCTAGTATCCTCTAGTGTCCTCTAGTGTCCTCTAGTGTCCTCTAGTATCCTCTAGTATCCTCTAGTGTCCTCTAGTATCCTCTAGTGTCCTCTAGTGTCCTCTAGTATCCTCTAGTGTCCTCTAGTATCCTCTAGTGTCCTCTAGTATCCTCTAGTGTCCTCTAGTATCCTCTAGTATCCTCTAGTGTCCTCTAGTATCCTCTAGTGTCCTCTAGTATCCTCTAGTGTCCTCTAGTTTCCTCTAGTATCCTCTAGTATCCTCTAGTGTCCTCTAGTATCCTCTAGTGTCCTCTAGTATCCTCTAGTGTCCTCTAGTATCCTCTAGTGTCCTCTAGTGTCCTCTAGTGTCCTCTAGTATCCTCTAGTATCCTCTAGTGTCCTCTAGTATCCTCTAGTGTCCTCTAGTTTCCTCTAGTATCCTCTAGTATCCTCTAGTGTCCTCTAGTATCCTCTAGTGTCCTCTAGTATCCTCTAGTGTCCTCTAGTATCCTCTAGTAGCCTCTAGTGTCCTCTAGTGTCCTCTAGTGCCCTCTAGGTCACTCACAAGCTCTGTATGACATGTTTAATGGACATGTCTTTTTTGGAGAATCACATTTTACTGGATCTTCCCTGACATTTTAGGGTTCTCAATACCAATCTGGTCTACAGTACATAAAGTATAGACCTCAATCCTACAGATTTTACACGAGTGTGTTTATTAACATAATGAGATTAACCATATTGTCCTGTCTTTGTAAAACAAGTTAATGTCTTTAGGTTTGTAGATTATTATTATTATAGTTACAATAAAACGGTTGTTGTTTTTCAAAGTACACACACAGCCCAGAGAGGAAGGCCATTATTTCCCAGTCCATGACATTTTTTAAAAAGAGCTGTAGTTTAGTCAATCAGGCAGTTGGCCTGTGTGCTCTATTGCTATATCAGTTCACCTATTGCTTTTGCTTCCCGTGTTTGTTCAAACCTACAGCACTCTGCATGGGTAACATTAGATTGAGTCGGTGTTTGCTTATCTGCGGTGTGTGTGTGTGTGTGTACTATGAAGCCAGTTGGTTTGTTTGTGAGCTGGTTGCTGCGCTGCACCTGTCCAACGCTTCACGGCCTGTGGAGGAGTGAAAACACACAGCTTATACCTCTCCGCCCATTTCGAAGCGGCTGTGAGGATACGCGTGTGAGGATACACGGGCATTTCCCTCATTGTTTTTCCTGAGGACCACGCATGTTATTTCCACACAAACACACTCTTTAGGCATAGACCTCTGCCACAGTGGTCAGTCATGCTTTCTGTCTGTCTGTCTGTCGTCGGCTTCTATCAGGTCTGACGTACTATCCTAGAACCGTCTCTGGCTCAAGACACTGGAACTGGACTTGTTTTCCTTGAGCCTGTCGTGGTCGTTTCTATGGTATCGGAACATGGAGAGTTACAATACGACCCATTGAAAGGACCTCCATTCTACTTCAGGTCATTTCTAACTTATGACCTCTGGCGTGGATGTAACTCAGGTGGAGTCCGTTCACCAGGACTGGTTTGAACGTCCCTGTAGCTACAGTTCCTGTATGTCTGTCAGATTGCCCTCTTCGAACACCAGCCCAGTGCGTCGTCGTATTAGTATCCAGGTTATGACGGTGAAACAATCACTTTTCCCAGGAGACCGTACGCGTCTTTTGGCACCGATCAAAAGGTTTCCTTATCGGCTGCCCTAAAAACAGTCACCCTCCAGGAGATGCCATCGCCCTGCCAGCAGCTGTCACGCGTTAGCGGGTGAAGGTGGGGGTGTGTGGGTACTGGGTAACCTAAGGAACACGGGCAACAGGTGGCGGAGGTGCAATCATCACAGTGGGCCCTTAGGGGTATCCGCTGGCAGAGCCACACACACACACACACACACATGCATGGTACCGTACTGAAAACACTCTTGTGTCAGATTATCCTTGAATGCACACAAGGGCCCTGGTTGAACAGATAGACACACAGTAGAGGCAGTGTTTGTTCACCCGTCCCTACTAAAGCACGCACACGTAGGCACGACAGCACGCTCAGTTGGTTAGGGCGTCACCATCGTTAACACAGGGCTTGCACGGTCGAATTAAGTCAACGCTTCACATGATCTCTTCCCTGAAGTCAGGTCCTCACGTGGTCCCAAACGTCTATTGTATTCCTGTATATGTGAGATTTTCTAGTTTTCGATTTTCAATAAAATAAATGTGTATTCACTGTCATTTGAAGCGGGTTTAACATTAGTGTGTAGAGAAAGTGATGGCGTCTGAATACTTTCTGAACGTGTTCTACGTGGAAACGGAGGAGAGACAGTTGAACAGTCAGGCTGCTGACTGCCCAAAATAATCTTTCCCCTTCCCCTCCGTTTGCTAAATAAGGCAGTGCGTGTGTGTGTGTGTTTTGTTTCCCTTTCTCTGTGTAATTATACGCTTTTAAAAGTCAGATCTCTCTGCTTGAATTTCAATCGAGAGGCTTCAAAGTGAACGTCTCCGTGGCTGAAGGGTTTTTTAACAAGGTTGTTCTCTGCTGGAGACACTAGACCAGAGCGCGATGACTCAGACAGACACATTGGTATCGGAACAGGAAAGATATCTGTTACCCTGGCATCAGAAACCCTAACCGTGACTCTAAATATACTGGACATCATTTTATTAGTGACATTTATTACATTATTTGCACAATTTGAAGTACGTTCTCTAAACGGAGGGTGTCGCCCTCATAATTACGGTCATTACATCCTGACACCGCGCTATATGAGGCAGCCAGGGGCATAGAGGCAGGCAGACATGGACCGCTGTACAGACGGCCACTCTGTAATGATACGTAAGGATGATGCACGATGCTGTTGTCCGGAGCAACGTGAATGGCAACAGTTACCGGGCACATCAAAAAGGTGCCCTAATTTCTGGAGCACTCCTTCTGCCAAGCTCCATATGGATGAACTAGTGAACACTGCTAGTGAACAGATGGACTAGAGATACAGAGGATTATGGGGCTCAAGGCTCTCTGTCTCCATCTACCCCACACAGCTCCATCTACCCCACTCCATCTACCCCACACAGCTCCATCTACCCCACACAGCTCCATCTACCCCACACAGCTCCATCCACCCCACTCCATCTACCCCACACAGCTCCATATACCCCACACAGCTCCATCTACCCCACACAGTTCCATCTACCCCACACAGCTCCATCTACCCCACACAGCTCCATCCACCCCACTCCATCTACCCCACACAGCTCCATCTACCCCACACAGCTCCATCCACCCCACTCCATCTACCCCACACAGCTCCATCCACCCCACTCCATCTACCCCACTCCATCTACCCCACACAGCTCCATCTACCCCACACAGCTCCATCCACCCCACTCCATCTTCCCCACACAGCTCCATCTACCCCACACAGCTCCATCCACCCCACTCCATCTACCCCACACAGCTCCATCTACCCCACACAGCTCCATCTACCCCACACAGCTCCATCTACCCCACACAGCTCCATCTACCCCACACAGCTCCATCTACCCCACACAGCTCCATCCACCCCACTCCATCTACCCCACACAGCTCCATCTACCCCACACAGCTCCATCCACCCCACTCCATCTACACCACACAGCTCCTTGCATTTCCAGGTGCAATTGGACGACCTAACCCCCCCTCCCCCGGAATCAAAACTGCTAACTGGCGCTTAACTGCTGCAGTGCCCATAATTTTCTTACAACGTAATTTCCCCTCGTGGTGCTGGGTAACTGTCATTACAGTGCTCACAATCTCGCTGTCAGAAAGTAGTGGGTGGGAGAAGCCTGTCCTCAGACATCTCAACACCTGCCTCTACCGTCATTCTCTAGTAACAAACATCTCAACACCTGCCTCTACCGTCATTCTCTAGTAACAAACATCTCAACACCTGCCTCTACCGTCATTTTCTAGTAACAGACATCTCAACCCCTGCCTCTACTGTCATTCTCTAGTAACAAACATCTCAAACCCTGCCTTTATGTCTGTGTTTTATAACAGTATCATTACTACATGTTGTGGAGTGATTCAGATTCATACAGTACATGTCTCTCTTATGACTCCCATCTCTCCTGTTGTATCTGCTGTAGATGGTGATTCTGATGGACCCCCTGGAGGACCCAGACGATATCCTGCGCGCCAACCGCTCCCGTGAAAAGACTTACATGTTCGACGTGGCGTTTGACTACTCAGCCAATCAGGAGGAGGTGTATAGAGCTACGACCAAGGGCCTGATTGGAGGCCTCATATCCGGCTACAATGCCACTGTTTTTGCCTACGGACCCACAGGTCTGCATAGTCGCCGTATTCTCTAATCTAATTGTGCGTGTGCGTGTGCGTGTGCGTGTGTGTGCGTGTGCGTGTGTGTGTGTGTTGTCCTCAGGGCTGGTGCAGGCCTCTGTCTACCGCCCACAAGGCCCCTGGGAGCACAATTCCCAGAAAATGATTTGCCTGGGGGTTCAGAGACCTGTGTGTCGCTGTATTCGAGTCCGTTCTTATTTTGCTCGTTACAGTTGAATAATGAAACTCACGAACGAGATAACACGTGTCCCTGTTCACCCAATAACATATGGGGTTCGTAGGTTCCACTTTGCTTTTTCGGGAAGCTGCTGGTTAGCTAGTGCTCTAGGGTGTTTTCATCTGTTACCATGGCTACCGGGGGGACTGCATGTCATCTTTCATCCTGTTTTTATTAAGATTACAGGAAATGATGTCATTGGAAGCACCTGACTTCTGAGAAGCGGGCCTCGGGTAGTCCCCGATGACAAAAACAATCGGATAGATAAATCTAAATCTCGTACTGCAGACTCAAATCTCTTAATCTCTGCTCATCTGTGTGTCACAGACTTGTTGTCCAGGGCAGAATTAAGACAGCATGACCTGACCTCCGTGGCCAAAACCGGCATTCGGAAAATAGATCTTTATCGGAGGTTAAGCTTAAAGCTACCGTCGAGACAATTATTTGTGAACTTTATACTTTGCGTTTCTTCCCGTCACGGTCTGCGTTCCATTGAAAGATAATGGACACCGTTTAATGTTTATGTGATGTTGATATTGACCGTATTGCTCTATTTAGATAAAGATGTGATGGTACATATTTGTTTGTTTGTGTGTGTGTGTGTGCTTGTGTGTGTGTGTGTGCTTGTGTGTGTGTGTGTGTGTGTGTGTGTGTGTGTGTGTGTGTGTGTGTGTTGTGTGTGTGTGTGTGTGTGTGTGTGTGTGTGTGTGTGTGTGTGTGTGTGTGTGTGTGTGTGTGTGTGTGTGTGTGTGTGTGTGTGTGTGTGTGTGTGTGTGTGTGTGTGTAGGTTGTGGGAAGACATACACGATGTTGGGAACCGACAGAGAGCCAGGGATCTACGTAAGGACTCTAAACGATCTGTTCAAAGCCATCGAGGAGACGAGTGATGACATGCGGTACAGCATCTCCATGTCCTACCTGGAGGTGAGAATACACTTCATCCTGTCTATTGTCCCCATTGGCACCCGAATCTTCTTCTGTGGTGGACGGGCCGACCACAGGTCAGTACTCCAGTTGCCATATCGGAATTTCTGCATCTTATTGTTGCAGATATTTAGCTGCACGACCTTAAATCCAATCATCAAGTGTACTGAAAGTTGAAAAAGGCTTTGTTTGTCGATTCCATTTGACCAGTTGACCTGTTTACTTGTTTACCTGTTGAGCTGATGACCTGTTTACCTGTTGATCTGTTTACCTGTCGTCAAAGCTGCAGCATGTTTTAGAATCCATTCCCTATAATGAACGGGCACATTGGCAAGTGTTTGTCGTTGTAAAGCCGTACTGTTAAAATCAGACCATTGTTTTTATGGAGACTGTGACTCATGCTGGGATGCACCCTGAGCTATTCATCATGTCTTCATCTTTGCAGAAAAACTAAGTGACTTGATTAAAATGTAAATCTTGCTCGGTCGTAGACGTGCAGCAGAAAACCAATTGCACAATGAAATTACTGACAGTCATTGTCCTTCTGCAGTGATTACAGAATGCATACGAGTATAATGGCACAATGCCATTGGTCGGATTAATGAATGCATACGAGTATAATGTCACAATGCCATTGGTCAGATTAAAGAATGCATACGAGTATAATGGCACAATGCCATTGGTCGGATTAATGAATGCATACGAGTATAATGTCACAATGCCATTGGTCGGATTAAAGAATGCATACGAGTATAATGGCACAATGCCATTGGTCGGATTAATGAATGCATACGAGTATAATGGCACAATGCCATTGGTCGGATTAAAGAATGCATACGAGTATAATGGCACAATGCCATTGGTCGGATTACAGAATGCATACGAGTATAATGGCACAATGCCATTGGTCGGATTAAAGAATGCATACGAGTATAATGGCACAATGCCATTGGTCGGATTAAAGAATGCATACGAGTATAATGGCAAAATGCCATTGGTCGGATGTTTGACACTTACCATTTTGCACTTGGAGCTCTTCAGCGTTTAATGACGAGGTGCAGCAGAGTCGAGGCGGTGAATACTGTAGTGTAGGTATTAAGGCTAGCTGATAGCATACACTTCAGAATGTAGCCCCGCTCCACTGTTGTGGTGGTTTCGTTGATCTCCAGGGAGCATTTCGCCGTCTGCCCCTGGCCTCTCTCAGCCCACTTACAATAGGCACATAGACGGAAAGGGTCAGGGCTGTTTTATGGCCCGGCTAAACCCATAGTGACATCTGCACCCATTAAACCAGCCTCAAGTTTTACACACAGTAAAGACAGCATGCAGGGACATACTCAACGGCCTCTCCGTTAGCAACGTCTCGCTGGTATCAAGTTGAACCACCTTTTGCCTTCAGAACTGCCCTAATTCTTCGGGATATTTGCACTAACGACCAGTTAAGGTGTACCTAATGATTTGGTCGGTGGGTTTATGAGCACATGCTCACTCTCTGACTCTGATCACTCGCGCAGCTGCTCAAAACTCAGACTCTCTACATTTGACGACCTAAAAAGAACGACGGGCGAACGAAATAGTAGACGAGCACAGTTCCGTCTCTCAGGCGGTGTTTTCCGCTCTAGAGAGGTAAGACTGGTTCCGGGGCTTTCAGAGCAAGAGCGGCTCGGTCCGAATGTGACATCAGACACTGCATCTTGGATCCGACAGATTATTGAATGATTTTGACCATGCCCTTTGTGTGTGTGTGTGTGTGTGTGTGTGTTCCCAGATCTACAACGAGATGATCCGGGACCTCCTCAACCCGTCCTCTGGGTTCTTGGACCTTCGAGAAGACTCTAAAGGCGAGATCCAGGTGGCAGGCATTACAGAGGTCTCCACAATCAACGCTCGAGAGGTCAGAGGTCATACAAAAACACACACACAACAATATCAAAACTCTTACACACAACAACAACAAACAAAAACACCCACATCACGCTATTCTAAACCCTATGTACATTAAAGAGACTCCGGAACACTTGATTAACATGACATTAGAGTTTTGTAGAGCTGCATGAAGCTTTACTATCATACAACAACACACACACAACAACAACCAACAAATCACTATACATAAAACACACACTACACGCTATTCTAAACCGTATGTAGATTAAATCGAGTTTTATAGAGCTGCATGAAGCTTTACTGACCAATTTGGCAGATCATGGAGCTGCTGATGAAGGGCAACAAGCAGCGAACCCAGGAACCTACGGCAGCCAACCAGACATCGTCCCGCTCCCACGCGGTGCTACAGGTGGCAGTCCGGCAGACCAGCCGCTGTCGGGACCTTCTGCAGGAGGTCCGCTTCGCACGCCTCTTCATGATCGACCTCGCCGGCTCAGAACGAGCCTCTCAGGTGGGGAAAATGTTCCGTGCGTAGGGGGGGCGCGTGCGTGCGTGTGCGTGTGTGTGTGTGTGTGTGTGTGTGCGCGCGCGCAACTGCAAACGGATGTGTTTCTGTGTCTCTCTGTTATTGTGACCTAATACTTGTGTTTGTGACGTAACTGCTCACACTCGAGGTTTCGGGGAAGGTTTGGTAAAGACTGTGTCACCGTCGACTGGGTTACACACAGTTACACTCAGTCACACACTGTTACACACTGTTACACACTGTCACACTCAGTTACACACTGTTACACACAGAGCTGGGGATTATAGGACATTTTAAATCGGGGAAATTTGCAGCATGCGACTTGGTTTTATTGAACACATTGATAAGGGTCATTTACAATGTAAAGCACCAGCACATCCTAGATGTAGAGACAATGGTTGGAGGGTAAGAAGGGTTAATGTCTCTGTAGCTGGCAGCTCATATGTACTTCTCACTGATTGTCTATGTCCCCTTATGTTTGGGTTGGTAACGATTGCCAAATGGCCGACAGATGATTGATGTGGTAGTGTGACGTTCCTGTGGCTTTTATAGCGGAGTTTTATGGTGCTGGTTACTTTTGTTGAACAGATACCAATTAGAGCCACATCAATACTTCCAACCCGGGGAACACAATGAACGTGTCCCAAATGAAACCCATGTAGTACACTATTGACCAGGTCTAATGAGCTCTGGTCATAAGTCATGCACTATATAGGAAGTGAAATGGTTGCCTTTTCGTGAGGCATAGATTGTTCTGTGAACTAGGATATTTTTGATAAAATATATTTTTTTGAAGTGTTAGGTATAGTATACAAAAATGAACATTAAAAAACATAGAATTTGTCTTGCAATGGAGACGTTAAGGAAGGCTCCATTTTATTGCTGCAGTTTTCCAGCAGACATTCTTCGTGTAGACTCTAATATGTTTTAAAATGCATTACAGTGAACTTGTATTGTTTCCAGATAGCGGCGTCAATAGTAACTCCCTAGCGGTTATAAAACACTGCAAGACATTTTACTGGGATCTTTTCCAACGTGACAGCAGGTTGACGGAGAGTTAGATAGGAGGAGGGCACCACCTGCTGGTTTACATGCGAACTTCACCACAAGAAGTCCAATTTTCGAATACTATAAATATGATATAGGTATAATGTAAATATATTATAAGTATAATATTAGAATAATATAAGTATAATAAAAGAATACTATAAGTATAATGTAAGTATAATACAAGTATAATACAAATATGATATTAGAATAATATAAGTATATATATAAATCAGCTTAAAAAACACATATCATATTGACATTTGTCTTTATCCCCCAGTCGCTGGTCAGCAAAATGTAAGCTCTGGAGCTTGATGCCAATTAGTTAAACGTGTTCCCTCTCTTTCTCCCAGACTCAGAACCGGGGTCAGAGGTTAAAAGAAGGGGCCCATATCAACCGGTCACTCCTGGCTCTGGGTAACTGTATCAACGCCCTGAGTGAGAGACATGGGAACAAATACATCAACTACAGGGACAGCAAACTGACCAGGCTGCTGAAGGTACCACACAAACACCTGACAAACTTTGTTACCTGACAGTTTCGGTTTTCAATTTGCTCAACCCTCTTAGTTGTCCCTTTCTGGCTGTATTTGACCTGGACTATTCTATTTTATAAGACTCTTTGCATTAAATGTAACATTTAATAATTATTAAACTATCATAAGTTCACCAAGCACAGCCAGAAGAGGACTGGTCACTCCTCAGAGCCTGGTTTCTCTATAGGTTTCTTCCTAAATTTTACCAATCAGGTCAGAGTTTTTCTTAGCCGCCGTGAGTCAACTTTTATCCAGTTGTTGATGTGTGCTCTGACAGATTCGGGCTGGGTGTTTGTAAAATCACTTTGTTGTAAAAAGGGCTTCATAAAATCGATGTGATTGATTGATTGAACTTTAACATTTAATCATTCACACTCGAAATCATTGGTTTCTGCTCTGATGTGTTCCATCTTCAGGACTCGTTGGGCGGCAACAGTCGCACGGTGATGATTGCCCACATCAGCCCGGCTTCCCTGGCTTTTGAGGAGTCTCGCAACACGCTGAGCTACGCCGACCGCGCCAAAAACATACGCACTCGGGTGAGAGGCGCGTGTATCACCTCATGTTCTCCTGAGATACGCCTTCTCAGATCGTTACACCTTTGAAATGAACCACAAGGGATTTACATAGCCCCTTTTCGAAGGAACACGGTCGTGTTAAGTGCCTTCTGAGGCAAACTTTGGAATTAATTTCATTTTCACCTTCTGTAAAAGACCAAACCTATTAGATCATCCGTGTTGGACATCATGAGTCAGCATTAGTCTGTACTGTTGGACGGGTTCCCTCTTCAGATGTCCAGTTCTAACCCATTTGTCTCTCTCCAGGTGAAGAGGAACATACTGAACGTGTCCTACCACATCGCGCAGTACACCAACATCATCAGCGACCTGCGTAGCGAGATCCAGCGCCTGAAGAACAAGATCTCGGATCAGGCGGGACGCCAGCTCAACTCGGACCGAGCCGACATCCGCCATGTCCAAGGTAACGGCCTGACCTTTAACCTCTCTGTCACACGGTTTGTCTCCCGGTTTGTCACTAAACTCCTCTCCCGCGACCGTTGTAGCGGAGGTGCAGTCTCACAGCACCGAGGCGAGTCGGACAGAGATGGACCTGCTGAGAGAACAGCTCCTTGAGGCCTTCAGAAGCCAGATGGAGATAAGGAAGAACCTGATGGAGCTGGACAACAGCAACATGGAGATTCAGATGGACACCTCCAAACACCTTCTCACCATTGCAGAGTATGTCAGGGGGAGCTCAAAATGCACGTTGACCCCAATAAAGCACTTTGCCCATCTTAAGACCGGCACCCGAAAATCTTTTTGTAATTGATCTCAGTTAGTTTTTATTTCATTGCGCGCAACTGATCATCTTGTCTGACTTTGGTCAAGTTCTTCCTGGCTACCAGAAAGAGTAGGCGGTGTCAATTAAAAAAGCTGATTGCCCATTTGGCGAAACAGTTTATATCTATTAGTGTTTAAAATCTTTGGCTGTGATTTTGTCTCGTTTTATTCCCTGTCCAAGTACATTCTAATAATATTTCCTATAATCTATATATCTATAAAAGTGACTCGTGATATTTCTGAGGTGTTACACACTGTCTTGCTGTTCGTCCCCTCCTTTAGTTGGGAGCAAGAGAGGAGTCGTCGACGCAGGAAGTGGCGAGCGGAGAGGAAGGAGAGCTTCAGTAAGGAGGAGAGCGAGAAGGATTCGGACTGCCCGGAGTCTCCTGCGGACAGCACTGAGACCCAGGAAGTAGCGACGGCCAGGGAGAACCTGGTCACTCTCATGGCTGAACAGAAGAAAATACGCAAACAGAAGGTTAGTTACTCTGTTCCTTTGCTCTGCTCTCTCGAGGAAGCTGCAGAATCATAGACAGGTTTTGCAACTTCATTAAGCCTAAGTGAAGCCTAAGCTGCTCTTTGTCCTCCATTCCCATAGGGGTCGCTAGAGCGCCGCTTCATGGAGCTACGAGAAAGAGCCAGGCGCCTGGAAGAGTTGCTCCCACGCAGGGTGAGCTCGGAGGAGCAGAGGGAGGTGCTGGGCCTCCTCTGCAAGGTGCACGAGCTGGAGATTGAGAACGCCGAGATGCAGTCCGGCGCTCTGCTCAAGGACAACGTGATCCGGCAGAAGAACTACGTGGTGCAGCGGTTCGAGCAGCACCGGCACCTCTGTGACGAGATCATCCAGCAGCAGCGGCAGTTTATTGACGGTGCGTCGCCGGCGCAGTTGACCAACACTACTCAATTTATGTCCGACAATCGCAGGTGCTGTGTGCCGTATCGCCATGGGCAACTGGGACTCTAATCCGTATGATGTCATTACAGACCACAGTCTCCTGGTGCCCCCTCACCTCCAGGAGCTGTATGATATTTACATGAGGGAGCTGGACGAGAGGAATCTGGACCGAGCCATGGCCCTGGACAAGTTCACCGGACGCACGCTGAAGGTACACAGCAGATAGAATGGTAGAGATGCACACTGCAGGTACACAGCAGATTGAATGGTTGGGACGCAGACTGCAGGTACACAGCAGATAGAATGGTTGGAACGCGCACTGCAGGTACACAGCAGATAGAATGGTAGAGATGCACACTGCAGGTACACAGCAGATAGAATGGTAGAGATGCACACTGCAGGTACACAGCAGATTGAATGGTTGGGACGCGCACTGCAAGTACACAGCAGATTGAATGGTTGGGACGCACACTGCAGGTACACAGCAGATTGAATGGTTGGGACGCACACTGCAGGTACACAGCAGATTGAATGGTTGTGACGCGCACTGCAGGTACACAGCAGATTGAATGGTTGTGATGCACACTGCAGGTACACAGCAGATAGAATGGTAGAGATGCACACTGCAGGTACACAGCAGATTGAATGGTTGGGACGCGCACTGCAGGTACACAGCAGATTGAATGGTTGTGACGCACACTGCAGGTACACAGCAGATAGAATGGTAGAGATGCACACTGCAGGTACACAGCAGATTGAATGGTTGGGACGCGCACTGCAGGTACACAGCAGATTGAATGGTTGGGACGCACACTGCAGGTACACAGCAGATTGAATGGTTGGGACGCGCACTGCAGGTACACAGCAGATTGAATGGTTGGGACGCACACTGCAGGTACACAGCAGATTGAATGGTTGTGACGCACACTGCAGGTACACAGCAGATTGAATGGTTGTGATGCACACTGCAGGTACACACTTTAGAATCAGTTGCTATGTGTGAAGTCTTCATCCCACCTCTGTCATATGTCGTCCCCCAGGAGGGCTCTCTGCCCAAGATCACCCTGCCCAGCCGCTGTCGGGAACCCCTGCAGGACGTGGACTCGGACCAGGACAGCGTCCGCACCATGGGCTCGGAGACGAGGCACGGCCGCTCCAAGGCCCGCAGACACACCCTGCCGCCCATCCTACCTGAGGGGTACGAAGAGTGGCGAACCCACGCGATAGGACGGAGGAGGCAGTATCCCCGTCTTTATAACGCTTCCTCTCCTTCTTGTCCTCGTCCTCCCAGGGACAACAACCAGGTGTTTAAGAGCAGTCCCCACGCCAGACATATGAAGCACTCCGCTGTGATGACCCCACCTCCAATCCACGTCAACGGCCAGGGGAACCGAGAGGTCAGACACGGTGGATTGGACAGAGGGATGGGGGCTGTTCATCATGGTGGACACGGGGCGTTCGGGATCTGTTACGTTTGAACGGCTCGGACCTCGTTACGATTGTTTGATCGGTTGGGGTTTGGGTTGATCAAAATCATCCCGGTGAATCAGTCAACAATGTTGATGCGATCTTCTGCTAGTCTAGATTTACAGGGAACACATGCGTTGTGTTAATGGGGCGTCATCTAGATTTACAGGGAACACATATGGAGTGTTGTGTTAATGGGGCGCCATCTAGATTTACAGGGAACACATATGGAGCGTTGTGTTAATGGGACGCCATTGGAAGCTACAGTACCTTTGAGCAGCTTAAATAGAATATGTTACGCGTTAGGTCTTGTTATCGTGCTCTCTGGCTCCGGATATACAACACAATGGCTTAACTGTGATGTTTATTACTAACTTCATCTCACGTTTTTATAGTGTATGCTGAGGTACTAATGACACTTGTCCCCTCCCCTCTATTCGCTCCAGCTTCAGCCATTGGCCACTGAGAGTATTCTGAGCTACAGCCATCTCATCCACAGTGTCAGCAGTCAACTGGACTCCTCCCCTGAGAGCAGCGAGACAGGACAAGATGTTCCCCTCTCACGCAAAGGTATGAGACCTCCGGAGACAGGAAAAGACACGGAACAGATCATCTGGGTAGATGTTTGCATGGACCACATTATAAAAGTGAGGTTGTATTGGAGGGGTCAGTAGAAGGCACATTAAGGACTCCAATTACCAGGGATTCAATAGGGAACCATGCTATGTGTACAGCTTGTTAAACCCTGGTGTACTGGCTACATGTACATATTCCAATCATTACAGCCTAGACAACTCCAGCTTTCAATTGGCTACGTCATCTATTCTCTTTCCCCAATATTAAAGCATAATTATCAGCTAATTGACTCAAATGTAAATGTCATTAAGTAATGTAGTTGGTACTGTGTGTGATGAAGTAATGTAGTTGGTACTGTGTGTGATGAAGTAATGTAGTTGGTACTGTGTGTGATGAAGTAATGTGATTTGTGCTGTATTTCATCTATGGTAGATGATATTGTCTTGGGTTCAGATGTTGGTGTGCTTCTGTTAACACTGGAGTTTCTGTCCAGCTCCTTTTGATCTCCTTCTACTGGATTCAACAGAGAGGCAGCAGATCCTTAAAGGGGTCCACAACATTGCAGTGAAGGCAGCCCGCCGCCGCTCTAAAGCACTGGAAGTGGACGCCCTTCGTCTCCCTCCCCCTCCTCCATCACCTCTGGACCCCAAGAAACACAAGAGCAGCCTGTCTCTGAGCGAGGCGCCCCCTATGGGCCTGGCTCTGCTCCGCTGCCGTCAGCCTAGCCCCGAGCTCCGACACGCCACCTCCGACGAGAACCTGTCCAGCAGCACGGGGGAGGGGCCCGGACCCCAGGGCACCTGGACACGCCCGCGCAACCGCCAGCCAGCGCTGAAGAATCCGAACGCAGCGCCCCGCGAGCAGAACTTCGAGGCTCGCCGGAGGAAGAGGCGCTCGCGCTCATTCGAGGTCACAGGTCAAGCAGTGAGTAATGTGTTCTTCATCAGGCTTCCTCCTCGGTAACATAACTCCATACTGTCGTTTAATACAATGCAACAAATTCGTTTTTATTTTATTTGACAGGACAACATACATTTGCACAATAAATACACAGAACACAGAATACAGGATGAGATATATGTAGATAAGTGGAGCAGCATTGATATGGCAATAACAACTATATAAAATACAAAGGAGTGTCTATATAAAGAATGTAAAAATATTAAAGTGTATCTAGCAGGTAGGTTATTAGTATGCACAGAATATATGAAGAAAGAGCATCTGAGCATGCCTGAGCAAATAGAATAATTCAAGAATGTAAACAGGTATGACAGCAGTGCAGGTGAGAAAGATCCACCGTGCAAAAATGGCATGCCATAGGTGAGAAGAAGTTAACGACAGTTAGAAGATTTATTTAATGGATTGACTGATTGTAAATCAAATGTACATATATTAGGGCTCTCCAGCGGGACAAACCTTTTAATATGCATAGTCCACACAAAATCTAACCCGTTCACGCCACTCTCCTCCTCTTTATTCAATCAGCTGTCTCAGTCAAAGACGACGGCCGCACCTCGTCTACGTCCGCTGGACAGCACCTCAGACCCCCACCTCCACATCAACGGCCTCCCCCAGGCGCCGCTGCTACGTCCACAGCACAGAGGGGTCCCTCCTCTCACCAAAGCCCGGCTGCCCCAGAACAACCACCAGACAGGTGAACCGGACGCAATGAATGATGTCAAATCAACGCATTGTTCCTATAGGGCTTGCTGAGATTTTGACATGTGCTTATTGTCTTCCGGCTGTTTTCCAGGAACTATCTCAGAGTCGCCCACAGCCAACGCTCCCTTGGGACAGTTGAAACGCACGTCCCAGTTGCGTCAGCCCCTGCTCTACGTCACCTCGAACGGTACCGGGTTACAGCGTACACGCAGGCAATGAGGACCTTTGGTCCGTACTACTCCGGGTTTGGGTAAATTACGGCATGGAAATAGAATGTTCTGAGCGTGTTTTTAACGGGGCAACAGGGATGTTTATGTTGGGGGCGTTTCTTAACGTAACCCATGGTTACCCTTAGACAGAATCCCCAAACATCAGCACTAACCTGATCAGCTGACCCAGTTAACATGGATTGGACTAATCTGGACTAGGATCTACATACCAGTCAAACGAATGGACACACCTTCCAATTCAACCGAGTGGTTGCGACTGAGTGTTCACACTTGCACATTTTAAAGTGGGCCAGTGTGTTTTTCTCCTCGTCTTAGGCTGTAGCCCCAGAGACACCCAGGTGGCACAATATCCAGTGTGAAACCGGGCTACAAACAACATGTACGAGGATTACCCTCCGGTCATATCAGATTGTGGTGTGGTCTTTTGTTGTGTTTGTCCTTCAGCCCGGGGCTTAAGAATATACAAGTGAATCCTTAGCCTTGCTGATGTGTGAACGCAGATTGAGCTTGCTCATGGGCAGTCTAAAGTCGGGACTTAGTTAACCAATGGCTGAGAACACTGCAGTGTAAAAGGGCCTCCTGAGTATTCTGTACATCCATTCAGTGCTATCCCGTGGAAAGTTGTACAAAGCATGGTTACAATGGTATTTCTTACTGTAAAACCAAAGATGACTCTTCTGTCTGGGACTGTCTGGAATGCGTCCAACTTCTATAAGACCTGAAAGTGTTGTACTTTTGACCTGGATCTGAAGCAGTCAGTGCTAAGTGCAAACTCAATGTCATAGCAGTCTACATCCCACTGCTTTGATACAATGCCTATAATCTTGGTGACGTGTTGCTAAATCCTCAATGCTACATCATGCTAATGAGGTGAGAGAGGACTTGTATATTTGGTCTGTTTATGGTTCAATTCAACTGACAAGACAAAGGGGTGATTGGAAATACTAGCTGGGACTTGTACGGGATGGAGAAACCTGCTAGCCTGGTCACAGATCTTGCCAATGTAATTTATTTTGTTGTGAAGCCAAAATGTTTGGCTTGACAATGATTGACAGAGAGTTGGCATGACGACACGGACTGTCACCCAAAAGACTGTCACCAGCAATATCTGGGTGAACAACAATAACATTATTATCATTAATTAGTGTATATATCTGCATTAACCATATCAGGTTTAATGGGTGAATATATGAAGTCGATCTGAGTCATCAAGAGCACAGAGATATTGCACATTCAGATTATGTATATAGTCCAAACTAGTCTCAAATGACACTGTATGGTGTTTTTCTGTCGTTGAATCAGTCTGGGTTTATGCCTTTTACTTCCCTGACATAATGTCGGTGGTTATTGCATCATTGGCCCTGCGAGAGCTATAACACAAAACGAATCCCTACTGGCTGATGATAAAATTGTCTTTCACATGTTATGGTTGCCTGTTCTTGTTGTTATCAAAATGACAGTCTGTCATCGTTTTCATAAAATAATATTTTGTATGCTTTGTTTTGTATTTTTTGTATTTGTATCTAAATAAATTTGTGTAAAACCGAACAATGTTCAATTTGATTCACTTTGCAGTGTTCCAGAGAAGTTAGGTACAGATATAAGTAAATAAACAAGAGAATAAGGCTACTCCCTTATTTAATATATAAAGGCCCATCCCTTAGTGTAGTGTAGGGTGTACAGAAAACAATACTAATAACAGTTTGAGAGGGTGCGCTCTTCGCCAATAATGTTTGATATTTAATATAAGAAATATGTCCTGGTTGATTGAGTCAATGACGAATAGCAATGAGAAGCAGAGCCGGTTGAAGACATGTGATACTGCAATAATAATGGAATAAATGCTTTTATTAAAATACTAGCTCCATCTTCTGTTGCCTCATAACAGTTGTTTGGAAACTGTAGCATTTGGTATTAAATTTTTCTTAATTTTTAATTATGTCTGCTATCTGGTTCAGTATTTCTCTTAACCATGAAAGTATTTTCCCCAAGAAACTGAGTATAAAATAGCAACACCGAATCTGCACTATTACCGTACGACCAGTAGATGGCGCTAATATACCACATGCACAACGGCTTTGGATAAACATGAACTTGTGTTTAATTCTTCTCTTGTCTTGACATTTTTGCTTATGTGGGCGATGTCCCAACCCCATGCAGCTATAAAATAGCTTAGTTTATTCGTATAAGCTTGCAATAAGTTGCCAATGTGTGATCAAAACAATAACTGTCGTTGTCCATCTATGTCAACATACAATTGTTCATCAAAAGCAGTTAATGCAGACATTTGTTGATAGAGTGACTTTTACATACTGGAGTGACCGCAGTTCAGCCCTTTGTCACAGTGATCATTAATCATAAGGTGGAACATTTTAAGCCTTTTTGTTTTAATAATTATAATAATTACAGCTTACAGCTGTAAATATCAGAATAGAACACTTATTATGCAGAAATGTGGTCTGTCATTTTCTATTCTCAACTAACTCTATTTTTTCGAATATTTTTTCCCACGGTAGGTAGCTCTATTGTCTAAAAAAAATGACAGAAGAACTTTGGAGAGTATATGAAAATGAATATATGATTCTGCGTTTCCGTTCAGCCCATGACACTCTGGTCACCTTTTTCTGGTCGGTCGGCCTACTTTGGCTACATATTTGGCAACAGAAAGATTACGATCTGAATACGATTGAGCAAATTGAATATTAATTACAATGAATCAAAATGCATAAAAACGTTGTGATAACAAAGAAATGTTTACATTTTCCCTTCAAACTAACAGTTTTGAACATATATGTGGCGTTTTTGTATCTGCGCCTGCCACATTTATTTTGTTTCGCAGATTGGCAAACACGTGCAACGTGGATTACGCAATCCAAACAACAACAGCACTGCCATGTGAGCAGCAATCCATCGTTTTCATTGGCTCGTCGGCAACCAATCACAAAAATCAGCAGCGTTTTTTTCAGATTGGTCGTGCACGCTGGGCCTGGATGGAGAGGACGTTGACCCCTCGGTTTATATCCCAAAAATATATATATTTTAAAAAAGCATGGAGGATTTACACAGACGTTTAGCTAAAATGTAATTTTTGTTTACATCAGTGTCTATTACTAGAAATAATCATTGTAGATCTGTCATGAATTTAGTTCATTCCTGAAAAATTGCAAAAACAAATATTGACAGTGAATATTAATTATTATCAATAATTTGAAATGCATACTATTGACATGGGTAGAAATAAATGGACACATTGTAAGAGTTAATCATGTTTTCCAGGGCTGGTGAGTGGTGACAGACAGGTGCATGTTAAACACATACCTTTGAAAATTCTGAGATAAGGTCATGCCAAGCATTTTGATCAGTTATATTTCAGGATATGAGGCAGTTTAGAGATCTAAGGCAATTTAGCTGTCTGATAAATCAACACTTTATTATTAAGTGTGACTGTTTTTAATGTGGGATACTTCTTATTTCGGTATTCTGTGTTTTTACTGATTTAAATAAGAGCTCAGCTATGAAAGAGACTTGGCTCTTGTTGATTTCCTTGTATAAAAATCCCTAATATAACTTGTCTATCTCTGTATGTGTGTGGTTGTCCGAGCTGCAAGGGTTCCAAAAAGGTATTCAAAGTACTGTCAGATCCATTTACATTTGGTCACATTATTTTTCAATAACTGCATGCACAGAAGTATATTAAGAACTTATACTTATTTTGTATTGTGGACTTCTTATTTTGCCTCAAATTCACACCACAGTACATCCCTGATTTCAATTACATGCCAGTAGGAAGCTTTGGGAAAGTTGCTCGCTCCCCATATTAAATTACATACTGAAAACAATGTAAGTCTTGTATATACACATGTATTGTGTGTGTGTTGTTTTTTTTATCAGTATAGAATTTCAAAGATACACAAAAATATATTTTCAAAACCAAACCTTCCTTTTTTATCTGCACCTGGTTGCTAGGGGAAATGACGTCAGAGTCAAATGACAGCCAGTCCACACAGTGCTGGAGAATTCTAATGGGGAAGAAGTATTTTTTGCCGAAGTGGCGTCCGTCAAAATCCGTCTCCATCCGCTCTTATATCGTTCATGATGATATCGAAAACGGGACGAACATAATCTACACATTCCAAGCATTCATATGATACCAATATCGCTGTGTTGTGAAAAAGATGTCGATAGAAACGGGATGGTGAACGTCGGATTGTTATAGAAGGAGCTGAATCGTTTCTGGGGAGGGGGGCGTCTGAATAAAGGTGTTTGTACACCAACAGAGTAAGGTGATAGTTGGGGTGGCTCGGCAGGACAAGAACAGCGAAAACACCAGGGTTTACTTTTAAAAACATACAATAAAAAAATAATCATAAGAATAATTCTCAACCACGATGGAATTGAGAGTGGGAAACCGATATAGACTGGGCAGGAAAATTGGAAGTGGATCTTTTGGAGACATCTATTTGGGTGAGTAAAATATCAACATATGCAAAACCGCTACTGTCTTTATGTAATATACTATGCTATTAGTGTTAATTGGCACATTTTATTAACATCTCGTTCACATCCCATATGTGCTCACCTACATATAATAATGTTAACTAGTGTACAGCTAGCTTGCTAACGCTCGGTTATACGTCGATTAGTTAATATATTAACAACCAGTATCTAACTTAACTAATGTGACGTTAGTGATCGCCTGTATTGTAACTAGCATACTAGCTAACTTAATAACAAATATGTTATTTGGTGGGAATGCCATTATAAAATACATTGCTAGGCAGTTCGTGTGAAATTGGCTTTAGTTTTGCCTTTGCACCTCCTGTCCCTCGACTGGTCAAATAAATATTCATCTACACGAGCAGAAACGTTTCAATTTCACAATTATCTATGTTACATATGATACGACAAAATAACGAAAAACTAGCAGGTACTGTAACCAGTACCTGCGTAATTGTCTTGTCTTTATTAATTCATTAATGACAGCCTTAGTCAATGTCATCTGGGAAGTATATCCAACACACGGTAATCAACGCTAAATTAAGTTGGCCAGTATTCCTCCCATTTGTCAATATGCAAAGCAGCTCGATCAGACTAAAAGTACTGTTCTCTGATCAGACTAAATGTACTGTTCTCTGTTTTGTCTTCCGGTTCCAGTCAGTTGTACTCATCTATTTTTTTTAATCGTAGTGAAATAGTTATCCTTTTATAAGAACATGACTACAGAACTGTAGGAACAAGTGTTTTGTTTTGGAACTCAGACAATCTGCTGACCATAAAAAGGCTTTTTGTTTGGTTTCATCATAGGGCTAATGAATTATTGTGGATAGTTTCGACCATCTTTTAGTTTCAACCGTTACTCAGTATGGGCAGGTAAAAACTCCCCCACAGTTTAGTGTCTAGTTGTTTGTGTGTTGTAAGACTGGGCCCTCGCGTTTTTCCAGTTGTCAATAATTATCTCTGAGCTGTCACCTGAAATTGCGGTCTGATTATATCAGTCTAGTCTTGTGCTAACCTTTGGCTTTGCCATAACAGATGAGAAACATTTCCTGCTTTTAAAATGAGTCACTATGAATCTTGTCATGCCATAGTCCAGACGTGTAATCTTAAAGGCTTTATCGCTTTTAGTTAGTTATGAACTTCGTGCTTAGACAGTAAAGGTGTAAGAAAATGTGCACACATAGAGTGCTACTAGTCAACAGTTTGGATACCCCTACACATTGAAGGGTATTTTATTTTCACTGTCCACATTTTTAACATTGTAGAGTAACAGTGAAGGCGTCAAACCTGTGCAATAACACATTTTGGAATTATATGCAAACCAAAAAGTGGTCAAAACATATTTTATATTCAAGGTGGCCACCCTTTGCCTTGATGACAGCCTTGCGTGTTGTCAGTTTTTTTCTTTAAAAAGCAGTTCTGTTATTTTTCTCAAGCGCCTGTGTAGACATGTTTGCACCAGGGCGATAGTTGATTACGAGCATTTTAGAACCATGCCTCCCAGCTTTGCGTTTGAAGTTCAGATTAAAAGGCAAAAACATGATATATTGCCTGGATGAACATGATAAATAGCCTGGATAAACTACAATATGTTTTTAACTACTATCTTTTAACTACTATCTTTTAACCACTATTTTTAACTACTAGCATTAGTTTGATGGGGGTAGTTAATTGTTAATGGGTTGATTGTGTTCACCAAGTTAAGTGAGCATATTAAACTACATGATCCCAATTTTCTTGTAAACAGTTATGTATCATTTCCGGTGTTCAGTCTCGTTGTTGTTGATTGTTTTTCGTTTAGTGTTGCCTTGTTAAAACCGTGACCCAACTGTGGTGGTTTACTTTTATTGGTAATTGCTTTTGCACAGTGACGTGACTGGCCAATGCCCAGTTAATCCCGGATAAATCGAGCTCCTGTTTCTGCCATGACACTCCACTTAGACAGTGCTCTAAACCCTCATTGGAAAATGCTCGGCCAGCCTCCTTTATTTAATATAAAAACACTGATACCTTTCAAGATAAAAAGCAGATGAAATGACTTAAGCTATTATACTCATTTCAGAATTCAGAAGTAATGCTACAGACTTACAAACAGTTGCCTTTTTTAACAAACGACTGCTTTCTGACTGAATATGCATTTGATTTGACAGCAATATTACTGATCATTTAACTGTGATGAATAATATTGCCAAAGCACTAGATGGAAATTCCAATTGGTGCATTCAGTTTAGTGACCTATCAAAGGCATTTCATGCCAATGATCATTGCATTTTGATTGAGAAATTGTCCTTCTATGCCTCGGATGTGGACACGAGGTACTGATTTAAGAATGACCTCACACAATAGAATCCAGGTCTATTGTTTTAGTAGTTCGCCAAGGAGTTTCCCTGGGTTCTGTTTTGGTTTCTCTGTTCACTTTGCATATATATCATGCCACAAACAGGTTGATTACAAACAGTACCATTTCAGAAAACACATTTGGTAGCCAATTTTACTTTTTATTACTGTTGCGCCATTTTCTTACATGATATATTCACTACAGTTGCCAGGGTTACATGTCTGCTCGACCCCAGCAATGGACTGGTACATGCTGGAATCTGTTTTACGGCGACTGCTTGAACAAAAAAACATTTAATCAACCAACATCCTCCTGACCAAATAAGTGAGCTGAATGCGGTCAGAGCTAGTTTCCTTTATGGAAACAAATCATGTCTGTCTTATCCGCATCCAATGCAAATTGTAGAAGACACTATTATGTCATAGATTATGGTGATATCCTATAAATGCATTTTTATAATGCAAAACCTAAAGTTATCTCAATGCAGAAATACAGTTGCATAGACATGCGAAAACTAAGTCTATAAGAATCAATAAATATCAATATCAATTAGTCGTCTGCACAAGACCCCGCAAATAAATACATTCAAGACGTTGCAGGCATATCGGAGGAATGCCAAATTCAAGCATTTAAAGAGGGCTGCAGCCTTGGTGACGCTAGATGATGCAGTGTGCTCTGCACGACAATTTAATGTAATACAAATGGGTCAGTCATTTCAATGTATATTCATGGTTACCTTGTTAATTGAGAAATGAAGTTTACACTAGAGCGGGGGTGGGCAGCTATGAAGGGCCACATTTGTTATGTAATTTGTTCATTCAAAAAAATTTGTGGGCCAGAAAAGGGCAATAATTAAAATGTATACACAACATATATACAGGAGGTGTTATATCTAAATAACTTTAATTCAGATGCATTACAATTGGACTGCCAAGTTATTTTGTACTTTCTCTCCAAACTGTTTTAATACCTTCCGTGGGCCTGATGGAATTGCCTTGAGGGCCGTATTTGGCCCGCGGGCCATTGTTTGCCCACCCCTGCACTAGAGTCAAGTTTTTCCCCAACGAACCGGTGGTCTACTTGAGCGTGTGTTTGTGTATGGTTGAGCAGCTCCAGCTATCTAATCATTCACACTTGACCAATTAATTAACCCATTACTGGAGCGTTCTATACTTCACCACAACCGAGATGTTGAGACATTGTTAGTTGCAGTTATCAAACATGCTTTGAAGACTGGTTACCATACCACAGCTGTATTCAGAGTTACTCTACTATACCCCTTACTCATGGAATGTTTTCCGGAGTCATCTCAAATTAGGTGTTTTGGTGCCTAATAGGCACAAGTGGTTGCCTTTATGTTTCATATGGGACATAATTGCCTCATAAACACATTAACCCTACTCTATGCATGTCAATAGCAATGTAAGCTAATCTTTTCTGTATTAAAGAAAAATATTTAGGATATGTTGTTCCACGTGTTTGTATCATTCATTTTGAGTTTAAATAAGCTCTTGTTCAGTGTAGGAACATTGGAAAATTACAGAAATCAAATAACGCCAATATTTGTATTTAAGAGAAATAAAAAATGTCTCAACCTCTGTTGCTCATAGTGACATTCTTCCTAGAGTCGTGTTTTCCTATGGGTAAATATCTTCCTATGTTGACCGTCAAACCGGGATTGACCCTGTCTGGTGGTGTTTCATTTCAGTTTAATCTCGGTCAAATATCCTCTCCGAACCTGCCTTCTGAACTCTGCCCTAAACATCAAAGCAACACATTGCATTGTTTCTGCCTTGGCAGCATATCTGCCACAAGAACACGCCCACTGAAATTAGTCATCATTCCCCACCCGATCACATCTCCGCCCCAGTGTTTTTAAAGTTGGCATACACTTCATGTTGATCTTAACTTTTCATTAACTCCGTATCATTTTGTGGCATATTATTGTCCCTTTAATTTGTTAAATAAACTGTATTGTACTTGTACATGTTGGGTACCTTGACTCAGGTTACGGTTTAATATAATTTTTGGTATCCGTTTTCTTCAAATGAGAGTATGAATAAGAGAGAGACTGGTGGAGACACAGGTGAAGGGTTGAGTGTTTTGAGCGTAGTCTCTTGAGGAAGGAGTGTTATGTGATTGTCCCAAAACCCCCACCACACTCACTGAAAAGAAAAGGGAAGCTCCAGTCGGCTGTAATTTGAAAACCTCTATTGTGTGGACTAATAGATTGTCGTTTATGTAACCACACTTATGATTCATCTTAACGTATTGTTGTGTTTGCTTGTGCATGGATGTGTTTAAAGACATTTTCAGAACTGGGTCTGAGTAATTTGCTGGCTGGTGGCTCTGTTGAGTAGCCAAATCTCTTGAGTGGACTGTTAAAACGTCAGATTTAAAAAGCTTCTCTGATGCCGACATCTAGCACGCTGAGCAGAAAATGTTGAATGATTTTTTAGAACCGCATATTTTCTTTTTCTTCCATTTTGTAAATAACATCTTCAGGCTGTGCAGAGAGAAACAGGCCTCGACTCAGTAGAATGCCAAGGCAACAGGCTGGTCGCCTTGTAATGATGCAGCTATCGTTCAATGCTTTTGATAATATTGAGTCGTTTGTCTTTTACTCGGTAAATCCACATTCCCAGCACTACTCGATCGTTACACATCATTTATCTCTTTGGGTTTTAGCAGCATTATGGCGTTCCAGAGGTGTGCCAAGGAGTTGGACAAGTTGTGTAACGTGGACTACTAAAATGTCACATACTTCAATATTATAAGCTTACCACCTTATGATTAGCATTTTCAGCTCCTGACATAGTGTGAGTGCAACCAGACTATGGCCGCACTATATTAAGAACTCTTTACTCACTTGCGATCTCTACCAAGAATGTTGCATAAATGAAAGGTAACTAACAACAAAAATCACTGACAACTGAAACAAGGGGGGGAAATTCTGGGCATTCCTGTTCAAGGTGTCCACCGAATTTGGTTCCAGAAGACATTCACCACGAGGACCCATTAAATTGTCTCAGAAAAGGCCAACAAAATAAATCTCTGACCATCTTATAAGCCGGGAGTAGGGAGTGAAGTACCACAAAACAATTGGTACGAAGAATTGCTTCTGTCTTTTAATACTGTGCAGAAACTAAAATTGCAGAGCCAGAGATGGTGTTTCTCTTCCAGGTGTCGTTATGCCAACTAAATTGCTGTTTGTGGTTCTTAAATATCAGCTGGGCCTGTACGGGTGAACTAACAGTCACAATCTAACTAGCAACCGATCTGCATATCGCTATGTTGAACATAACGCATTTTACTCACTAAAGTTATCCACAGCCTGTGACATTGACTATCCTGTCATTGTGTTGATGATTAAACTGTGAAATTCCTGTCCGGGAACTTATTTTGCCCAGTTTGCTTTTCTGATTGGTGGCATATTTCTCCCTGCTGCAGATGTACAGTAGAGAGAAATGCACACCATGTGTCTAGAGGGAAACTGTATTTTCAGGGCCCTAATAAGGGTTCAGATCGTACTGTGTAACAGCAGAATTACCCCTGTCGGTTCCTTATCCATCATTATTGTTGTTACTTTTTGTTTATTTCTCCTACAGGCACAGACATCTCAGTGGGGGAGGAGGTGGCCATCAAACTGGAATGTGTGAAGACCAAGCACCCGCAGCTCCACATCGAGAGCAAGATCTACAAAATGATGCAGGGAGGAGGTGAGACACACTTCTATCCCACACCAGTGGTTCTTTAACCTCTGCGTGGGACCCCCAGCCATTCCCTGTTTTTAATGTATTCCTGATCAGTCAAATTATTAAGCCCATGGCTGCTTGATACAGGTGAGGTAGTTCAGGGCTTCAACTATCTAGACGACTGGGGGTTCCCTGGAGAGGTTTAAGAACCGCTGCTCTATGCAATACAATATCCTAGCCTATATCGTAAATAAATATAGAATACATAGATTACTGCCTTATGATCCGCTCCCCAGCATGCAGAATATAGAGCAGACTGAATACCCTATGCAACAATGTTGTCAGATCGGAGCCAAAGAAATGTGAAGCACATGCTGGAATACTCCAGGGGTTAAGGGCTGCAGGTGTCCAGGGATGGCTACACAATGTAGCTTCTAACCTTGTGTGCGTTTAATCCCTTCCAGTGGGCATCCCGACTATAAAGTGGTGTGGAGCAGAGGGGGACTATAACGTGATGGTCATGGAGCTGCTGGGACCCAGTCTGGAGGATCTGTTCAACTTCTGCTCCCGCAAGTTCAGCCTCAAGACGGTCCTGCTGCTGGCTGACCAGATGGTGAGATAACTGTGCTTACGGCTACGGTGTGCTTCCCCATGGCTGCTGTTGGTAGCATATTAGTGAAGCTAGTATGCCCTTGTATTAGTGAAACTATCCCTTTCTGTCGTGTCATCTCTAGATCAGCCGTATCGAGTACATCCACTCTAAGAACTTCATCCACAGAGACGTGAAGCCCGACAACTTCCTGATGGGTCTGGGTAAGAAGGGCAACCTGGTGTACATCATCGACTTCGGCCTGGCCAAGAAGTACCGCGACGCCCGCACCCACCAGCACATCCCCTACCGCGAGAACAAGAACCTGACCGGAACCGCCCGCTACGCCTCCATTAACACACACCTGGGAATAGGCAGGTTACGCACACACTGTCTTCATTACCCTTATTGGGTTTTTGTCTTTAATGCTTTAATTGGCAGTTAAAATGATAAAACATGCATGAGACATGGAGAGGAGAGTGGCGACAGGAATATTGCCACAGGACCACGGCTCTGTGTGTTTTCATCACATGTCAGAACAATTTATTATTATTATAAAAAACTTCTACCTAGGCATGACATGTTTAATGTTTTCATGTTTGGGCAGTTTTTGTGAATGTTGGTCCTTATTAGATAGGGAAAACAAGTGTATATTTGTTTATGCTCACACTCATACATGCACACACAAAATATATTTTAAACAGTGTCTCTCCCCCCCACAGAGCAGTCTCGTCGTGACGACCTGGAGTCCCTGGGTTATGTCCTGATGTACTTCAACCTGGGCTCTCTGCCCTGGCAGGGCCTCAAGGCCGCCACCAAGAGGCAGAAGTACGAACGCATCAGCGAAAAGAAAATGTCCACCCCCATTGAGGTGCTCTGCAAGGGGTACCCCTGTAAGTACTCGGACTGGCAGTTTTTAAGCATAGTTGATAGGTGTAAACACACCACTACACAGGGCTTATTAATGGATTGCTAGAACAATTCTGCCGTGTCTTGGTCCATTTGTCCTTCTGTAAGGATCCTGCACCTTTAGAAGCCCCTGCAATCCTGCCCAGTCAGTTGTTAACTCGGGTGTTATTTCTCCCGCACAGCTGAGTTTGCAACATACCTCAACTTCTGCCGCTCGCTGAGGTTTGATGACAAGCCAGACTACTCGTACCTGCGACAGCTGTTCAGAAACCTGTTCCACAGACAGGGCTTTTCATATGACTATGTCTTTGACTGGAACATGCTCAAGTTTGTGAGTACTACCTCTAGTTAAATAACCGTCTATTAAAGAAATCCCTATGTTTTAGTGATGTACGGTATTAACCCCTTTAAACCCATTAGCCAACAGTTACCTCAGCAGCAGTTTTCTGATCTGGTCTACATTTTTTTCCATCTGACTGCCCCTAATTCCAAGGGGGCCAACCGGGCAGCAGAGGAGGCGGAACGGGAGCGCAGGGACAGAGAGGATAGGCTGAGACCTGGCAGGAACCCCGTGGCCAGGGGAGTCCCTGCCCCCTCAGGACGACCCAGAGGAACACAGGATGGGGCTCCTCCTACACCCCTTACGCCCACCTCTCACACAGGTTAGTTACGCCCGCCTCTCACGCGGGTTAGTTACGCCCGCCTCTCACGCGGGTTAGTTACGCCCGCCTGTCACTCACACTTATTGATCCTGTCTCCTCTGTAGCCAACATGTCTCCACGACCGGCATCTGGTATGGAGAGGGAGAGGAAGGTGAGCATGCGGCTTCATCGGGGAGCTCCGGTGAACGTGTCCTCGTCTGACCTGACGGGTCACCAGGAAGCCTCCCGCATGTCCACTTCACAGGTACAAGCTTGCCCTGCCCCCAACAGCTATCACATGATGATCCCTGACCTCTTTCAGCAGCCCACAATCATGACCCCCTCCAGCGGAGACAATAAAGTACTCCATAGTCAAACCTTGAGGTGGGAATGTCTCTTGACTGTCTTTGGTTATTAGTGAGGGCTGTTGGACGTTCAGCTTTTAAAGGGCTCTAGCTTCAGCCTGTCAAATCGAGACAGGAGGTGGAGGCATGGGAGGAAACTCTGAAACCAAACACAACAATGCTAATTACTCCTGGCCATTCTCCTGGCCGGTCTTAACCGTTTCATCAGGTGCTCATGGGAGTTTGTTTTTGTCCTCAGCACACCCAGAGCATCGGTGTGTGACAATAAGGACGCCTGACTATAGATCAAGTTGTCTTCCTTCAAGTACAGCCTTTTCTTTCCCTCCCTACCTCCCGCCCCAAACCTCAGAATAGTATTCCCTTCGATCAACACGCGAAGTAGACGCCCACCACGTCCTCGTATGATGGCCTGACTGTTATACCGGGTGAGTCCGGCTGATGCCGGGTCCTAAAGCAACCAGAATGCTCACCACCTCAACTTCTACCGGGTCCCATTGTCTGTCTGTGATGCTCTCATGTTCTGAGAGCTCCTATCGCAATGGAGCATTTGATGAGTTTGTGAGCATCATCGGACAATGCAGCCCGTAAGGATGGTGGGCCATTCCAAAAACACCCCCCCCAATCCCCCCGCCACGCCACACTGTCACCCCACCTAGCTGTCTGATCAGTGCTTTATCTCCTGCTTGTTGCACTGGTTAGACTGGGACGAGCCTGCCTGAAGTTGTGAATGCATGTGACTGCATTGATTCCTATCCTGCTCCAAACCACCGGTCTTTGTGTGTGTGTGTGTATTGAGCAAAATCTGTCTGCTTTGGCCACATCTATTTCTATCCCCTACCTGACATCTAGAACTAATTTTCTCTGCAAACTGACTCACCTGCATGGATTTGAAGAGCTGATCTTTAAAAAAAATATATATATTTTCAATGACGCAACAGATGGCTCTGCCCTGCATGAATTTATTCACTGCAGAGCCGGAACATGAAGTATTCACAGCGCTTCCCCCTTTTTTACATTTTGTTAAGTTACAGCCTAATTCCAAAATGGATTCAATTAATTTCCCTAAATTCTACACAGAAGGACGTTCACAAAGTTGTCTCGAAGCCAATCCTTTGTTATCTTCGCTCTGTGTTTAGTGTCGTTGTCCTGCTGGAAGATTAACCTTGGCACCAGTCTGAGGTCTAGTTGCTCTGGAGCAGGTTTTCATCAAGCATGTCTCTGTACATTGACACATTAATTTTTTCTTCGATTGTGACTAGTCTCCAAGTTCCAGTTGTGACGCTTACATGACCATAGGCATCTGACGGTATACAGGAATCATCATGAGCACTCTGATTGGTCTACAGAGCTCCATACGCCGCAGGGTTTGATGCACTGTGTGTTGTGACAAATTCCTTTTGCAATCATCATTTCAATTTTCTGTGTTGGTTCAGACCAGACGGGATTGCCTTTGTTGCCCTCGTGCATCAATGCGCCTTGGGCGACACTCATTCGCCAGTGTGTGTGTGTGTGTGTGTGTGTGTGTGTGTGTCTATAGGTGCTCACTGGGAGCACTCCACAAGCTTTGTCATTTCAGAGATGCTCTGACCCAGACATCTGGCCATAACGATTTGGCCCTTGTCAAAGTCAGTCAAGTTAATACTTCTGCCCATTTCTTCTGCGGCCAACATGTTGACAACAAGAACTGACTGTTCTCTTACCAGCTAATCTACGCAGACCTTAGCATTTGCCCTAGACTGATGATCAACATCATTTGGCTTTATTATGAAATCGCAGTTAAATGTGTGTATTAAAACAAGGGTTGGTAAAACACAATTTTGCCTTACTGAAAATAAACAAACATATATTGTATTGAAGCATTCAGAATTCAGTACTTTGTAGAAATGACTTCAGCAGAAATCACCGCTTTGAACCTTCTTGGGTTTGCCTCTTCCCAGCATTGAAGCTTCTTGGGTTTGCCTCTTCCCAGCATTGAAGCTTCTTGGGTTTGCCTCTTCCCAGCATTGAAGCTTCTTGGGTTTGCCTCTTCCCAGCATTGAACCTTCTTGGGTTTGCCTCTTCCCAGCATTGAACCTTCTTGGGTTTGCCTCTTCCCAGCATTGAACCTTCTTGGGTTTGCCTCTTCCCAGCATTGAACCTTCTTGGGTTTGCCTCTTCCCAGCATTGAACCTTCTTGGGTTTGCCTCTTCCCAGCATTGAACCTTCTTGGGTTTGCCTCTTCCCAGCATTGAGTCTTCTTGGGTGTGCCTCTTCCCAGCATTGAGTCTTCTTGGGTGTGCCTCTTCCCAGCATTGAGTCTTCTTGGGTGTGCCTCTTCCCAGCATTGAGTCTTCTTGGGTGTGCCTCTTCCCAGCATTGAGTCTTCTTGGGTGTGCCTCTTCCCAGCATTGCACACATGGGTTTGATGCTTTGGCTGAGCCTGGACCAGGCTTTGCTTATTGTCCTGTTTCTATATTGCTCTGCCCCTTCTGTAGAAAAGTATCCCCATAGCATGATGTTCCCACCAGTAAATGGACTGGACTTTTTGGCCTAATAGGTTGGTTTTGGTCTCAAGTGTTTAGTGGTGTGGGTAATTGGTAAATTAAAATAACCTTTTCTTGGTAACGCTTCATTTCTCCAGGTACATTAGACAGTGTGACGCATGGCGAGAGACGATTAGCATGTTGCCTGATATTAAGAAAATAAGGCATGCACATTGATTGTGGCATCGGGCTGTGTTATGATTTTAAATCGTTTAATCAATGGCATTGATTGCATGGCGCTGTTGTGGGTCATCAGTGTCTTGTTTCAGCTCTCAACTTAAACTCCTTTTTTATTTTTAGGTCTTGACTCAAGTCCACAAGGTTTTTTAGCATAGCTGACCATGAACAGTGTATTTGACAAATGTGAACTGCAATGAACCTTGGCTTTCAGACTCGATCCAGATTGTGTCCTTCTCCCTTGGCTTTTACTGGTTATATTGTAATTATTCTATCTTGACTTGGGTCCAAGGCCCTCGGATTAATGTCACATTACTGTTACTGCTTGACCTCATCTGTTCTTCAGCAGATCTGCTGCTACTTAGCCATATGACACTACTGTTATGCCTTTATGCATGACAACGTTTGTAAGCTTACATCCTAATATAGCATGTCTGTCACATCGTAGTACAATGCTTTGTTAAATAAATGTAGTGTAATCAAAGTTTAGGTCATGATATTATTATGTGTTTTAAAATTCTGCTGTTAAGGTGTCTGTGCGTATAGAATTTGACAGCTCATCTGTTTTCCTCCTTAGATGGTGTCTGGCATGATCCCTGGTGGCCTCCACTCTGCAGCTCCTCGATGAGAAAGACCCATAATGCATAGCAGAGGATTGCACCAAGTCTGGCTCAACCAACCAATAAGGAGCTGGCTAGCTACAACAGAAAAAATAACGAGAAGACCACCATCTTCTCTCCTGACCTGGCAGAATGTCTATTTTGGTTCTCCGTTTCATTCTGTCCCATTTTTGTTTCTTTTTCCTTCCATATAGATTTAGATGTATATGACCCCGGGTCTGTGTCCTTTTCTCCAGTAGACATTTTGAACGCCTGAGCGCAGACTGATCTACACGACCATGGCGAAGTAACAGACTTCTTAAGGGCGGCGATTATACTCAGAAACCATGACCAACACAGGTTGTTCTCGTTACTACACATCAGCCAGGCTTTGTCTGACTCGTTATTTCTACTACCACTGTACATTCCTTCATAGACCTGATTGATGAATCGCTGGTTAGTTTGCAGTTCCATTTCAATATTAAGCGTGAACTAACTCAGTTTTAAACGTGTAGTGAGTTACTCTGACCACCAGCTGGTTTTTATTTTCTATTGTTTTCTTACAACTCTGATTGGTAACTCAATAGCCATTTGTAATAACTACTAATTGCATGTTTTTAACCTGGGTCTCCCTTTGACAAAGCTGGTATGTATTGTCAGTCAGGTGTAAGGTTTGGACTACCTTATACCACATGTACATTTGAAATCCTCTGTCTTATTGACTACTGTACAGATCTACATTTTCATTCCTTGTAATTTGTATTATTTCTAAGCTGTGAAATACCTGTAATATAGATGTGTAAATGTTTTGACTTTTTTGTTACCTTTGGTGAATTTGGGTTGGGTTTCTTATATTGGCTCTCGCTTGGGTCTGTTTGGAAGTATCACGTCACTATTGAATGAGCGGTCCGGTCCAGTTTTGGTATGTCAGAATCATTGTTGCCCAGTTTCCAGTAGTGTAAGTTCACCTAAACCCGACATCAATGCGGTGCTGCATTACTTTAGGTGTGTGCCCTAAGCACACTCGAGCAGTGAGACCTTTACCACTGTCTGTTTGCTTAAATGCCAGTCCTTTAACACTGTTTTATTGAATGTAAACTGCTTTTTTATATGATAACTATTTCTGGCTCCATAATGTGAAGACTGGTGTTACCTTCGCATATTTTAAAAAGGCTAAAAGGTCTTGCACTGATTGGTTAAAAGCAGCAGCACAGGCACTTAACAAAATCACTCTGTCCCCGGGGGCTGAATATAGCAAAACAAAATGTTTTGACATGTTCAGATGGACTTTGTCTATGTGGAACAACCTCATTGACAAGCAAAGATATTCAAGCTATTATGGTAGGTACATTTAACTATTGATTACAGAACATCCCTGATCTATGGATCTATACACACCAAAGACCAGGTACGTGTGTAACTTCAAACTCGTTGGGAATTTTTAACAGTGTAGAGCAAAAAAATGAGGGTGTTCAATTCAGTCTGCAAAATTAGACTGAAAACTGGTCATTGCTCAGGCCTAAAAACAGTTTTTAATCTGGGCCCTAGTAAGTCATTTTATTCTCTGGTTTTAACCATGGTCAGGTTGTTGACCATTGACTTGCCCTCATATGCTACGTAATATTACTTTCATTTGTATCTGCCACTGTATTTCTGTACTTTAAACAAAATAAATGAAGTACTTGTATTCTAATAAATAAAAAAAAGTGTAGTACTTTATCAACAAAAATTGCCTTCTATCGTTTGCTGGTCTTTTAAACCATTAATGCGTAACCAAATGTACCTGGTCAGCTTATCAAATGCAACCTGATATTTCAGTCGTCATTGCCCTGACTTCTTTCATGGTGTGTTCGCCCTCTAGTGGATACTATTGTAAAACTGGTATAGAGAATTGAGGCAATTGATCTACTTACATTCTCTTGGAATGATTTATCTAATGCACTTTATAAACACGACAAAGTTTCCTTCCCACATTATTGGAAAATGCGCACGATCTAGGATGCATTTGGATTCTAATCCATGCCATAAACAATTGCAAATATTACATTTGTTTTTAAGAGAATAAAAAATATTGCCGAACAGGATCCTGGTTTGATCTGAATTCTCGATGGGAAGTGGCTATGATCATAATATCTGATTGAACTGCATCATTTCCTATGTCACTAGTGGTCAGCTCTAGAGATACTGACCGTGGTGCAAACAATCACAGCCTTGAATTTTTTTGAATGCACTTTGACTGAAGCCAATTATTTATTAAAACATTGTCCATTTGGAAGACAAATATTGCAACGCATTAAAAGGCACAGGAACCAATTTATATTGTTAGCTTTGTAGTGCATGGTGTAAAATATTTCTGATATTACTGTGGAATCACACAACAGACTGCCAAATTCCAAGCCAAATGACCTGTGGGGCTCAGTTGTAACGGAGTAAGGAAACGAACACATCAGGGTTGTGGTTTACACCTTAAGGGGAACCAATATAAAGTAGTAAACAATGTCTGCACTTACTAATGGTAATCGGACATCTTCTCAATTTCTCCAACAAAAACAAGCTATATTCATTGGGAAGTTTTAGTAACATTTATTTAACACAGGAAAATACTCTCTTATCACAGATTGAAGTCAAATGGAATAATCTGTCACACCATACCGATACAACATAATAGCACAGCGCGTCACACCATACTGATACAACATAAAAACACAGAGTCACAACAATAATACGAATACACATGATCACTCGTAGCAGTTCGTCTGTAACTAGTCAATTGGTGGTAGTCCCCAGCACCCAGTCTAATTGGTGGTAGTCCCCAGCACCTAGTCTAATTGGTGGTAGTCCCCAGCACCCAGTCTAATTGGTAGTAGTCCCCAGCACCTAGTCTAATTGGTGGTAGTCCCCAGCACCTAGTCTAATTGGTAGTAGTCCCCAGCACCTAGTCTAATTGGTGGTAGTCCCCAGCACCTAGTCTAATTGGTGGTAGTCCCCAGCACCTAGTCTAATTGGTGGTAGTCCCCAGCACCTATTCTAATTGGTGGTAGTCCCCAGCACCTAGTCTAACTAGATTCTCGTCGCTGGGGTGAGTCGCCATATTTATATCACTGTCACTGTTGAAATATACTGACAATTTGTTCGTTACGCTTTTCTGAATCAACAACTGGTGAGTCAGCCAGTGACAAACATTGGTTAAATCATTTTTTGTTAGCTTGTGTGTGTGGACTGGAAAGTATTCTAAACTGAGCCTACAGCTCTGCACATGTATGAATGGCAACAACACCAAACTCACGTACAACACACCTCAATCCACCTCCTTTGACCCTCCCTCCATCCCTCCCTCCATCTCCACCTGCCAGAGGTTGTTAGTCATGTTTGTTCCTATTAGTACTGCTTTAAAAATAGCTCAACAGTCTCTCTATAAACCATTCACAATCTCTCTCTCTCTCTTTCCATTCATCAGTCATCTCTGGGCTCCCCAATCTCTGCCGCTCTTCTCTTCTCCCCGTTTTGACTCGTCCGAGACGAGTTCTCACCTCGTCCCCTCTCCTGCCTCCGCCTCCTGCAGACTGTGGATTTCCTCAGCCTCTATCTGGCCTCCGTTCTCCTGGTGGTCGTCGTGCTCCTCTGGCTTCACCTTGATGCACAGAATGTTGCCCACGCAGATGACAATGGAGGCCACGGTGACCTCACACCCGGCCAGCAGGAACACATACATGTAGTTATGGGTGTAATCTAGCAGACGACCTACAGAACAGAGACCCAAGGTTAGAGAGTTCTGTTTTCATCCCTCATGTTCTGTGTAACAAGAAATGTTAGCCATTTTATATCAGCAACTCGCACAAACTATAATCAATATTTTTATGCAGACAACCGGCCTGCAAACAAAAAAAAGCAAACAACAAATTGAGCAAATGTGTCTCGGGTCATCTCCCTAATACGGCCGAAACCATGGAAGAAACCTTCAGAGGAACCGGACTCCGAGGGGTGGCCAGTCCTCTTCTGGTTGTTGTGATTCCAGTCTACACTGGCATCTGACTGTATAAAAACTGTTCATGAATAAGCATAACGTTCACACAAACAGCCTGCGTGTACTGACCCGCTCCAGGCGGTCCCACCAGCACAGCCATAGCCTCCATGAGCAGCACCAGACCTAAAGCACTGGGGAACTTTTTGGTTCCCACGATGGCCATGAGCACCTCGAACTGCAGTGCCCCCACCATCCCGTAGGAGAGCCCGAAGAAAATACAGAACACAACCAGACCGGTGTAGTCCGTCGCCTGCCGGAGACGGGGAGAGAAGGACCGTACAATGACAATTACTCAATCATTTTCTGAATTGTAAAGATGTAAAGCTGCGGATAGCAATAATTGGATCACGTATTTGTTCGTGCATTCGTTACCATCCATACACATAACATCCAAACGAATGACTTCCGGCCTTACCTGTGAGCTAACCAAGTCGGTGATTCCATTAAATAGTATGGCCAAGCTAAAGAAATACACACATCTGGGCCGGACCCACTTCATCCCCGCGATCAGCCCGCACGTGGGCCGGGCAAAGATATCGACGAACCCCAGGATGGTGAGGAGAAGGGAAGACTTGGTATCCTCGTTACCCAACTCCTTGGCATAGCTCACCACAAACACAGGCGGCACAAACAGTCCCAGTACCATGATGGACGCGGCGATGGTATACACTAGGAAACCTCTGTCTTTGAACACGCTGAAGTCCAGGAGCTTTTTCTTAGGTTTGGTCTTTTTTTCGGCGACTTCCGTGGACAAAGACTCCTGTATCTGGGGCTTCTTGGGTCCCACCAGAGGCCGCATAAGAGCACCACAGGCGCAGCAGTTGAGTAGCAGGCCCCCCAAGATGAGGAAGCCGCCTCTCCAGCCGAAGTGTGACTGCAGCACCTTTACGGGAGGAAAATATTACCATGACAACCAAGATGCACATCGGGTTCACTTAATGATGGTCATCGCTCAGATTAGTAACCATATTTTTGTTCATTTGCGTTTTGGCCCCAACAAAAGCTTTTCATACAAATATATAGGTGCAGTACCTGTCCCAGAGGAGAGAGGCAGCAGAGAGCCACAGGGCTCCCAGCAGCAGCCAGCCCATTCGCCAGAGGCCTCTTCTCACTGAAGTAACGGTTCAGCATGATCAGAGACGGCTGGAAGTTCAGTGCCAGGCCCAGACCTGGTAGACGAGGAGACTCGCTTAAAGTATTACATTAGAATACTTTCATATGCCCTGTGTCCACAACCACCAAAACCACAGAAGAAAAGATCGACAGGCAAAACATATAAACAAATGTAACCCAGTGTGCGTTCCAGCAGCGGTTAGATAAGCACTGACATGCTGTACATCCAAATATTGTATACGAACACCACACGCAAAACAAGTTACGGGTAAAAATGTGGGGTGGTGTTTTTTTTAAACTGTACACCGTTAATTAAGTCATGTTCTCTCGCGCTTCGGTTGCGACAGATGCAACTCAGTCGGTAGGTCGACTAGCTCTAAAGAACTACACAATGAATGTTATTATTCAGTGTATGGAATCAATCCATCGTTCAGTTTAGAACTCGTTCACGGATTTCGCTTGCAGACATAATCTCCCGACACGCTACCGGACTTTGTTACTGTAAGCTCTTAGGTTTTCTTGTCTCCGGCAAAGCCGACCACTCACATTAACTGTTAAATAACCCCGGTACAAAGGTGGACGTGTACATTGATTTACTGACCCGTTATGACTCCGGTACAGAGGTAAATGTGTATGATGCTTGTAGCCAAGGATGCTAGGATCATTCCCAGGGAGGCGAACAGTCCTCCGACCATCATCACGGGCCGACAGCCAAACCTATTCACCAGCACACTGCAAATTGGACCTGCGCGCAGAAACACACACACAGATAAAGATCCTAAACCAGGTGTATTACCCTAAAAGATAGTGTTTGCTGGATTTTTGTTTCAACTGGTATTTAAATCACACAGTATTACTAAGAGCCGGTGAACAGACTTCGAGAACCAGAATTTAGTTTAAGGAGTCTTGACTATAGTTAAAATGCTCAACACCAAAGTGCACAACTTTTTGTACTTTCATATACTGGCCACCCACCGTTGGGGAAAAAAAGAAATACTTAATATACCAACAAATATCATGCATGTTCACCTGTGCCATAAAGCATTGCTAGCAGTAGAGAGGAAATCCATGCGCAGTCACTATATCCCACGTCGAACTCCTTGATCAACTCCTTGAAGAACACACTGACGGCCTTGGGGAAGGCGTAGGAGAACCCGGTTATGACGAATCCTCCCAACAGCACAGCCCAGCCCCATCCTCCATCTGGAGCCTTCACATCACTGGGCTCATCGTCCACCACGGCTCCTCCCATGATCCTCTTGGCTGGGAGATGTCCTCACAGGTTCTCGTCAAAATGGCAACTGAATGAAAGGAACGCAGGTGAGAGAGATGGACAGTTGTTGCAAAATGTTTTGGCACCGCGGCACTCCGAATAATTCACCTCGCCTCCAGAAAACGGTTAAATTGACAGAAGGAGTCGGCCAGCGCCGATCTTCATTTCACATTTCTTATTACAGACCTTTTAATTTATAATTCCAAACCTAATATGCAAATAAAGTCTTTTGGGCGGGTGTGTGTACGTTTTCCGGCTTGTTGGGCCGTGTCCTCACTGAACCCCACTGTCCTAGTCTCAAGATGTATGCTGCTATCCTAGTGTGCCGGGTACGTAGGGAACTAGGGTGTTTAACCTTTCCCCGTGTCATGTTTCTTTTTCCATTAAGGAGGACAAATGCCTACTGACCACACTGTGGGACCGACCGGCCCTAAGGACATGTAGTGGACCGGTTGTGTTGCAGGCTAAGCAGCTGATGCTACCTGACAGTTTCGGCCTCCAATCTTACTAACCCTCAACCCTCCCGGTTGTCCTACTCTGACTGGTCATGTATTTGACCTGGACTATTTTAGAACGTTTAAAAAATGTATTTCCCCAAAAAAACTGCAAAATCAAGTGTTTCCTTTAGTCATAGGTGAGCTTCCTGTACCTTTACTAACAGTCTCGCTGACTTTTGCGCAAACTGCCAGTTCTCCAAGATTTGAAAAGGTACTTTGAACGCTACTTTTCAGTTCTCTCTGAAAGGTAAGCATGGGATTTAGATCTCGACTTAGTTCTTGCAAAATCTGTACGGATCAGTGTTCTGGATTAAACCATTTCTGGGTGCTTTATTACATGCATTTGAGGTCATTGGCCTGTTTTCTCCAGGACAGTGGCCCCACTTTCTGACATTTGTTTCGACTTTGCGCACCAAACTGACTCGGTATTCTTTTTTCAAGATGCCATATACACTGCACCCGGTTACAGAGGCAAGAAATCAACCCCAGAACATCACTCAAACTCCATGTTCGACTGTGGTGAATGTTCTATTCTTCTAAGCTGTCCTTTCCCATTAAGCTCGCATTACCATACAGCTCTAATTTGGTATATCCTTTCCACAGGATATTGTCGCGGAAGGATTACTGCATGTTTAGGAGATATTTGGCCAACCACTTGGTGATTATGTGAGACTGTTTAAATGTGAAACTGTTGTGCCTTTTGTCTAGGGATGAAACGATTAGTCGACATTTATTGGCCCTGCCGTGTGCCATCCAATAGAAGAACACAGCGCTAAAAGGTCAGTGTGAGAACTAAGTTCAAACTAAAGATTATGTAATCTGTAATGCGTGCAAGGCGAAACTGGATACATGGAAGCACAACATGCATACTGGAACATTTAAAAAGCAAACATCCCGGGACGAGAGGAAATGGAAGATGTATTTAAAAAAGACCATCCTGTAAATTATTTCAGTTACATCCAAATAACAATATTAAATATTTCCATAGTTCAGTCCAAATTAAATGATGCATCACTTATTAAAGTGCAAAGGTGCAAACACGGGCCTGTGCTGTAGAAAATAGTCAACCATATAGTCATGTGGTCTCCTGAACAGTTCACCATAATATTTAAAATCAGTCTTAATGTAGGAGACAAAGGTCAGAGGCCACGTTGGAATTTTTACACACACACACACACACACACACACACACACACACACACACACACACACACACACACACACACACACACACACACACACACACACACACACACACACACACACACACACACACACACACACACACACACACACACACACACACACACACACACACAGACACACAGACACACAGACACACAGACACACAGACACAGACACAGACAGACACAGACAGACACACAGACACACAGACACACAGACACACACACAGAGTAATCTTTTGTAGCATTCATTTACACTGCTTGCTCAACCAGGAAGCAGGAAGCATACTCCGTCACAGGTGCTGGAGGAAAATACTCCCTGGTCAAATATCCAGATTACACTTGATTTATTTCCAAATGTAAAAACAGACCAAAGACATTGGAGGCTTTTACAACTCTGCATTACACTCAGGGATGGAAGAATCAAACATACATTAACAAAACAAACACAGTTAGCAATAAAAGCTAACTTAGCAGACAACTCTGAATGGAGTGTAGCAGTATTTCTGTGACTAGCCAGGTTTGAGTGCAACTTTGATGAGCATGTTGCTTTAACACATTTTTTCGGTAAGAGGATATTTTGTGCAGGTCAGCCTCTTACACAAACATCTACCAATAAATCGTGTTTATACAGGTCATGTCCCGTCCAACTGAAATATTTGTGCAATTCAATGACTGTACTGAATACAATGCAGGCCTGTATGAGACTGACATCAGATCGGCTGTAACTCCAAATCAGAAATAAACTTATTACCAGGTCACCTTCACACTCCTTTTGTTTCCATTCAATCAAAACAAATTCTCCCATGTAGCAATTTATGCATTTTGTTATGCATTTTGTTATGCATTTTGTTATGCAATGGGTGAAAGTTATGTAGCAGCACGATATCTGTCAGTCTAGAATGTGACAGTGCTGTCCCAGCAGCCAAAAGCAAACAGCTGTCTCTATAGTAACTCTCCAGTGAATCTGGCTCCAGGTCGGATGGCATGAGTGACGTACCGCAGCGTTACCTCCCCTCGCCCCGCTCTATAAAAAGGGTCTCCTGATCCCTTGTGACCCACACTGCATACATCAGGCATCCCTTTATCAGCCCTTCTAAAATAAGACCCTGACATTTCCCTATCCACACACACACACAGACACACACTGAATGAATAGGATAACTTGTGGATTACAGGAAATGCCATACAGGAAGGAAACGTTGAGACCATTCTGGTCCACTGGACTTCCAGCCGCATCAAGAGGAATTTCCACTTTGGAATTCTGGCTGGACAAACTGTAACATCACATGGGCCAACGCATTCTCTCATTCAACAGTGGATCTCATTCTTGTCGGCTATTGGCGATGACAGACAATGGAGGTCTGTTTTCATAAGAGGCTAAAAAAAACATGAGTGTTCCTTGAATAAAAGACAATAGCATATGTCTATAGAAGTTCAAATCTTCTAGTTGCATAATATGTTATTATTATTTCTGCTTTAGGTTACAAAACGTTAATGGATCCATTTTCCATGAATGACCCTTTAAAATGTAAGGGGTAAACAATGTAGCTCAATGGAAAGATTATATTCAACTTAATTGTTATAAAACAGTGCGAATACAGAACATCAAAATGCACCTTGCCAGAACCAGAAGTGCAAAAAGAGCAGTGCACTATAGTCAATGCGTTGCCATCGTAAATATTTATTAAACATCATAAATTAAGTCAAGTTCTTGTAATAATATTATTCTAGCACGGATGTGGGTCGGGCGCACGGGCTTAGAATGACCGCCGCAGACCACAAAACGAGATGCGTCAGACGCGCAGGAGGAGCACCAAGTTCTATAGCCTCTAATTTGATGGTTACAATCAGACAGCATGATAGACATATATTATAGGGCGCTTTAATATGAGCATTCTAATAACATTTAAAAAAACACAACACAAAAAAAGCGCAGCATGACAACGCACTTCAAAATGACAACGCACTTCATCACGACTGACTGTTAATTAAAGTAAAAGGCAGATTCTCGTCAAAACAACAATCAACACGCATCACACGCACCTAAATCAGCAATTCATCACAGGTGTGCACATCCCCATATGGGCAGGGCTTTTAACCCACCGGGTTGTCTATGCATTGCACGGTTTGTTTAATAATGAAATCATCTGTTAAACCCTGAAAACAATGCAATTACAATAAAACGCCACTGAACGAGGACGCAATTAAGGTTAACAGTTTGATCGAATACCAGCAGAAATCGGACCGTTCAAAATTCTCCCAAAATTGCCACGGTGTGTAAAACGCATTTATGCCGAACCCTGGAAATAGAAACATCGTTGCTGTTACCTGCAGTGGGGTGCGTCGGTGTCAGTTGCCTCTTTTGCCTGGAATAATCCGTACACGCATCCTCCTCAAGTGCGTCTCAGTGCAGAATGACCGCGTCCGTGTATCTCCAGCCCACCCCAGACGCACTATTCACTTGTTCGGTGCCCTCTACAATCACGTGTTGCTGACGAAACGCACAGAATGACTTCTACAGCAGTTGACCTGGGACTGACAGACAAGCCCGGGCTAAATGCAAACGCATCTGCCACTGTATTATAATTAACTGCGTGACGCAGTGCCACGGATGGCTGCTAGAAACCCAGATACGATGGTATCTAAAAAAATTAAGGTGTCCCCAAAAGCCCTAACTTTGACAACCAGCAGGGGGCGCATTGTATAATTTTCTCTGCAGTCGGCTTCAATTATTCCATCAGGTTCAAGGGCATCAGAAACTTATTTTCTGTGACCATCATCATGACCTCTCCAATTAGTTCCAAGGTGATTCTCAGTCTGTTCTTGATCAATCTATCAATCAAAGTTTTTTCAAAGCTCGTTTGACAACGACCTTCTCACAGAGTGCTTTTACAAACACCCAGCCTGATACCCGATAGACAAGTTGATGCACGTTGATAGATTTCAAGGTTGAGAAACTTTTGTTCACATGGTTTCGCACCTGCTGAACCTGTCTTTTAACAGGAATGGAGCACTGGGAAATGGCCAGCTCTGACTCAACAGGCCTGCGTTGTGCACGGAGATCTCTCTAATCAACTGATGCTGTAAATACTGTGAACAGACTTTATACAGTTAGTCAGTTTTCTTTATATTTCAGACATCAAAATAACATGTACATTGTAAAGACATTGTAAAGATTATGATTATAATCAAAAGATTTTCAACGTTTTTAGGTGGGGTAGAAGAACTTTGAAGTCTACTGAAGTGAAAAATGTAATCTGATTGTAAAAGATGCACTAAAAAAGGAACTTCACATAACAAAGATCATATCTGGAAACCTAGGCCCCCCAGCATAATCAGAATCTATATGGGACTCTTATATGTGTATGTATTTTATGTTATGTTAAAGATAGTCAGCCCTTGTTTTGGTAATGAGACTGTTCTCTGCTGCGTCTTTATGATATTTTCGCATAATATTATGGTGATGTGATATTATCCGTAACTCGTGAGGGTCGTATAACCAGTTCCGCCAGGAAGTGCCAGTTTATACTCGCGGAAAGATTACTGCTTTACTATAAATAAATAAAAACGGCCATATCAACAACTCCAGCAACTGTGTAAAATGTTAATATAAACACATTTTTTATTTGACTTAATCATATGGGTGTTAGTGTGGTCCGCACCCACGTTTCCTTCTCCACAAACACATGAACCACCCGGGGGGATTTCACGGACGGACGGCTACAGTGTTTCTATGGAAACGCGCCTTACCACGGAACAGAGAGCGCGAGAACTCAAGTTAGCATGTAAACACACGGTAATACAGTTATAGCTATTTAGCGAGTTCAAAATCGAGTGTTTTGATGATATCATTGAATTATGTCAAGGTAGAGTTAGCAAACCAGCTATAGCTAGCTACAGTTGTTTTGCTAAACTTTAAAGTTAACTAACTTTGGCAACTTTTGCTGGCAGCTGTCTTCTGGGAAATATATTCACGTTAGCTATCCAACCTGTGTTGGATGTCTTTCATGTCCTGTGTGTTTTAATGATGCAGTGACAGTGTACATGACACAGTCTACATGGTGTGCTTTAGCCATGCAGGCTAACGATGGAGCAGACCTGGAAGGCCAGTTGGCAAGCAAGGAGAGAGAGTGGAAAGAGCTCCAGACTCTACGGTTCCAGCAACAGGAGACATCCCTCCGTGATGCTCGGGAACAGCTCACCCTCCTCAGGCAGCGCTTCCAACAGCTCCGGGAGGACTTCAGGTTCAACCTGGCTGTGTTGGAGGACAGAGACCGAGAGCTGGAGAGATACGATGCCATGTTTGCACAAGCACAGGTCACAGAGTCTACCAGGTGAGAGATTTAATTTGTAGTATTTGTTTCACCATAAATAGAATAACTATTCTTAGCCTTTTTTGGTCATAGTATGTGGAGCGTACGTCTTCCTGTAATGCATGCCTTGTGCCACATCACATGGAACCCAAGAACTTCCTTAATCGATTAATTTCACAGACTGGTGACCAACCAAGACGATTTTAGCTTTAACACTTTTTTTGCATCAAAGGCAGGAAGAGGTGAGTCAGCTACGCATCCAGGTGGACAAGCTGCAAGAGGTGAAGGAGAGGGAGGCCGGGGAGAGAGAGGAGGATTTGAGACGGAGCCAGCGGAGAGCTGCAGAACACAGGCTGCAGCTGGAGAAGCTACAGAGGTACTCCGGGAGTGGTTATTGGCAGGGAGGAGTAGGCTACAGATGAGATGCACTAATGTAATCTACATTAAAACCAGTCTAATAGCTTTGGCCATTGACTACTGCCCCTCAGTTATTCCCTAAAGATGGTCCATGGTATGAAAGCCAACGGAATAGACGAGTGTCACATTACCGTCGTTTATTTATGCACGTAAGATGTAGTCCCACAGTCAGCTGGGCTAAGAGTCACTCACCAGGGTCAGAGCATCTCAGAATTGGCATGGCTTGTGGGGTGTACCTGCTCACAGTGGTGCGGAGAAGGGACAACCAAAAACCTGCGACCGGGTGTTGGGCTCTCAAGGTTCCCTGACGCACGAGGGCAACAATGGCTATCCTGTCAGGTCCGAACCGACAGAAGGTCTACTGTGGCTAACGTCACAGATAATTATAGTGATAGTTACAGGAGGAATGTGTCACAACACAGAGTGCATCTCACACCGCTCGGATTGGGGCTGCGTAGCGGGAAGATACCCAGCGTCTGGTGATATATATTAACAATGACGACTTCTACATTATGTTTACCTGTACACTGTTCAAACCTTCGAAACGGCATTCATCTGGCATGTGTGTATTTGGTGTATTATGACGTTTTCAGAATCGGGGTGTGTGTGTGTGTGTGTGTGTGTGTGTGTGTGTGTGTGTGTGTGTGTGTGTGTGTGTGTGTGTGTCCTTTTGCGACTCAGCTCTTATGCAGGTGACATTCAGAAGCAGAGAGAGGAGTTTGAGCAGATCAAACGAGAACTCCAACGCAGGGTCCAGGAGGTAGAGGGAGAGCTTGCCCTACAGAAGCAGGTAAACACACACACACACATAAACACACACATAAACACATAAACACACACACACACACACACACACACACACACACACACACACACAAACAAGCAAACAAACAGACACACAGACACGCACAGACACACACAAACAAACAAACAAACATACACACACAGGTGCCATGGACAGATGGAGAGTGCAGTGGTAGGCCGCTCTAGTTTTAACTAAAGAATTGAATGAATTTTTAAGTTACCCCTTTTAAGGAGCCACAGGCATGTTCACAACATGGTACTGACCCATCCACATCATGGACAAAAGAGCGGTCTATCCTCCCTAGTCACAGGTCATACGCCACGGCAGGACTTTTAGAATTATAGCTGGTGAATGAGCTAACGGTGATATGACGTTGATACACATAGTAAACAATACACATAGTTGTGGGACTATTCGTACTGGCTATACTTGCAGAGACTGTGGGGCTCTCTGTGAGACCAAACCGTTGCACTGAGCTCATTGCAACGGTTTGCATAGCTTATTCCGGAGAGTTGGAGGGTGCAGCTCTAGAGCTTTGACATAAGTGTGTCATGAATTGTTTGCCTAAACCTCACAAAGTCATATTTACACCAGTGACCGCCTTGACCTCCACAGCCTGGACAATAGGATCAATTCAACAAACTCCTTCTGTTAACATGTCCTACGCCACAACATAATGCTTGCAATTAAAGCAAATTGACTAATGACGTAGATGCACGTAGTATAGCAATGTGGGTCTAGTGACACAGAAGTGTGTAGGAAACGCGCTGACATCTTGGCGTCATTGCACGATTTGAACAGTAGCAGGATATTTGCTATATGACTGCACATTCTAATCTCTGTCACAGACCAAATGTCTCTAGGACTGTGCACTTTTAAGCACAGTGCAGGTTTGGCTGATAGTGTTTCAATTAGAACTAAACGACCTTTAAGCCAGGAACGTGGCACGGTAGAATGAAGTAATCTTTAGAAACGAGTCGACCAGTGAAATGTGCCCACAGTCACATGTTTCTTAACACCCATGGTGACAAATGAGTCTGTCTACCCCTAACCCTTTATTTGATACATTGGTTATACAGGATTACCCTCAAATAAGCACATTTACCAGACTATGAGGCATTCTTGTAGGTATTTGAAGTATTTTCTCTCCCTCCTGTTCAGGAGATGATGACTGACTTTGATAATGAGCTGAGAAGGAGAGAGCATGAGTTCAATCTGAGGATGGATGAGATGAGAGCTGTGGTCCTGTCTCACGAACTCAGGGTAAGGACCAGGAGTGTGTGAGTGTTCGTGATTGGTGAGATGAGAGCTGTGGTCCTGTCTCACGAACTCACTGACGCATCTGTCTGATGATAGCTCCTTATCACTGACCCATCTGTCTGTTTGTGCTTCTCGGTCTCCAGGTGAAGCTAGTTTCTAAGGAGACAGAGGTCCATGTTAAGGCCCGTGCACAGGCTGTAGAAGACCTGAACGCCTCAGAGGAACGCCTCCAGCACACACTCTCACAGCTACAGCACAGAGACTGGGAGATCAAGGACATCACGTCTGTCAAGGACTCAAGGTCCGTGTGTGTGTGTGTGTGTCTCAACTTGTTCTAATTAGCCATGCTTATCGCACATCACATTAATTATCTCCGGTAAGATTTTGTTGTCCGTTCTCAGGATCAAGGAGCTTGAGGACCAATCGACAGCTCTGCAGACGAAGAGGAAGAGCGAGGAGGAGATCTTTAACAGGAAGTGAGTCCCACTGTACACATACAAACGACACACGACTGGTTAGGACGGACAGACAAGCAGCATTTTAACTGCAGTCCTAAGACTGGAGAGGAACAGACGTGTAGCGTTGTACCTTCTGATCTGTAGACACGAGGACCTGGACCGGTCAGTGCGTCAGATCGAGGCTCAGATGGATGCCTTACGGGAAGCTCACGGGGAACAGCTACGTCAGACAGAAAATCACACCACTCGGCTACAGTCACAACTGGATGCCATGACAACGCACACACGCAGGACCCAGAGGCAACACGAGGACACGCTGAGAGAGCGAGATGAACAGATCGATCGGTGAGACGCGGTGTGTGTGTGTCTGTATGGATTGTGTGTTTACCGTGGGTGTGTGCTGTCGGTGTGCGTGTGTGTGTGTGTGTCGTATTAATGTGTGTGTCTCCGGCCCTCAGCCCTGAATGATCACATTGTAAATACATGCTCAGCAAGTGTGAGAGAGCGTGTGGGCGTTCACTCTGAAGCTGTCTGCCAGGAAGCTGTGATTATGTAACAATGTGTGAAAATAAGTCTGTATTTGGAGAAAGAACTGAGCTGTAGAAGTCCCAGATGGTCCGTAATAAGGCAAGGACAAGCAAAGAACAAGAAGACATGGTGGCAACGAGACATGATAGCAACGAGACAACAATGAGATGATAATATCCCAGCATCACATGGCTACATGGTTATTAATACAACTAATGATACATTAAAACTGTAGTGAGGAAACTCACTGCCACGGCTATGTTCCGTGACGAACCCTTTAGTGTCTTCAAGGTCATTTTAAAGAAAGGAGATGACCATCTAGTGGTGTTTTGTATAGCAAATATAACCTGTGTTTTGTGTTATCAAGGCTTCGTACGGAGCTGGAGACGACTCGTTGTGGCTGGGACTCGTACATCACTCAGGTCTCTAGGGAGACGGTTGCCAAGGACACCGAGCTGATGGCCCTGCAGGAGAGAGAGAGCAAACTACGGACCGAATTAGATCGAAGTAGGGGGGAGACAGAAAGGTCTGTGTGGGTTTTATTATTATTTTAAACATAGGCAGCGTGTATTTATCCACTATATAATTTTGTGTGTGTGTGTGTGTGTGTGTGTGTGTGTGTGTGTGTGTGTGTGTGTGTGTGTGTGGGTGTGGGTGTGGGTGTGGGGTGGGTGTGGGTGTGGGTGTGGGTGTGGGTGTGGGTGTGGGTGTGGGTGTGGGTGTGGGTGTGTGTGTGTGTGTGTGGGTGGGTGGCTGGGTGGCTGGGTGGATGCTTTTTGTGTGTTTCAGATACAAGCAGCAATTAAGTGAGAGTTTAGAGCGAGAGAAGGCTCTGGAGCAGAGGAGAGTCCAGGTGGAGTTGGAATGGCAGAGAAGGTGTGAAGACAGCAAAGCTGAGCATTACCTAAACAGTGAAGCTTTAATACAGGGCCTGACACAGGCCAGGGACCAGGTTAGTACCATGCAGAGCTACACATTTACAGGTGAACTCATACACAGGCCTCATACAGGTGTGTTGATTTAATATAGGTTGGATACTTTAGCGACGTTAAAGTTTGATCCGTTGATTACAGTACATCCTTTCTTGTTGTCTTTAGGCCAGTGCTGAGCTGAGAGGAAAGCAGAGAGAAATACAGGATATGGTGGTACTATTAAATGCGGTCACCATGGAGAGAGACAAGGCCCTGGGTCTGCCAATCAAGGAACAGGTGAGACATCAGCCAAAAAACTGTGGGGGGGGATGTGTCGTCCAATCATGTAGGAGCGCTACTCAGTAAAGAGGCGATGTTCAAATTGTTTCCAAAAGTATAAAGCAGCGTTGAAGGGTGAGACTGAATGGGTTATGGCTAGGACAAGGGTTAGATATAGGGTTAGGACTAGGACAATGGACAGCTGCCAAACCAATGCCATACAAGTACAGTGAGAGACTGGCTGGTGTTGTGGGTTGGACACGGGACATCCGAAGGCCAAATAAATGTATGCAACACTGTCCTTGAGCTGTTAATTTTTATGGTTTCAGAAATGATGGCTCATGAGGGACACGGAGGCTTGGCCATTTTAGAGTAACACAATTTATTTAGGACTTTATGACAGTAATTTGTTTTGTGACACTAAAGTTCTGGGAAGAGATATTTATGCCCATGACACTGAACCGCTGATTTGAACTACGGTTACATAAGAAGGATCTCTACACAGATGTATCCTCTGTTAACACCTTAGATGTTCTTTGAAGCTGTTTGCGCCTCAGCAACTAGCTGGTGTGTGACAACCCACCCCAGCTTATATTGATTGTCAGTATAAAATATATAAGACAGGCCTGGTGTGGGTTGACAGTGACCAGGTCACAAGATTGCATGGGTTTAATGGTACTGTATAATTTGTACTATTGATGTAAACTGCACAGCAATCAGGGCTAAACAGACTAGTGACTATTCTGTTTCTATTAAAAATGCATCAAATGTTTCTTAGGACTTGCGTTAATGAATGCGTAATATATTTCTAAATGTAGCATGCTTGTCCAAGTAGCAGACGATATCCGACAATGATCATAAACATATTACATCGTGATTATTTACTAGTGATAATTAAATAATTAATGCATATTACAAGGTAATCATTGACTGGTAATAATTAAATAATGAATACATATTACACGGTCATTATTTACTAGTGATAATGAATACATATTACAAGGTCATTATTGACAGGTGGTAATTGATATTACAAGGTCAATATTTACTAATTATATTTATGGTCTGTTACCTTACTGTTGTAAATGTAAAAGAAGGCTAGGTCTAAATTTAAACTGAGGAATTTCAAACATAGTCAGCTGTCAGGTTTCCATGTCATGGGCAACAACAGGGTCAAAGGTCACAACAACCGGGTCAAATTTGAACTTCTTTTGGTGGGCAATTGCTTATGTGAAGTTGATGGAAACCAAGAAACAGTGTAAAAACGTGTCTGTTTGAGAGTCGATGATGGCAACAGTGGACAATAGCTTTTTGTACGAGAAACAGGACAACTCATACGTGAGAGCAGGATATGAGACGACTAGTGACAGATAAAGTGTGCCAATAGGCCAGGGGTGGTAGCCTTTAAACAGCACCTCTATTATCACATGGCTGTTGACACTGGCATCTAAAGGCTCTGACTAATGACATATGCTCATCTGGGTTAATATTACCTAGATTGTATTGGCCTGGTGTAACGGAGGTTCCCTAAATGATGTGTACAGCCTGATACAGGAATTCCTCATCTTTTACTTTACTCGAATTAAGTACTTTAGAACTACTAAACCCACCCACACACGCACACACACACACACACACACACACACTAGTATCTACCCTGTTCTAAAGCTCTTCAGGCCCTGAAGGGGGGCTCTTATCCTGACTACAGCCTTATTTAGGCGGTGCCCTTTACGTCCTCTTGCCCTTTGGTATTGGCTGTCTGCCTGACCACTATGCCTGTCAGTTAGCTCTAAGGCACATACCCTGACAACAGAGCAAGGCTCTGATGTCAAAACGGGTGGGTTTGAACTTTTATGTTATTCCCACGTGGGCTAATCTTTTGTCACCTTCTGGACCCAACATATCTATGGGTCGTGTTGCCTTAACTAACCTTTTACTGGTATGGTACAAATACACATGCACACCCTACTCTCACCCTCTGGCCTCACCCCTACTCTTACCCAGGGCCTCACCCCTACTCTCACCCACGGCCTCACCCCTACTGTCACCCACGGCCTCACCCCTACTCTCACCCACGCCCTCACCGGGAGAAACCGCCTCCGGCCTCACCCCTACTCTCACCCATGGCCTCACCCAGGGAACCCCACTCCGGCCTCACCCCTTCTCTCAACCACGCCGGTGTGACGTCATTAATCTCTGACCAACATCTGCCCTAGGAAATGTCTGTCTTGAAGAAGAGATTTGATCTAATTGAGAAGCCTGTATAAATAACGGTTAAATTAAGAAAAAAATAGTTCTGCACAGAGTCCAATGGAATCAACATTTGAATGTTAGTGAGTTTATAATGCTAAACACTGTGGTGATCCACCCTCCGACACATCATCGCCAGTCTGCCATCAGTGACCTTACACCGGTTAACCTGTAGGGGGTGTAAAAGAGACAAATGACATACATGGATGTTTACCAGTATATTATGTGCGTAGGCTCCTATTTTAGGCCGCCTGTAATCTATTTTCCATGTGTTTTAAAATACTATTCACCATGTTTTTACACATTTGGACTCCACTTCCGTGTATGAGATGATGAAATGTGTATGAAATGATGCTGTTCTCTCTGCATTTCAGTACTGTCAGAAAGTAGATGGTGTGTAAGCCGTTCCCATCTGCTTGTTGCTGCAAAGATTTTGAGGGTGGCAGTGTAGGTAGATTTACTGTCCAAGGACAGATCTAGGAACCGCTTGTCCTATTCTTAACTCACAATATCTGACTCTGTATCAGACGTTAGGGGCTGTGTGTATGGACAGGCTAAAAGCGGTCACTCTAATGGCAAAGGGCCAAAGATCAGATGTTCATTCGCTCATGAAAAATGTATGACCCGATTTTGAACCGGCAGAATTTGAGTGTCGGTTTTCACTCAGCCAGTCAACCTAATTCCAAATAGGCTGACATACATTCAGGTCGGTTTCTCAAGGGCACCTTTTAGAACCATGAGCATCAAGGTTAGTCTCGTGATCGATTATTGTAATGGATACACACTGTATGGACAAAAGTATCGGGACACCTATACAGTACACTTACAGGAGCCTGCATAACCTCCCATTTTAAATCCACAGGCAATTTGCAGCAATTACAGCTTCCGCTCTTCTGGGAAGGCTTTCTACAAGATAGTGGAGCGTATCTGACGGCATTATTGCGGACACCGGTGTTGGACGAGTGGCTCGTAATAGGGTTGAGGTCAGGGTTCCGTGTGGGCCGGTCAAGTTTTTCCACAACAAACTCATCCAACCATGACGCTTGTTAATACCCGAGGAGGTTTGGAATTGTGCCGTCATTGAGTCAGCAGAGCGTTGGCGACTTTCACACACCAGGCACCTTGGCCCCCCCCGGCCCCGCTCTGTAATTTTCCGCGTGGTGCAACTTCCTGCCTGAGTCGCTGTTCTTCCTAAACGCTTTCACTGTGCAATGACATCGCTTACAGTTGATCGCGGAAATATCTAGGAGGGAAGAAATGTCACAAACTGACCTGTTGCAACGGTGGTATTATATTACAGTACCGTGTCGAATTCCGTGAGCTCTTTAGAACGACCCATTATTTCACAAATGTTTGTCATGGCGACTGCGTGGCCCAGGTGCTTGTTGTTGTACGCCTGTCGCCATGGGACTGAATGAAACAGCTGAATTAAATGATTAAGGAGGCGTGGCCCAATACGTCTGTCTGTATAGTGTTTGTCTTTTATCAACTCTCTTTGGCACGGTCACATATTTTGAGTTAAAATGAGATTTCATGCAACGGATTAGATCACCCATCAACTGTAAACAGGAACCAGATTCTATCTTCCCTTTTGGCTGTTTGTTGATGTACTCAAGCTGGAAGCTGATTTTAGGCCTCGTCTACCACAATCAGAAACATACCTCCATCTAGTGGTCATTTATTGAAACTGCTCATAGCCACATTTTTGTATGCGTCACTGTGTGTGTATTTATGCATTGCTGTGTATCTGCAGGTCCACAGACCTGGTGGTGATGGTGGTGCGGTAGTGGAGCTTCCATCTGATGAGATCCATCACCTACAGCAGCAGAACAGCAGTCTAAGGGCTGTTATAGCCCAGATGAGGAAGGACATGGAGGAGCTCAGTCAGACTACTCATGCTCCAGGGCCATCTAACACCTCAACTCAGGCTCCTAAAGGTCCCTTACCCCAGTCTGCAGGACAAAGCTCAGGCCAAACCACAGACACTGGTCTGGTACCCAGGCTAGCAGGTATATAAACCAGAGACACTGGTCTGGTACACAGGCTAGCAGGTATATAAACCAGAGACACTGGTCTGGTACCCAGGCTAGCAGGTATATAAACCAGAGACACTGGTCTGGTACACAGGCTAGCAGGTATATAAACCAGAGACACTGGTCTGGTACACAGGCTAGCAGGTATATAAACCAGAGACACTGGTCTGGTACCCAGGCTAGCAGGTATATAAACCAGAGACACTGGTCTGGTACCCAGGCTAGCAGGTATATAAACCAGAGACACTGGTCTGGTACCCAGGCTAGCAGGTATATAAACCAGAGACACTGGTCTGGTACCCAGTCTAGCAGGTATATAAACCAGAGACACTGGTCTGGTACACAGGCTAGCAGGTATATAAACCAGAGACACTGGTCTGGTAGCCAGGCTAGCAGGTATATAAACCAGAGACAGTAGTCTGGTACCCAGGCTAGCAGGTATATAAACCAGAGACAGTGGTCTGGTACCCAGGCTAGCAGGTATATAAACCACAGACACTGGTCTGGTACCCAGGCTAGCAGGTATATAAACCAGAGATACTGATCTGGTACCCAGGCTTGCAGCTATATAAACACTTTACTTACAGCCCTCAAAGGCCCCTCCACTCATTTCAACCCCAACCTATTGAAACCTTCCTGAAGCACAAACCCAAAAGATCACCAGCATCTTACACTGTTGGCTCACAGCAGCACCTTCTTTTCACCTGCACCATAAATAAGTGTGTGTGTGTGTACGTGCGTTTATTCATGGCAGGTACCCCAGGCCCAGACTACACCCAGGCTCTCGAAGGGGATGTAGCAGTGTTGAAGGCTAGGTGTAGACGTTTAGAGGAACAGCTAGAGGGCGCTACCCGACCTCTTGATCACCCCGTCAATCCAACCCCCACGCTCGCCCACGTCGCCCCCGACAACGCTTACCTACAGAACCACATCCGCTCCCTCAACGAGACCATTGGTATGAGAACGTCCTCCAGTAGTATGAATAATTGTGCTGTTACAACATCTACAAGGTAACATGTCACACGTTGAGGAGGGAGAGGCATCTAGGAACAGAAATATGTATATGTTTTCCTGTTTGAAATATTGTTTATTGAAAACAAACGGACATGACAGGATATTTGACACTAAATCCATTTGAACACAAACAACACATTAGGTGCTATATATTAATATCAGAATATACTAGGCATTGAATAGCAGAACTTCTAAGGGTCTTTCTCCCCAGTTGACATCATCGTGGAGGCTCTGGCCTGTACCGGCAGATTGCCTTGCTGTCTCAGTAATAAGGATCAAACCAGGAAATGTGACGACCTGTGTAGAATGATTATACGCAGTTCGTACACTCGGCTTTGAATATTAAAAATAAATCTGTATTGTCATTCGTGTAATGATGCAGTCCTGATTCTGGTTCTGAGGCGCTGTTTAGTATTTAACTACATGCTTTAGAGTAGTGTTTTTGTGTACTCTGATAATGTGCAGCTTAACACATTGTCTATGTGACAATTACAGCCGTCGTCTGTAATGTTTTCTCATCGCCAATTTAAAACTCCTAACCCTTGTCTATGTGATGTTTTCTGAAGGTGGCCTGCGTGTGGACAAGGTGGCCAACACTGCATCTCTGAGGAAACAGGAGGTCAGGATCGCTCACCTGGAGGCTGCACTGGCCTCCCTCACCCAACAGGTGTTCAGTCGCCCAAAAACAGGAGGCACTCCTCGAAATGAAACAACACAGGCTACGTTGTAGTCAGGCAACAAAGGATCTGTAGCTATTGTTAACATCTCCGTCTGTCCGCCATCTCTCCCCCGTAAGTGTCACACCAAACAGATGGAAGGGGAGGAGCTGCGTCTGGAGCTGGCCAATCAGAAAAGGAACTGGTCTTCTGAGGATACAAGCCTCCGTCAGCGTCTGGTTGCAATAGAGATGGAGCTGGAGGAAGTGAGGCGGGAGAAAGAGGAGTACCAGAAGGGAAGCATCCTAAACAACCTGGAAAGTGTCGCTCTGGGCAACCAGGTACGACCGTGTTGCATGCCGACTAGAACCTGAGACTTTTAGTCAACGCTAAACTGTATTTAGACGATGCAAAATAATAGTGGTAAAACATTTTTGCCCTTCAATAATCACATTTGCGGTTGAATTATTCAGCGTGTATTTAGTGACTTCACACCGCATGTTACCAGAACTGTTGTTGTGCCCAGGTGTCTGCACTGAAGCTTAACATCGCCAGCAGGAATGAGCCCATCATCTGTGAAGAGGTAAGCCACCTCGGTGTGATTGGCTCCCTGACTCTGTGCTGTCAATCTGGCTGTGTCCTGCTGTTCCCATCCAGAATCGTTCAATCATTAATCAACGACAATATTTCACCCATGAAGGCCGGTTTCTTTTTGCCCTGGAATATCAGACATCGTGGGGTCATGATACTGGTATCCCGATGACCCACGTTCATAAAAAAATCACCTTGTTCCCATCACCCCCCTCGTCCCTTTCTTCAGAGTGAGATGGTCAGACAGCTCCAGGAGGAGAACCTCTGTTTGAGGCAACAGCAGCTGTCCACAGGCCTGAAGCCCGGTCGCCCAGCGGGGTGTGGGCCTGAGAGAGGGATACAGGGGGGGAAGGTCCATGTCCTTCAGTCCAAACTGAGGCAAGCTGTGGTCTGTATCGGCCGTCTGACCAGAGACAAACAGCAGCTGATCGAGATGGGCAACAGGCTCCGGGCCCAACTGGCTGACACCGGACTGGAAGGTAGGACTTTACAGTAGAATATTCTAACACTATAGGCAATGTTAACAGCTTGAACCATACCAGAGAATAAAAACACCATCTGCATAATAACTATATACTCAGTGCTACCATTCCTCCAATCTGAAGTATTTTATCTATGTCAATTTAAAACAGGGTAATGTTCTCTCCGATTTGTTTAATCATCTCATGACAACAGCATAGCTAAGACGCATTCGATTGGTCAAGTTAGCATTTCAGAGACAGTATAGGCAAAAGGTCTAGCTGCGAAGTCCGTCGTGATTGGTTGGGCGCGGTCCAACTGTGTTGTAATTGGTCCGGTCGATTGATTGTGTTGACGGGAGCCAGGAAATGTTCTCTGGAGGGTTGTAGGGGTTTCAGCGGGATCACATGTAGCCGTAGAGGCCTGAGGAACACACTAAGAGTGTGGACACCCCTGCACACACACACACACACACACAATCACACACACACACACAATCACACACACACTATTTCTTCACACTTACTTTCCCTCTTTAAGCTGTTAATTTTGCTACCACACCGTCCGTGGCCCCAGAGCCTATGGAGCCAGAGAGAGACTCAACTAGAGACACCCAGGCCCAGCAGAACCAATCGGGTCGACTCTCTGCCCTAGAACAACTCCAGTACCAGCTAACCAAACAGGTCTGACCTCACCTCTGACCGTTAACCCCTATCACATGGTAAAGTCCGAACTCTGGTTATAATGCCATAGGGGCAAAGTTCTTTGTGTGACCATCATAAGGTGAACCGTTTTCGTCTTCAGGAGCTGCAGTACGCCCAGAGAGACCAGAGAAATGGGGCTCCTGTTCTGGTGAGGCCTGTCATCTCAGACCGAGACAGAGTCACTAACCCCTGGGGCCAGAGTGTGCAGGACACTAACCCACATGAGGTAACGACAGTAATGTCTGGACACATTGACTGATATTACTCCAACTGAGGGTCGATGCCACAACAACTTGGCTTCTCAACTCGTTTGATCAACATGCAGAATTCATGTCCTGCCTTAAATGTTTATTAACTAGAGACGAAACATTGGCTATGAATCTAAATTATTTCTTAATTAAAACAAATCACTTATTTCTACATATGTTGTAAAGTGCTGAAATATACTAGGTGTTTTTGAACGCAGTTTTTGTTGTTTCGTTTTTAGCAGAAAATCTCCTCACTTTTGACAGGCTTAATATTAACAGTAGGAATTAGAGTTAGACAGACAGATGGTATTGACCCCTGGTCGCCTGCAGGGAGCCGTATCCCAGCATGGAATTGGGAGTGATGCCCCCTGACCACAGCTCCAAATGTGTACGTTTTAAATACAGATTTGAGTGTATAATCGGCTGATGATGTAGTTTCCTGCTCTGTGTTCATATGGGTACAGCATTTACCCAAAGATGCATTCTCAGATTGGGTCAATTCACCATGTGGAATCGGTCGCTGACTGCAGCTCTTTTTGTCTCTTTGCACTTTCTCTCCCCGCAGCCTCGTAGGATACAGAGCTCCCCTGTACCCCTCAGCCCTTCACAGAGCCCCCTGCAGCTGGACGTCGGGTCAGGACCTCCCTCCAGCCCGTTTGGTCCTCTGCTTCTTTCATCGGTGGAGACAGAGGGCTCACTGAGAGAGGTGTGGCAGATACTGGACCGTGGTCTCAGCCCCTCCATGCTTACAGCCAGGGAGAGCAGCTCCGACAGAGGTAACAACACCGGGATTGTCAAATGACTTGTCGGGTCTCTCTCTCTCCTTGTCTCTCTGGGAGTGTTCTCTGTGACTCATACCATTTAAAGAAAACGGGTGTTTCTGCATTCTGTAGGCATTTGGCAATTAGCAGACACAGAAACCGACACATGCAGTGCAGACACAGAAACCGACACATACAGACCTGCTTCTTTGCCACTAATTGAAGATATAGTGGATATAAAATGTCTACACACCCCTGTTAAAATGCCAGGTTATTGTACTTTTTTCCCCACAAAGATTTCTGTTTGTTTTTTAATTGAATTGTTCACGTTATAGGCCACATGAAAGGTGAAAAAAGTTCTGACATGATTTATTTTAGTCTCACATCAAGAAAACCTGGCATTTTGGGGTGTGTAGACTTTTTATATCCACCGTATGTTATAAGAAATCTGATTTGATCAAATATATTAAATTCTTTTTTATTTGCGATAAATTGGCACACATTTCTTAAAACGTTTTTCTTTGCTTTCTCCTTATGTGGTATTGTGATTAGATTGGCAATATAATTTAAATGTTAAAGTCTGTAACAAAACCACATGTCGGGGAAGAAGAGGTCTGAATGCTTTCCAAAGCCAATGTACACAGTAACGGTTAGCAACATCTGAGAAGTTGCTACAGGACAGGACATCAGGATATATTAACAAGGTCACAAAGTGAAATAGTTTGTTTGCGATGATCCCTAAACGGTTTCTAATGTCACAAGTAGTGGGTTATGTGAACACAGAGTTGCACTTCGGGCACAGAGTGTGTGTGTGTGTGTGTGTGTCCGGCCTCAACAACTGCCACTGCAACAGGTCCCAGGTCACAGTCAGTAGTGAAGGTCATCCAGCAATGTGAGGGATGTTTATCTTTTAGATTAGATTTAGGACAGTGGCATTGCCTCACACTCAGTCCAACAGTAGACTGCCAAGAGTTTCCACATTATGCCGAGTAATCGTTAGAAAGAAACATTCTGATGTGGGAGGAAAACTGAGCTGAGGGACATTTAAAACATGTGTGTACCGTCGTAGACTAACACACTGGTCTCTGGTACGGATATTTGAAATTAATAGTCTTATTTGTCGTGAAGCCAAAAGGTCTGGTCATTTTGGTATCCAAATGTTTTATGTTGGCTACTTTTAATAGGGTCACTGTGTCAAAAGAAGGAGTTAAAAGGTGTCAGTGTGCTGAAATTAAAAGAACATCCAGATTAACTGTCACCGGTGAATGTTAAAATAAGTATAGGTCACCATCATATGACGATATGCTTGCCTATACCATGGTAACTTCTGAGATGTGGTTGTATGTAGACTTGGGCAGGGTCTTTGAGCTATCAATCCAACAGGGTTCTAAGATTGCAGGATAAGGTGTCATACCTGTCATATGCAGGAAATACTTTTATTTTTACTATAAATAATATTTACTGCAGCTCTGAAAACCACCACAATTAAGTGTCTCCACAGCAGCCCCGATTAAATCGAGATATTTAACTTTCACCGTAGTATTTAACACTCACTTGGAGAATAGATTAGTAATATATTAATGGAGAATTTAATGGAGTTGACAGATTGGTAACCTCTGTATATATGAGATTCACATGAGAACTGGGTCTACTTTAATATGCATGTTCTCTCTACTGGAGCCACTGTCTGTCTGTAGAGTGACTTTACACATCATCTTCACTGGCCACTGCTGTTCTATACATTAGGGCTCATCGCATGCCTGTCAGGGCTTGGATTTCAAGGCTAGAAGGCTGTTATTAACCAACCCTTTGAAACAGCCGGTCAATCTGAAACAACCCTGTTCCACGGAATGAATAAAATGTATCCGCAGGGGATGTTGAGCTGGTCAGGCCCGAGTTGAGTGAACCCGGTTCCGCAAGCCAGGTGAGGGGGATACAGGAGGGCGGAGCGTCGATCCCGGAGAGGAAGAAACCCGCCAGGTCATCAGCCACGGACACCGCCAGGAAAACCATGGCAACTGCAAGGAGGGGCAGGATTAGGAACTACAACATCAGAGACTGATGGAAAGCTTCTGGCAGGCTAACAGAATACAACACAGTTGGTTTATGATTGTTTTCTGCCTACCTTCTTCCAAATGTTGCATAGAAATATTTAATTTGTTCAACAAATACCCACAGTAGGAAGAAATACATTTTCATTTGAATACAATGTGCTGCTGTGCTCCAACACAATGTGGTGTAGATGGTTACACGTTTTGTGTTGGGGAGTGTCGGGCTGGTTCTGTTCTGGTCAAGCCACAGTTATTTGTCTTGGCAATGCCACTAGTGGATAAGAACCAGCGGCACCCAGACTAGGTAGATTCATTGACTGCCGATGCACTCCTCATGTCAGGGGAACCACATGGCCCTACGCCTTAGGAATGGATGGATAATTCAGATTGTGCTTTCTCTCAATGATGCTACCACAGTGAGGAACTCACATGTTCATGTTTTTACTCTATCTTAACATAATGTTTACTAAGGACCCTGTTGAACAGGTGTCGGTTTCATAAGAAATTACATGATTTTCCCGAATAAAATGTTGACTAAATGTATATTTTTTATTATTGAAATGTGTGAAACCAAACCATATTTAATGCACATTTGGCTAAGAAAGGGGACCTTATGTTAACACATTATGTGCATATTTTGTGTGTTTTACAGGTTATCTTATTTGGTATGGTCAGTAAAATAACAACAAATGCTGACAATAAATGAAAAAGTAGATCGTTTTCTGGACAACCTAATACATTTCACATTGTTATATATATATATTTACCATCGGAAAAAAAAAATATATATATATATATATTTAGAATCGAACTCAAGTAACCCAGATCGTCAGATGCGCCTTTTTGATGACGTCACGATTCTTCCTGGCCTGACTAAAAGCCCCTCCCCTCATTGTCATCATATCACCCTATCTCCGTAGCAACACCCTCATATCCACACGGATTCAAGGGGACCAAACACACCCCCGCACTCTGATTGGTTGGTTAACACATCTGTCAAGAGTGGGCGTGTACAGTGAGTCAGCGCTGAGTTTCATATCTGGTGTATTGAGCCGGGTGCTCCTCAAACGTGCAGAGTGAAACGCTATAATATTAACTTTTATACTATTTAACTATTTCTAAACTATGCATTTTATTCATGATGCAAATATGTTTGTTCTTAAAATATATATATATATAAAAATAATTTTAGATTAGCCTATACAACCCTCTATACAATTGTAAAAGCTATAAATAATTATTGTAAAGTGTCTTCAAAACATTTGTTCAACTATAACATAGTATTATTTGTATAATTTGTTTTAGTTAATGAAGTATTCCAAAATGTGTTCCGATAATTCGGCCAGGTGATCACAAATGACAATGTAATGCCAATTCTTGGCAATGTATTTAATTAAATATGGGTCAAATGTGCACTAAATAACAAATGTTGTGAATATTTTAATAAATAATACATACAAATTTTCATTCTAATCATATTATAAGAAATGGTGTTACCTGCATGGTGTTTTAATCTCCAAACAATTCAATCAGAAAAAATCATAGGCAACTTAGGGATGAAAAGATTGTACGATTGATTGTATCTCCGTCATGTGTTCTCGTTTCTACAAGGTTTCGTAATAAGTCTGTCTGAGTTTGAAATCTGAACATGGCTCAGGCACGTGTCTTTATCATCTGGGCTTTGTTTGAACTTGAGTAATGAACTTGGACTTGGCTTTCCCAATAATCAGGTTAGCTTAGAGATGCTGAGCTAACCTGTCAACGGTGCATATTCACTAAAACAGTGGATCTATCCATTGCATCTATCCAGTAGATCTATCCAGTGCATCTAGCCATCCAGTGGATCTATCTATCAGTTCATTGCATCTATCTGTTCATTGCATCTATCCAGTGCATCAATCTATCCAGTGCATCTATCTATCCAGTGCATCTATCCATTGCATCTATCCAGTGCATCAATCTATCCAGTGCATCTATCTATCCATTGCATCTATCCAGTGCATCTATCCATTGCATCTATCCATTGCATCTATCCAGTGCATCAATCTATCCAGTGCATCTATCTATCCATTGCATCTATCCAGTGCATCTATCCATTGCATCTATCCATTGCATCTATCCATTGCATCTATCCATTGCATCTATCCAGTGCATCAATCTATCCAGTGCATCTATCTATCCATTGCATCTATCCATTGCATCTATCCATTGCTACCCACATGAACGACAGTAACCTCGCATCAGGTTTTTTTTTCTCCCGACATCACACAGGCGTTTGGCGAATCACCCCATCACTGGCTCAGACCGAGAGCCCTGCCTCCAATCTCATTGGACTGAACAGCGCAGCCCAATAGTCAGCCCATGTGGCGTGGCCTGGGAGAGCATGTCAGACATTTAAATTAAACAGAGAAAGGGAATCAAAGAAGTGAAAGATATTCGGGCAAGGAAGGAAACCGGAGAGAGCGATTCCTCCCGAACAACCTCAACAGGGACGCACGCACGCACGCTCTCACCGGCACCAGATAAGGGATTATCGAGGACATTTGTCTTATTAATTATCTCCTTCCTGCGGATATTAAAATATCGAATTACTGGTAAGTTGCTTTGATCTCATAATAACAACTAGTTCACATTTTGTGCTTGTTTGCTTGCTATAGATTCCCATCGAGTTATCCGATGAGAATAGATGTAGTACTACTAGTAGTGTAGCAGTACACACTAATTTCCGTATATGTAGGTGTACTACTAGTAGTGTAGCAGTACTACTAGTAGTCTAGTGTAACAGTAGGCTTACACACTAACTGCTGTATTGTAGTCGTACTACTAGTAGTGTAGCAGTACACACTAACTGCAGTATATGTAGCAGTACTACTAGTAGTCTAGTGTAACAGTAGGCTTACACACTAACTGCTGTATTGTAGTCGTACTACTACTAGTAGTGTAGTAGTACACAATAACTGCTGTATTGTAGTAGTACTACTAGTAGTAGTGTAGCAGTACACACTAACTGCTGTATTGTAGTAGCACTGCTAGTAGTGTAGCAGTACACACTAACTGCTGTATTGTAGTAGTACTACTAGTAGTGTAGTAGTACACACTAACTGCTGTATTGGAGTAACACTACTAGTAGTGTAGTGTAGCAGTACACACTAACTGCTGTATTGTAGTCGTACTACTAGTAGTGTAGTGTAGCAGTACACACTAACTGCTGTATTGTAGTAGTACTACTAGTAGTGTAGTAGTACACACTAACTGCTGTATTGTAGTCGTACTACTAGTAGTGTAGTGTAGCAGTACACACTAACTGCTGTATTGTAGTAGTACTACTAGTAGTGTAGTAGTACACAATAACTGCTGTATTGTAGTAGTACTACTAGTAGTAGTGTAGCAGTACACACTAACTGTTGTATTGTAGTAGCACTGCTAGTAGTGTAGTAGTACACACTAACTGCTGTATTGTAGTCGTACTACTAGTAGTGTAGTGTAGCAGTACACACTAACTGCTGTATTGTAGTAGTACTACTAGTAGTGTAGTAGTACACACTAACTGCTGTATTGTAGTCGTACTACTAGTAGTGTAGTGTAGCAGTACACACTAACTGCTGTATTGTAGTAGTACTACTAGTAGTGTAGTAGTACACAATAACTGCTGTATTGTAGTAGTACTACTAGTAGTAGTGTAGCAGTACACACTAACTGTTGTATTGTAGTAGCACTGCTAGTAGTGTAGTAGTACACACTAACTGCTGTATTGTAGTCGTACTACTAGTAGTGTAGTGTAGCAGTACACACTAACTGCTGTATTGTAGTAGTACTACTAGTAGTGTAGTAGTACACACTAACTGCTGTATTGTAGTCGTACTACTAGTAGTGTAGTGTAGCAGTACACACTAACTGCTGTATTGTTGTATTAGTAGTACTTGTGTAGCAGTACACACTAACTGCTGTATTGTTGTATTAGTAGTACTTGTGTAGCAGTACACACTAACTGCTGTATTGTTGTATTAGTAGTACTTGTGTAGCAGTACACACTAACTGCTGTATTGTTGTATTAGTAGTACTTGTGTAGCAGTACACACTAACTGCTGTATTGTTGTATTAGTAGTACTTGTGTAGCAGTACACACTAACTGCTGTATTGGAGTAGTACTACTAGTAGTGTAGGGTCGAGTTACTGTCTTTGCTATAATATAAATAATACTTCCTCGTTTACATTCTCAGCCATGTAAGAGCGTTATATTCTGGTCTGTTTAATAATGTCGAGTGATGGTGGTGATGTGACTGGTTCTGACGCACCGGTAGCGCGCACAGGGTTATAGCCGCACTAGTCGTGCGTGTGCGTGTGCGATGTGCTCTGCATCATGTACGGAAGCCCATGTTTTTAGTGTCGATGTTAATCTAAATCCGGATACAGAGGTTGCATGGCGTCTGCTTCCTCTGTGCTATAAGCTTGTGGTTCTGGATTAATCGGGTTTATAGGATGGAGCAACTATATGTCAGCGGCCCAGTTAGCAGGCCTGTCTGAGCCTAGGGCACCTTTACAATGCTTTGATTATCCAGGGTCAAATAAATGACTTATTGTTTAATGCAAAAGAAACAGTGTCTGCATGGTCTATAGCCAGACTTGGGTCTGTGACTAGTTTGCCTATTCAAATCCATTGGTGGTTACATTTTGTGCATGGGTGCCATTTTCTAGTCTAGCTGTGATGTGAAAAGACAGTTACCTATCATGCCTGCAGCCACAAAGCAATAGTGTATTGCATTTGGATTCTGATGCCACATCAGAAATGGACATTGATGTAAAGTGAACCTAGTTACAGCAGGTGAAATGGCTCTCTGGAGTCTTCTACGGTGAAGTAGGCAGCCTGTGAATGGGAAAAAGAAGGCCGATTCTTAAGCCAGGGTGTGGAATTTACCATGCAGTGAGTCAAGCAACCCTTTCTGTGTGATCTGGCAGGACAAGTCAGCACCCACGATAGTGTGTGTGTGTGTGTGTTTCTCAAGATGTTCTAGTTACCTGGTATTCGCATATTGCTCACGTGCGGTGCTCTTTCGCTCTCCAGTTGACATATTTGTAATCTTGGCACAGGATTGAATTTCCTGTCCTCTAGTTTATTGCCTAACTACAATGGAATTTGTGATACGTTATGTTATCACTCTGTTTAACTTTTTACCTGTGTTCTTCAGGTGCTCTAGTACGTATACGCTTATGGGACAAGTTCAGTCTTGTCAAATACAGAACGTTTCTAGCTAGTGTCTAGTCTCGACATAAAGGAAGGGCTTTTTGTCGTTTCTGGAGTGTACTTTGCGACCGTATCTTCAAAATCGTGAATGGATCTCGACAGTTTTAATCTTGCACAGCATCAAGAATAACTGTAGCAATTTTCTCCCTTTTCTCCCAACAAATGATGTTCATTTGAAGCTTTTATGATCCTTTTTACTGACTGGGTTGGAAATTAGGTTTTATTTGAGGCCTTTATGTCCTTACTTTGAACTCGTGGTTTTCTGATGGACTTTCATCTAGACAGGTTTGTCATGATGACCAACGACCGTTACATCTTCCTGTACAGATCCAGGACGAATTCCCTCACAGGTTTACTTATTATTTAACACTAAATTTGATATGCATAGTGCAGAGAGGTGGAAAAGTGGACTACTGAGATGCGTAGATTAGTAGAGGCCTAGACAGACACACACTGTGTGAAAGCTGTTCGGTCAGTCGCATGTTGTTGTTGGGACGTCTTGGCCTAAGTAGATAACGCATATGGTTAATGACGCTCCTCCTCACAGAGAGGCCTAAAGTCAGCTGGATGACAGTCCCTGTAACCCCCTGGCTCAGGTAGGGTGAGACTCACCAGGGGGCTATTGTTAGGTCACCTGGAGTATCACTGAGACAGATTATTATATGGGATGCATCTATTGGTTTAGTCTAATTCATTAACAGGTCTTGGACAGCAGTCGGTCTATTGTAATTGACAGATGCTAAATGACACGCAGGAGCCGTTGAGAGTGACGATCGAAGCTTATTTATTGTGTGTGTCTGTGTGTACACTTCATACATGTGTTCAATTGAAAGCTAAGTATCAGAGGAGGAGAACAAAATACACACCACAGTTCAAACGTTTGCAGTCACTTAGAAATGTATTTGTGTAATCAAACCTACAAAGCTTCTTGCGTTTGTGGATTTGATTACAAGCTCAATGACCCTGAAACAAAAGAATCTCTTCTGAAACTCGTCAGTCCATTCTTGTTTTGAGAAATAAAGGCTGATGCTGTTTCATGTGAGTTATTGCCAAGAAACGACTTTGTTTCAGGAGATGGTGAGCCTGTAATTGAATACTCCAGAGCTTGTCAGAGGAAAGCCATTTTTGTTGCGTCCTTAATCAGCAAAACCGTTTTCCGCAGTGCTAACATAATTTCAATTATCAATTCGCCTTTGGAAATGATCAACTGGAATAGCAAACACAAAGTGCAATTGGAACACAGGGTTAATGGTCTCCGATGAAGGGCCTTAATGTACCAAAAAGGCTTTTCTTAAAAAACACACTATTTCTAAGCGACCTGAAACTTTTTAATGGTTGCGTACATTGCCAGTTTCTGTGTCAACGAATGTAAAACTGTCTGTGCCTGACTGCATCTACGCTTTTGAAGTTCTTTGCATTTGCTGTGAGTGGACGGTATGAGCGTTTTTTACGTTCTACAAATCCGAGGATGATGGGAAGTTTAGGATCTCTAAATGTTGAGAGAGAATATGTCCCAAAGGTTAATTTCCTAACTGAAAAGAAATTTGCAGTGATGTGGCTATTTATCTACATGTGATTAATGTAATTTTTGTATTAAGCTGCCTTTTACCTCTCACGCTAAAACAACAATAGTCCAGTCATTCAACCTATTATTTTATTTGTTCTGCATCTCAGGCAACTTGCATTAAAAAATGTGTTATGTCATAGGTATTTCATTAATCATCAACTTGTGAAAGTGGCAAATCTAGCTCCTAGCTTATAACTTGCATTCTAAAACACCTCACTGACCTGAACCTGGAATTACATCATAACAGTTCCAAACTCTTAAAGTGGTGTCTGTATTTGCACGTTTGCTTTTCAAGATATACAGGTTTGCATAAACGTGGGCATTGATACCAGGAGTGGTTCTAGGTCTTCTACTACATATTTATTTATTCAACAGTGTGCTCCTGGCAGGGAATGTAGGCCCCAACACGTTTAAATGACTCAACAGCTCATCATTGATATGTTATGCACAAAGAAATCTATTATGTATAAGGAAGGAATCTCCCATTTTCCTGGCAAAAGCATTGATCTACTCGATTGCAAACTGATTCCTAAGGTGTGTTTGTATTGGAAAATACAAGTAAATATATTGAACAGTTCGAATTGTGTGTTCGCCAACTTAAAAAAGAGAAATGCAGTTCACACTTAGAAATCATTTAGATAACCTTTTTAGGAATAGTCATATATATATATTTTTACAACAGCTTTCAGTTCCCATAATTCTATGTTAACCAAACTGTGAATGTGCTTTTTGAGGTAGTAGTTCATTTTTTGTTAAACCCATCCAAACGAGTCAAAACAATTACAATTTTGAACGAGAAAAAGCTGAATTTGTGCTATTTATTCAGTGTCCATGTATGCACAGCACACGCTAAACACATCCAATGTATACACCATCAAACTCTCACTTGTAGGGGCTATTTTATGTGCTTCTCTAAGTCGCACAGAAATGACTAGTTTAGATGTGCACAAGCGACTCAAACCGAGCCTTCATAGAGAGTTCACACTCATGACCTCTTGTCAGCAACAGTTTAATCGAGGATGGAAAACAAATTGTTTTTTACGCAATTATATGTCAAACCGAATCATGTGGACGAGGACAGAGGCACATCCCCAGACGATGACAAACCTCCCTGGATAATGAACTGACACAACACTGCAGCTGGTGCACACATTTGGCATGTTACACACACACATACACACACACACACTCTGCAGCTCATATATACCTCTCTCACCATCTCATTAAAGGGTAACTTGCCATACTGGCCGTTGTTGGCAGTAGCGTCTCTACTGTACTAGTTGCTCACTGTTAATTGTTTAATCCCACTATCCAATAATGGCTGATTACCTATTCTGGGTGTTCATTATTGACAGGTTTTGTTAGACACTTGTTTTCAACAGCCTGCGTATGAAAGCACTGGTAATTTAAATTCCGATGGACCCAGAACGACAGCGCTGCAGGAATGCAGAACAGTGTGTAACTCTCCTAGTAATTAGGGGGTCCAGGGAACTGCTATTGTGGTGTTGGTGGCCCTGTCCTTTGTGAAGGGGGCTAACAGAAGGCCACTGTGTGGACCTGCTGTGGCCGTTGCTTCACTGAGGAGCTGCGCGCTTCACTGCACCTCTCAATGAACCGGGACAGACTGGTTGGCCCCGCCCTGCCGGTCTGATTGGTTGGCCGGGCCGACACTGAATTGCCTGGCCCAGAAACCAGGAACAAAGGTTCTGCCCTGGATGATCTGTTTTTTTCTTTCACGCTACTGTTCATGCACTCACAAATACACACACACACACACACACACACACACTGTACCTCTCCTTTCAATGGTGCCAGATGCCGACCCAGCCCCCCCCGATCTGTCTCTATCACTGTTTTCCAGCTCCGCCCAGTCCGGTCTCTGGTTGCCTGAGGTAAACCAGCTGGTTGAAATAGAAAGCACCTTTTTTATTACCTTGTGCTAACGAGGCACTATAGGCTGTTCCCGGGGTTGTTCTGTCAGAGCTAACCTCGTCCCGGACTGGTTAAACGGTTTCAGTCTTTAGTCGGTCATCTACGACGCCTTGCAGCGGTTAACAGAGTTTACAGACACCGACGACTGGCTGTATGTGAAGAAATTTTTCTATGATTATAGGATGTGTCCCAAGTGGTTGTCAGTCTAGATTCTTGTCTCACCATCCTGAGTCTTCATTTCTCCATGTCTCCTCACCCCTACTGTGAGAGGTCACCGTTTCCTCGTGCTGTCTCCTCACCCCTACCGCTGACAATCTGTTTTATTAAGTCTGTATTTACTATAACTGCTTTTCGTGATTGTGTGTGTGTGTGTGGCATTTCAATAAATGTAAACAACGCATGTACATTTCCTAAGCCTGAATAAAATAATCTTCTAACTCAATCGTTCTCCCTCCCCACAGTAACCCTTTCTTCCAACGATGGAGGAAATTGTCGTAGCCGGTATATCAGGCCGGCTCCCTGAGTCAAACAACCTGGAGGAATTCTGGGAGAACCTCTTTAACGGGGTTGACATGGTAACGGACGACGATCGGAGGTGGAAGCCAGGTGAGCCCATGTGACCTTTTCATGACCTGGATGTAGTTACGTTGACCCATGAACCGCTGACATGCCAGTTGTTGTTTGTTCAAATTAAGCGACCTCTGAAAGGCCTCAGGCTCTTACACGATGATTTGTGAGTGGATGAGTAGTTTGTTTAAGGTTGGAAACTGACTGTATATCCAACTTCATTTCAATGCCCGGTAACTGCTTTATTCTGGCAATAGAACTTATATGAGTTCAATGCATCTTTTCTGCATTGTTTTGTTACTCCCTGTGTTAAAACTGCGAGGTTAGAAGGCCAAACTGGCACAATATTAACACATTATTAAATATACAGTGTGAATAAAAAGTCCACGCACCCCAGTTAAAATGCCAGGTTTTTGTGATGTGAAAAAATGAGATGAATCAAGGTAAATCATGTCCGAACTTTTCCCACCGTTAAGGTGACCTATAACGTGAACACTTGAATAACCAACTGAAAACAGCCACATGCCCAGTTATCAGAGGGTGTGCACACTTATGCAACCAGGTTATTTTAAGGTTTGAAAAAAAAAAATCCTCAAAGATTTCAATTTGTTTTTTTAATTGGATTGTTCACGTTTATAGGCCTCATTAAAGGTGGAAAACGTTCTGACATGATTTATCTTATATCTAATGTTCTCTGTGAAGATATTGTTCACAGACGATCCGATCGTCCTATTGACTTTAGTTCACCTGTGACCTTCTGTGTATTAATGGGTGCAGAGGTGTGTGTGTGTGTACCTGTACCTAACGCCGTACTGGCTGTCCTGTGAGTGGACCGTTCTTTATCAGCAGTTTTAAGTTCTACATTTATAAAGATTCTTAAAGAATTCCTGAAGCTCCTGCCAGAGTCGCATCAAAGATCTTATCCTTGAGATGCCGCTGGCAAACCGGACCCTAGTTAGGCTCAATGTTCCCTGCAGTCTTCTGGCCCATTCAGTCAGTTATTGCCCAGTATTCAGTGCCCACGTGAGTGAACCCAGGGTAGCGCTGTTAGCCGTTAGCTGAAAGCAGAGCCTCTGATGTGTGGGCGAGCTGCACTAAGAGCCCTATTTTCGTAGTCTGCTCTGATGCCGTTACTTCTCACCATTTGGTTGAGCGCTGGTTTTGGAGCGTTGGCTCCCCTCGCCCGTCTTTCTCTGTTTGGCCTGGCCTTATTCTCTCCATCGTGTATTCGTGCGCTCTTTGTCTTGTTCTGCCTTTTATCCTGGTTCACCTCTATCTCTCTGGCTGTCTCACTCGGTTCCACCTCTCCCTGTGAATAGCACATTTCATAAGACAATGCCTAGCAACCGGCTAAAGCTCACATTCATGTGCTAAAATAGCCCCCGCCGGCCGGGTGTCTCTGGCCTCTTTCTCTGACTGGAAACCAGGTTATCAATGCTTGGCCCTCCGTGTTTCCTTCCTAGGTCTGTACGGTCTCCCTAAGAGGAACGGTAAGCTGAAGGACATCAGCCGGTTTGATGCTGCCTTCTTCGGGGTCCATCCCAAACAGGCGCACACCATGGATCCCCAGCTACGCCTCATGCTGGAGATCACGTACGAAGCCATCGTCGACGGAGGTGAGGAGAGCAGGACGAGTGGATTTTCATTCTAAAACCTGACGTACATCCCCGTTTGTTGTTTCTTTCGCTTTTCCCGCGGTTGACAAATCTGAGCCCAGGGTGTTTCAACGTTAAGGAAAAGGCCTGTGTGTGAGATGTCTAATGGATAAGTGTCTACGTTCTCTAATATTACCGTGGGAACAATGGAGACACTATCAGTATTTATTTGACAGTATAATGCAAGGTGTCATAATATCAACATGGACCCGGAGAGAATCTTTCTAGCCCACATTTATAATGCGTGTCAATACAGATTGTGTGGTGCTCATAGCAGCCATTGGTGTCTGCATGTGTAAAGAGCCGATTCCCTCATGAATACGAGGTGTTTCCCAATGAACCGGTTATTCGGAATCTAGTGCACGTCCTGCAGTTTCCTCACAGCCAATCAGAGTATCCCAGGAATGCCGCTGTGAGCTACATGCATGTAATGTGTTGGTGTCCAGGCCTGAACCCGGCAGAGCTGCGTGGCAGCCGGACGGGGGTCTACATCGGGGTGAGCGGTTCGGAAGCGGGCGAGGCCTTCAGCAGAGACCCCGAGGAGTTGCTAGGATACAGCATGACGGGCTGCCAGCGGGCCATGTTTGCCAACCGACTGTCCTACTTCTTTGATTTAAACGGTACGGTGTCATCCTATATCACGGCAGTTCTCTTATTCAGTCAGAATATAGTGTCAGTTGTCTTGAGGACGGCCCATTTTGTTATAAACATGTTCATTTCCTCCCCCCCGTCACCATCCAGGCCCCAGCACAGCCATCGACACGGCCTGCTCGTCCAGCCTGTTGGCTCTGGAGAACGCCTTCAACGCCATCCGCCACGGCCACTGTGACTCCGCCCTGGTGGGTGGGGTTAACCTGCTGCTCAAGCCGAACACTTCGGTGCAGTTCATGAAACTGGGCATGCTCAGTCCGGACGGAACCTGCAAGTCCTTCGACGCCTCCGGTAGGAAATGCGGCATAATGCAACTAGGCCTTGAATCGTCCTGACGACGCTCACCGAACACAACAGCCGCTTATTGTCCTCCCTGTCCCACACAGGAAACGGTTACTGTCGCTCGGAAGCGGCGGTGGTCGTTCTGCTGACCAAACGCTCCATGGCCCGGCGGGTGTACGCCACGGTTCTAAACGCCGGGAACAACACAGACGGATACAAGGAACAGGGTGAGACTTCGTACATGTCATCACGTCTCATACCCGTTGACCTGTATGTGTGCAGAAGGGAGGCCATGTTTGCTACGTGGTTTCAGCTCCTTCTAGCACGCTGGTATGACCTTGCTTACAGTGACCTATGACCTGACTCTCATATGTGGCCTGTACTTCATATAAAACACAGTCCCAGACTAGCGCCCCCAGACTAGCGCCCCCAGACTAGCGCCCCCAGACTAGCGCCCCCAGACTAGCGCCCCCAGACTAGCGCCCCCAGACTAGCGCCCCCAGACTAGCGCCCCCAGACTAGCGCCCCCAGACTAGCGCTATACTATGACACTGCGTTTGGACTGCGTAGGATGTCATTATTGTAAAGGTTAGTCGGTTCTGGTTCTCCTAGGTGTGACGTTCCCGTCTGGAGAGATGCAGCAGCGGCTCGTACGTTCTCTCTACCAGGAAGTCAACATCACTCCGGACCAGGTGGAGTACATCGAGGCCCACGGCACTGGGACCAAGGTACGCGCGCACACACACACACTGATAAGATGACAAAAGGTATAAATGTTCCTTACTCTAGCATCTTTTTCACCGGTTGACATTTTTCCTTTCAGGTCGGTGACCCGCAGGAAGTGAATGGCATCGTCAGTGTGTTCTGTCAATCAAAGCGAGAGCCCCTGCTCATTGGTTCCACCAAATCCAACATGGGTCACCCAGAACCTGCTTCGGGCTTGTCTGCCCTGGCCAAGGTGAGGATTAACAAGGGCTGTGTAAGACTCAAGAGCACACCCGTTCTCCGGTACAGAGTCACTGTCTGTTTGGTATTGGCTCAGGCCTGCGCTAACATGTCCGTCTCTCCATATCCTTGTCTCTTTCTCCACCCGTCTCTCTGCATCTTCCGTGTCCACAGGTTGTGTTGTCTCTCGAGCGAGGTGTGTGGGCTCCCAACATCCACTACGACAGCCCCAACACGGACATCCCCGCCCTCAGCGACGGGCGCCTCCGCGTCGTCAACAAGCCCATACCGGTCTCCGGCGGCATCGTCGGAATCAACTCGTTCGGATTCGGAGGCTCCAACGTCCACGTGATCCTCCGTCCCCCCGGTCGCGACGCGGCCACACCCGTTAAGGCGCCACCAGAGACCCCCTCGGAGTCCTCGCCCGTACCCCGGCTCCTCCAGGCATGTGGCCGAACAGAGGAGGCGGTCTCCACCATCCTCAGGAAGGGGAAGGAACACCCGGGTGACGCCGGCTTCCTGTGTCTCCTCAACGATGTGTCGGGGGTGCCCACAGCGGCCATGCCTTACAGGGGCTACACTCTGATTGGCTCCAAGGATGACATCACAGAGGTGGAGAAGACCGAGGCCACGCCCAGACCCCTGTGGTACATCTGCTCTGGTACGAGTTGATGTGTCTGTTTGTAACTGACTCATGTGACCCTCTGTACTCTCCAAAATGCTTCGTATCGGATCGTTATGGAAAGTTAACCTCTCACTGTCTGCTTTCCAGGGATGGGCACCCAGTGGGGGGGAATGGGGCGGAGCCTCATGCAGATGCCGGAGTTCAGGGAGTCCATCTTGCGTTCGGACGTGGCTCTTAAGGACACCGGGTTGTGCGTGTCCAGACTGCTCATGGACGCAGACGAGAGCACGTTTGAGGACACCGTCCAGGCCTTTGTTGGGCTCGCCGCCATACAGGTACAGTGGTGCTGGCGTCTTCACCAAAGTCAGACCAATATGGAGATGGTTTGGTAGGAAAAAGCTGTCTACAGTCTAATTCGCTTTGCACTTGACGAAATCTCTTTCTCAGAATTGATTGATGCTAACGCAAGGTTGTCCTGATGTAAAATGTATCTAAAACATCGCCTACTTGTGCAGTCCGTGTTCTAGGGTAGGGTTTAAAAAAACATTATTGAAACATTAAAACTAGATCAAGTATGTAGAAATTGGTTTACATTTTCATTGATAAATATTTAACTGTATCTCCTTTAAAGCTGAACTTGGTCATAGCTCCAGAGCAAAGATGTTTACCCCCTCCTGTCCTACCCCTTCCCCCCCCGTCTCCGTCTCAGATCGCCCAGATCGACCTGCTCCAGAGGCTGGGCCTGCAGCCGGACGGCATCGTGGGCCACAGTGTGGGTGAGCTGGCCTGTGGCTACGCCGACGGTTCCCTCAGCCACAGCGAGGCCATCCTGGCAGCCTACTGGAGAGGCCGCTCCATCAAAGAGGCCAACCTACCGGCTGGAGGCATGGCTGCGGTCGGTGAGTGAGGACAGTCAGGAGTTAAGGGCTTCGTTTAAACACGGGTTTATTTGGGTTTATTGACCCCGTCTGCCTCTGTCTGCAGGTTTGACCTGGGAAGAGTGTAAAGCTCAGTGTCCTGCGGGGGTGGTTCCAGCCTGTCACAACGCTGAAGACACGGTCACCATCTCCGGACCGGCGGTAAGACCGGTTGCTCCTTTGCGGTTTACGTGTTGTTTAAAATCCCCTTTAATACGACACCGTTGACGCCAAGTCTTTCAGTCCGACCTGTCTGATCTACGTTGGTCCCCTGGTATTGACGTCTTTCACTTTGTGTCTCCAGGAAGCCGTGAGAACGTTCGTCGCTGAGCTGAAGGGGAGTGGCGTGTTCGCCAAGGAGGTCCGTAGTGCCGGAGTGGCCTTCCATTCTTACTACATGGCCGCCATCGCCCCGGCACTGTTGGCCGCCCTCAAGAAGGTATGCCAACCAGGGAGTCCGAAAAACTCAAGAGCTTGAGTCGCCGACCCTCATGGGCACAACATGCTTCTGCCTGTCTGCCAAATGTACCAAATCTCTGGCCTTCTGTTCCATCCAGGTGATCAAGGAGCCCAAGTTGAGATCTTCCAGGTGGATCAGCACGTCCATCCCCCAGAAGGACTGGGACAGCAGCCTGGCTCTCTACTCCTCTGCAGAGTATCACTGTAACAACCTGGTCAGTCCAGTCCTCTTCCAGGAGGGCCTGAGCCTGGTTCCTGATAATGCCGTGGTGGTGGAGATCGCCCCTCACGCTCTGCTGCAGGTGTGTCTTCAGACTGTATAGAAATACACACATAGATTGTGTAACACGCGCGCACAGTAGAACAAAACACATGCTGAAATATATATTCTGACTTGGTACATACTATGATGTTCAGTAAGGAGTAGATGTATTCTGTGGTAGGGCGTCCATCTTTGTTTGTTTGAGACACTTATAATAAACCTTTATTTCAGTTTACTTCCACTGTCTTTGTATTGTATCATGTACTGAGCCTGAGTGGTGATATTGCCTGGGTTCTTCTCATTCTTTGTGTGTCTGTGTGTTTGACATAATGTGCTTTGTCTCCCCCTGCAGGCCATCCTGAAGCGCAGCCTGAAGCCCACGTGTTCCATCCTGCCAATGATGAGACGAGGCCACGCCAACAACCTGGAGTTCTTCCTGTCGAACGTTGGCAAGGTCTACATGAAGGGGTCAGTTCCTGTTACGAACACAGGCCTTTTCTAACGATGTTTTTATTACTATAATTTCCTACTACAACAAATGCCATTATATTGCTTACTGTGTCCGGATGAAATTACCTTTGATTATTTCGTCAAATGAGCAGTTCATCTGAATGACTAACTCACATTTTGGTTTGTCTATGAAGAAGCTATAAGAGTAATCCATGCTTTGGCATATCACCATAGCAACATAATTGTCAACGTGTGCCTTTAATTCTCTGGTGAATGTGACTCACCGTCATCAATGCCTAAACATGGCCAAGTGCTTGTTTGCAGACCTGTGGTGAAATATAAAGGTCCAATGTCTTAATCCTGGCTGGTTTCGGTCTGTGTCCAGGATCACTGTGGACAGTAAACAGTTGTACCCGCCTGTGAAGTACCCGGTACCGGTTGGTACCCCCATGATCTCCCCCCTGGTGCAGTGGGACCACTCCCAGACCTGGGACGTACCCACGGCTGACCACTTCCCTGCTGGTTCTGGAGGATCGACCTCTGCTACCATCTATAACATTGGTGAGAAAGACACTCCATATTTAAAAAAGACTGTTCAGGTCTCTATGCCACGACATCTTGGGGTACAGATAACTGTAAAGACACAACACACACTCTCTCTCACACACAAACACACACACACAACCCTCCAACGGATGTACTTTTTCCCCTCCAGACATGAACCCTGAGTCTCCAGACTACTACATGATTGGCCACTGCATTGATGGGCGTGTCCTGTACCCCGCCACTGGTTACCTGGTGCTGGCCTGGAGGACCCTGGTGCGGAGCCTGGGCGTTGTCATGGAAACCACTCCCGTCACCTTCGAGGACGTCACCATCCACAGGGCCACCATCTTACCCAAGACCGGTACGGAGAACCCGCTGGGTTGTCTGGGTTTGGATTTTGGATTTTTTTTGTTAGCGTTCGGCCCTCATGTTCGTCCTCCTCTGTTGTTTCAGGGTCGGTCCAGTTGGAGGTTCGTCTCATGCCCGCCACCAATCGCTTTGAGGTCGCTGAGAATGGCAACCTGGCAGTCAGTGGTAGGTGTCCTCATAATATCTCAACTGACACATTTCTCTCTCTTCAAATGTCAATGTTTTATCAGTAAGTTGTTATGGTGTCTACAGTTTTTAAGAGTTCCCATTACCTCTATTTGGAGATGCAGGGGGGGAAGGTGTGTGTGTGTGTGTGTGTGTGTGTGTGTGTGTGTGTGTGTGTGTGTGTGTGTGTGTGTGTGTGTGTGTGTGTGTGTGTGTGTGTGTGTGTGTGTGTGTGTGTGTGTGTGTGTGTGTGTGTGTGTGTGTGTGTGTGTGTGTGTGTGTGTGTGTGTGTGTGTGTGTGTGTGTGTGTGTGTGTGTGTGTGTGTGTGTGTGTGTGTGTGTGTGTGTGTGTGTGTGTGTGTGTGTGTGTGTGTGTGTGTGTGTGTGTGTGTGTGTGTGTGTGTGTGTGTGTGTGTGTGTGTGTGTGTGTGTGTGTGTGTGTGTGTGTGTGTGTGTGTGTGTGTGTGTGTGTGTGTGTGTGTGTGTGTGTGTGTGTGTGTGTGTGTGTGTGTGTGTGTGTGTGTGTGTGTGTGTGTGTGTGTGTGTGTGTGTGTGTGTGTGTGTGTGTGTGTGTGTGTGTGTGTGTGTGTGTGTGTGTGTGTGTGTGTGTGTGTGTGTGTGTGTGTGTGTGTGTGTGTGTGTGTGTGTGTGTGTGTGTGTGTGTGTGTGTGTGTGTGTGTGTGTGTGTGTGTGTGTGTGTGTGTGTGTGTGTGTGTGTGTGTGTGTGTGTGTGTGTGTGTGTGTGTGTGTGTGTGTGTGTGTGTGT